>CM044964.1:12092037-12282061 GCA_024516035.1 Bactericera cockerelli
ACTAATTAAGATGAAAGTTTTGAATACAATACCATATGTTAAGAAGTACATTCCTTAGTGCAGATGAAATTAATATGATTTTACTTTGAGTTAAACCAGCACATTGAATACAATAGTTCTTGTTTTATCTGTGAATTTGAGAAATGTCCAGTGAGATTATATTTTAAATGGGCAACTTTCAAATTTGAATCTTTGTATAATGCTGGCTCTACTTGACCCAACCCACACTGAGTAAATTTCCAGCAAATGGAGTGTTAAACCCTTTCTCAAAATGACCTTTGCAGTTGAAAGGGATGTTTAAAATATTAATAACTAGCCGTTTTCCCGTGCTTTGCAACGGGACTAAATTTCAAATTTACTAAGGCATGGCCGTACTGCTGGATAGCAATGCCTTTTTGAACTTTTTATAATTTTTCTGGGCAAAGCGATAATGGTTTTGGGGGGGTCAATTCTGAGACATTTTTCACTATCTCTTACCGTTTTGGCTAAACAACTCCGGACAAACAAACAAACAAACAAACATAGGTAGGTAGGTAGGTAGGTAGGTAGTCCTTTTTTCTGTTATATATATAGAGATATTATTGCATCAAATGTATTGATTTCGATATCGCCATTTTCTCTGGTTCCAGACCACTCTATTCCTGACCCTGGGTATGGTGATGTTCTGTGGTCCCTGCTATCTACAGAGTCTTCGGCAAGACACAAGCTTTCGCAAAGTGACTCCTTTTGGCGGAACCAGCCTCATCTTAGCTTGGCTTACATTCCTGCTCTAAAGAAACTTTGGTGAAGATTGCACTTGAGTATGGTTGAGAATTATTCACATTATTTGGTGCAGGTTGGTCACTTTATGTTAAGTCAATGTTAGAATTAATATTGAACATGGATTTTTCCCCCATAGTTCCACCTTTGTTATTTTATTTTTTTTACTGTGATTTGTTAGGATCTTAAAGCATTTTAATATTACCTTTTTGTTGTAACTGAATACTAAATTTCTATAATTCTCAAGTTTGGCTATTTTTAAAGAAAAAATAAATATTCATCAGGTTTCAAATATAAAACTAGTGTAATATATTTTCAAACAAAAATTTCAATGTACATTAAAAAAAAAATTGGGTTTAACTTTGCTTTCAAAAGCAATATTACATATCTACAATCTACATAAATATGCATACAATTTTACATTAGCCATATAGATTTAGACTTACAAGATTTTTTAAGAAACAAGGGCTACATAATATTGATAAATGTATTCTTATAAGTTTTACAAATTATCATTATTTACTGAATATAAACAAATATGAAGACAAAAAGTGCCAATATTTCTTCACACACTACTGTTGAGTTAAAAAGAAAAATATAATTTAGATAAAATGTTGCTGGAAGGTTCAAGAATGCAAAATGTTTTATTCCTGTATTTCACCGTGCTCAGTAGCTCGAAAGCGGCGGACTCGTAACCTGGAGGTCAGTGGTTTGAGTCCCAAGTTCAGCAAAATTTAGAAATGTAAGTTTCAATAATCATGATATTATGATTGTGTTTAACACAAATATGATAACGTATTCCTTCATTTCATTATCATTATGTATTTTCAAAATAGTTTAGATTAGATTGATTCCCTTTAAGAACCTTTAATTTTTCGTAAAGTGAAATACCAGTAATTTATTTGCTTCATGGTGTTTTTCCAAAAAAAATTCTTTCATTTTATCTATAAAACTCTGTACAATTTTTAATCATTATTTTAATGAAATAAAAAACTATGAAGTTTCAATACTCACACATTTATTGGTATTTTTTTTTAATCTATTTAAATTGTTTATGTTTATGGTTTTCCAGTTCAAGTTTAATATTGTACCAAGTGTGGTCAAATTAAATTTATATGGACCAAAAAATAGCACTGTGTGGATTAAACAATATATAATAACAACAAACATTACATTTATCATAAACTTAGGCAAGACATAATGATGTTCCATTAGAACATAATAAATGACATTAATTTTTCTGTCACCTAACCCTCAGTCTTATTATTATGTGGCCACATACTCAAATAAATGAGGAATAAATTCAAGGATCCACTGATATAGATAAATGTACAATATTTCTATGGCAGTATGTTTGTTCTTGGCAATCCTTGCCAAGTACATAATTATACTGGAGAAACATTATTCAATGGTGACTTGAACTATGAAGAATAAAATTTGAGTCATATTGATTGATAATAACATACATTGTATCTTCAGTTTTTTTTACCCTTCTTTGAATTTTTCTTACTTGTGGTCACCTCCTTGAATTTCACCTCATCATCTTTGAACAGCTCTGAGTCAGAATAGTATAAGTCAATGTTGAGATCTCTGCCTAGCTTGACCAAGTCCTGCAACATGAAGTGAGACAAAGTTTTGTTAGCATCACAGAACATTTCTTATCTTGCCATTAAAAAACAGGTTGAAATTCTAGAACCATTTTTTGTTTTTTCAAAATTTATCAACAATTCATGGATATATTGAACACCATTTGTTGGAATTACCTGATGTGACAAGCCCTTGTCCTGATAATTGTGTTTCTTGCTCAGATTGAGTTTGATTTTCTTCAATTCCAGGGTGTACATCAGAGCCTCAGTACAGCCTGGATCTCTTTGTAAAACCTCATGGAATAGTTGTTCAGACTCTTTGTACGAGTTTATGGCAAACAGATTTTGAGCATGTCTGAAGTAGGCTTTTGTGTATTCAGGAAAGTTGTTGATGAGAAATTTAGAGTCTCGTAAGGCTCTGAAAGAGAAAAAAAATTGTTACAAGAATTAGTAAGGGTTACCTTCTGGTGCTTGAAGGTTTATTTAGCACCTAAATTAAATAAGAAGTATTATATCTCTTCTTGCCCATCAGGAGACATACTTATGGGATTCAGCCAAAGCCCATAATATACATAATAATAGTCACTGTTTTAAAATGTCCAATTAATACAGCCCAAAAGTCCTTCACTCATTTAGTTACAGAAAAAAAAGTCTAGACAGAAAATTTCAGGACTGAAGAGAACTTTTTAACATAAATAAACATTATGCAAATATTAACTTCCTGTAAATATTCTTAAGATTAATTACCTCATACCAAAATGAGTACCTATATTCCTGGAGCTTTCTTGAAAGTTGATAGGTGACTAGGTATAAACTTACAAATGATAGTCCTTAAGGTGAAAGTAACACAGTGACCTGTTATTGTACAGCTCTTTCTCTCCAGGATTCTGGCGAATAGCTTTGTTCAGGAGTTCTATTGCTGATGGATACTCTTTAAAGAGGATTCTCTGATAGGCTTGTTGACCAATATCACTGACTGACTGATTTGCATCTGATGGCATCATGACTTTGACAATGCTGAATCAAATTCATATACAACATTAGGATTGGTAAGGTACCTGATACAGTCAAACCTAGATATAAGAGAACAAATTCCAGGTCAAAATTTACTTCTATAAAGGAAAATAACCTTTCTATAAGAGAAACCTGGAGAAAAAATTCCAGTCCCTTGAGTTCTCTTATCTCCAGGTTTGACTCTAATAAGAATAATACTTCTGTTTCATTGGAAGAGATCTCTTGAGCAGGCACATTCAGTGGGAAAATATTTTAAGTTTGCTGCCACTTAAAACCGAAATTATAGAGTTATGGTCTTAGTACCAACCAAGTTAGGGGCTTTTTTTAACATGGCAATCATAATAATTATAATGAATTAGTTATTCAAATTTTGTAATGATTTTCATTATGCACAAGCTTGAACTTGAAAACAGTTTGCTAGAGGACTATAAACAGAGACCAGACTAACAAGCCCAGATAGCTTGCAGTTTCCCAAGGGTTTAATAGCTTATAAAGAAAAATCACACTGTGAATCCAGAGATTCCAGAAGTCACAGATACAAAACCCACCTGGGACATGACAAGTTATCCTCCCATTTGGGATTTTTACCACAAATTAATATGTCTTGGGCTTACTGCTGGAATAATGGGACTTAATAATCCTAATCGGGCAGTATAAATAAGGCGATATTATTATTATTAGCACTACTATACTATTGTTATAATTCCTAGATCCACTTCCAAAGCTCTAGCTTTAGAAGTTTCCCAAGGATGGAATCGGAGTTGTGCTTACCTTACTCTACAATGTAACTAAATGCAAGGCAGATAAGTACCTATACACGTACTGTGAATGTAATCTTATTGATATGTAACACTTGTTTGTCTTGCTAGGATTGTCAAGGGTGATAATTTTCTATATTCCTAAACTAATGTTGAATTATTTAGCTCTATCAATAGATAATAGAAGTGGGTATTATTAGGTACTGACTGACATTATAGACAGTGATAAATAGAGCATGAAGTATGACAATGACAAACCGTAGAAACTAAAACAGCTCCTTATCTGAAGAACTTTCACTGATCTTCATCTGCTTGAAAAGTAGAATATTTTGAATTTTCGCGGCAAGAAATCCAACAATGTTTCGTGGGCCCTGTTTCATTAAAATTAAAAAGTCCATTATATTTTTTCTTAAAAAATAAATAAATATGAAACCTGGGGGAAATACACAAAATCGAGTTCTGAAGTCATGAGATAGCACTGCTTTTCCACATCTTAAGATGTAGCAAATCGAGACTTTGCGCCACAGAGGCTTAGGCGCACCGCGGTTAGTGAAAATATAATATATGTAGATACATGTTTTGTAAAATGCCCAAAGTGCAAGACCCTTGGCACCTGTCGAATCCTTCACATGCTCAGTAATCCAGAACTGATGGTCAAGTCCAGTAATCCAGTTCGATACCAACCAAAGCAAAGATTTTTAATCACTAGAGCACAGATTGGCACGAGATACAAGCTAACCTTGTATGGATTTGAAGATGGAGCTGCACTTTCGTGCATTGAAAATTAGTTGATGAGAATGTTCTGTTTTTTTTTTTTTTTAATAAAAAAATATATCTAAAAATGCTGAAATGTATATGAGAAATGACAGCTAAGAACACCGTGGCTGAGGGAAGTAGCGCACGAGGCGCGCATGCCCGGTGACACATGTTCGATCCCCGGCAGGGTAGGAATTCTTCTGCTCTGAACTCGGATGTACAGGGTCTACTCTAACTTGAGGAAAAAATCAGTAGCCATGTGTACATCATCAGTGGCAGCATTACAAGAAAAGTAATGGAAGCTTATACTTTTTTTTATACTTCTTGAATCTTGTAAAGTAAAGGTTATTTTTACAAGGAAAATTCACAGTCTATAAAGGTTGTGTAACCTTAAGGCACACAATTGTGTGCTGCCTGGGAGTACTTCGATAAATAATGTTATTAGGATTTTTTTTGTTGAACATTTCATTTATTTAAAAAAAAAAAAAATTATACATTTACATCCCCTAACCTAATATTAACTTTTTGGATTTTATAATTTGGGTTTTATAAAAAGGAGTTATAATGCTGTGTTACCCACACAAATTGTGATATAATAATACAAAGAAACTACATAAATAATTAACAATGTACCCATACAACGACTGGATTATAGGGACTTGAAAATCCTAATTAGGCAGCTACAACAAGAGAACTAAAATTAGCAAAATATATCTTGACCATGTGATTTGACCAAAATGTCTTCCCTGCAAAGTGAGCCAGGATTTACATGAATCAATTAATTACCAACTGAAAAGAAGAAGAAGAAAAAAAAGGACCAATGTGCTTAATTTGTTAGCATTAAGAAGTTTTTATATATTTTTTGTTTCAATTTATGTATATAAACTAATGTAAAATAGGACAAACAGAGAAAAAAAGTACAATTGAAAAATAATATAATAATTTCATTGATGTTCTTTTAGATCTAAAGTAGGCATTACAAAATAAAGTGCAGTTATTTTATCTGATGACAATATTTGAATTGAAAAGTGTGAATAAAGCACTATTTGGGTAAATTTCCAAAGACATAAGTTTAATAATTCCAAAGATGAGAGGCGAAATATAAACTAATATTCTATCAATAATAAATATTAGAATTGCATATTCAATGCTGCAGTTGCGTCTTGCCATGCAGAAAATCCTGGGTTCAACAACTTGAAGGGAAAAGAAAAAAAGTTTAAAAATATTTATCAAGATTAAAGTTTAATTATTCAAAAGGTGTGTAGCAAAGTCTGAAATATATATATGAAATATAGTCTGAAAGATGAATTTTTACATCGTTTGCCATAAGTAAGGTTCTCCCTAAGTTAACTCCGACCCGTCAATAACTTCTACTTGAAATTTGGTATGTATAAGTATAGTTCTAAGCATAACAAGCAATCCTGTCCAGTGGAACAAACCATCAAGTGGGAAGTAATGACGCTCACCCATCAGAGGATTTTTTTTTAAAAGGTAAGTGTGCCCCGGAACCGCTTTCGCATTACTTCAGGGCACTTTACCTTTACATCCATGCCATTCCGGAAACGGAAAATTTCGGTCAGAAATTTCCGCACCGGCCGGGATTCGAACCCGCGACCTCCAGGTCAGTAACCAATGCTCTTAACCATTGAGCCACGGAGGTGCCATCAGAGGAAGCTACTACGAGATGGGTGAACTCGAACATATACTTTAGAAATAAATTGTAACTATCTGCCTTTTTTGGCTACATAAAAGAGCTTTGCAACTTATAATTGGCAATAGAAAGTCGTGGATAGGACCCAGGAAACTCAGGGCAAGTTTTAGAATTTGGATAAAAGAATCAATTCAATTTTTTTTGACAGTATGAAATAATGGCAGACCACATGATTTCTGTTTGAATTGAAAATAAATACATTTTATGTTATCTCTTGGTATGATAATAAAATTACAGAAAATATTGAATGGAACAATCAGATAATGACATACCTACGTAACATTATAAATTATAACTTTAAAACGCACCTCGTTCCATAGCAGTATAATAAGTATAATGAAGTATTACAAGTAGGAAAATATATTTTATTGCAGTTAATTATCCATATGAAAAAGTTCATTATAATTTTGAGTGACTCTAAGCAGATATTAAAAATTATTTGATTTTGAATTGACACTAGAAAAAGACATTTAGTTTAGGAGAAAAATTAACTAAAAAAACCTTCAATGTTCTGCATACTCTGGTTTTTCATGTCTAACAAATTATTTTAACAAGTCAAGTGCAGAATTTATTTTAATAGATGAGTTACGTACTTGGAACAGTAGTTTTCTCATTTTCAAGTAAACGCATCTTATCAACCATTTCAATAATTTAAACTCAAATTAAATGTGAATCCTTCTCGTTAACGCCGTTAGTTTAAATAATAAAAGTTTTCAATAAAAATTATACAACAATAATATGCAATCTTTTTACATTGTTTATCCTCATAGAGAAGATTTGGGAGTTCAACAATTTCCTAATATATGCTACATTCTAGGAAGTTTCGTTTAGGCAAATATATATAAATCTTAATATTAATTTTGGGTAAAAAAAGAGAAGAATGAAGGTACAGACAAATAAGACCCCGTCGCGTCGTATGGACTGGGTTAAAGCCTAGCATAGACAGGAATCCTGTAGAGCTGCCGTGCAGTGGAACAAAATATTTGGGAGACTTCCAACATAATATAATGTAAATACAAACTTCTAATAGTTAATTAATAATTTAAACTCGAAGACCTATCATTAAAGCTTTAATTGAAGAGTTAACATCTTTGAACACTAGCATTGGAGAGAGTAAAAGAAGAATCTTTGACTAATTAACTGTAGGTAAAGGGAAAACACAAAAATAACAGATACAGCAGTCATATTTATAAATATAATTTTGATTCTGGTCATACGTCATACCGAAGTGTCACTAGTTCTAATGACTTCAATTCTCAAGTTTAACTCAAAAGCAAAATTTTATTTATAATTATTCCTGGTTGCTTCTCACCAATATAAGTTTTCAAACAAACATTTTTATACATGATTTGTTTACACTATTTGCTAACAGCCATACTTAAAGTACATTGGTTCTTAATTTCAGCACGGTATAACACATAACACATATATGATAGAATTACTGATGCTCAGGTATAACTTAAGTGGTAACGTTATGGTTGTAAGTCTCAAATCAAACATTTGAGTTTTTAGCCTCAAAAGGGAATCTCTGGGAGTTCTTTTTATGAATGGAGTTCTTATTTGAACACTTTTTTTCCTCTTGAAGCACTTTAACTAGTCTTTATTTTTTTACATTGAAACAATTGAATGGGTAAGAACTTCAAACTTCGATATAATGGCCGTCCTTTCCTTGTCACTCAAAAAAATCATATGTAGGTACATTGACTTAATTTATCTTTCAGTCAGTGTAAAGAGAAAAGCGAGATTTTACTATTTTTTTACGACGTGAATAGGATTCGAACCACCGACCTCCAGGTTACGAGTCCGCCGCCTTATCAATCGAGCTACTGAGGTAAGAACAAAAATGATACTGTTAAGAATATATAAAATATGTTTTCATGAAATTTCTAAAAGAGAAAAAATATTTGCACAGACAAGCCTCAATAGCTCAATACGCGACTTCTTTTTTTTTCAAACAAGTATTTTTTTATAATTAATTAAGTTATACTTGTGCATCCGTTTCAACGATTCCATTGTAGCACTGAGCAGAGCCAACTTAGTTAATAAATATGACTGTGGATGCAATATTTTAGAGACTCCAAAAAGCATTTACAAGGGACAAAACGTAAAAAGTGGAAAATTCGGTAAATGATAACAATAAGGTTAATGTATAAATTAATAGAATGGCACCTAATTATTAACAGTAGAGAAAAATGTAAGAATGTACACAGAGCAATAATATGAGAGAAACGAATTAAGTTCTAGGGGGGAGGTGAAACAATTTCAACATAGCACTTGACGAAACATTGTAAATTGCAAACGAATACTTGGTTTAGGTCAAGATTCCAAGTCCCAATAATTGGTTGTAGCACCAAAAAACACAATACTTCCGATCTCCAATATTAGAAATTCATCGGAAGTAATAAGTCCTAAATTTATACTTTAGTTGCATTCATGTCGTCAGTACGTCTCCTTGTGTTTACTGTAGGGAGTCTGGAGAATATTAATTTTTTCATCCAATTTTTACACCTCGTGTCTTTTGTGTAGTAAATGTCTTTAAAAAATCAAACTATAGACGTAGAAGGTTAGACAAAGAGTTATGAGCGTTTTCATCTCTCCAAACTTTTCTTTTTTCTCAACGACTCTCAGACAAGCCCACGGTAATGCTTGCATTTTCAATATCAAGAAAGATAGTTTAAATTCAAGTGTTGAAATTTTTTGAGGTAAAAAAAACTATATTTACATCGACACTCGGAAAACGGTAATGCTTGCATTTTCAATATCAAGAAAGATAGTTTAAATTCTATGGTTGAATTTTTTTGAGGTAAAAAAAAAAAAACTATATTTACATTGACACTCGGAAAACAGTTTAAAATTATAATACAAACATTAGCTTCTACCTATCTAGTACCTATTATATTAGAAGACAAAATAGATGATGACTAACCTAACACAATACACATGATAAATTGAATGGTATGGTATCTTTTGCGATATGAGACTGATCTTTCAAAGCATGTAAAAATTGGGGTGTGTGGTGTTTATCGGCCACGTATGGGTGGCTGAGTAGTCTTATCGAGTCTTTGACCATAGAATAATGGTACTATAATAATAATACTCTTTAGTGGAAGGTAACCACCAGGTGAGGTCAAAGCTCAAAGCATTTTCTACCACGTAACCCTCAGAGACCTATTATTATGTGGTCAAAAACTCAAATTAATGAGGAAAAATTCATGCACTGGGTAGGATTCGAACCAACGGATCCCTTCACTACCTGGATTACCAGACTAGCGCGTTAACCACTTGACTACCAGTGCATGGTACTCGAAAGAACTGCTGTGATAAAGAGAATCCGATTCAGGTTTTATAGATTAAGGACGTTTTAATGAACGCTGCTGTGGTGGACACTGTTACAATAGTATCTGATTTAAGCCATGTGATTGTCTGTTACCATGGTAACAGCCAATCACAGAACTATCGAATCTAAGAAATGATTAGACCATTTGGAAAAAAAATTGATTGGAATTACGGGTGATCCCCGTTCCAATCATTTTCTTTACCAAAAAATTCGTCTAGCCATTCAAAGAGGAAATGCTTCTTGCATCCTCGGTTCCCTTCCGGAAGGACGGTCCCTAGGAGAAATTTTTTTATATTAAAAAAACATGAATTTTACTCCTTATAATGAAAATCACAGAACTGAAATCAGATACTATAGTAACAGTGTCCACCACAGCAGTGTTCATTCATTCGGACCGAGGTCTATAGTTGAAGTGGTGAGACTAAACCTACCCGACTTGGTTCTAAGTGTAAAAGAGTGTCTGATGAATCATTGCAATAAATAAATATATTATTTGTTATATTTATTTATACAAAAAAAAAAAATATTTTTAACTGATATTTATGAAATTTTCACAGAATATTCTCAGGACGTTTCTACGAAATTCCAGCAGATTTTTAATCGTCCTTCATTTTTCTTAACTTTACGAAAATTTCACAGATTTTTTTACACATTTTGTCTAGGGCTCGAAATTCTTATTCGAAACTTTGCTCGAAAAGAAAGAAATACCATTGACAAAATCCGCGATGACTGAAAATCTTCAAACTTCTGCTGGAATAAAAACAATTCCGCTAGGATAAAAACCAAATTGTCGGAAATTCCGCTAGGATAAAAACCAACTTGTCGGAAATTCCGCTAGAATAAAAACCAACTTGTCGAAAATTCCGCTAGGATAAAAACCAACTTGTCGAAAATTCCGCTAGGATAAAAACCAACTTGTCGGAAATTCCGATTAGAAATCTGCTCCCTGGCTAGAATAAAAACCAACTCGTCGGAAATTCCGCTAGAATAAAAACCAACTTGTCGGAAATTCCGCTAGAATAAAAACCAACTTGTCGGAAAATCCGCTAGAATAAAAACCAACTTGTCGGAAATTCCGCTAGGATAAAAACCAACTTGTCGGAAATTCCGCTAGAGCGAGCAATCGTCCGAGTCGGCATAATCCCCGCTGTCGTCACTGGACAGGGATCCCCCGCCCCCTCCCCCGTTCTCGTAGTCCCCACCTCCCCCCGCCTTGCCCGGGGCGGACTTGATGTGTGAGGTCTGCTGGCGGTTCCAGTAGAGGATCTGGTCGAGGTTGGGCGAGAGTAGATCCGGCTCCTGGTCCATGTACCTGGGGAGGAGAAGGGAGGGGTTAGGGGACATCGGCGCATGTGTCACAAGTCAACTTTGGGTTGGGTGGAAGAGATTGGCCCCGCCCTTTAGGTAGGACATTTCTCTCTTTTTTTTCCTTCTTGTATATTTGTTTAATCTTTTTGTTTTTCTTTATATTTCATTGTGTTCTACTGTATATATTTTTTGTTCTACCTAATAAAGCTTAAAAAAAAAAAAAACTTTGGAAACTCAAATGGAACCACCCTGTCATTGGTGTCTAATATATTTCTGAAAAGTATGTTAAAAAACACTGCCAATTATGGATACAATACTTCGAAATTTAGGAATCTTTTAAAGAGAAAAAAGTAAATACCAGGTGAAGTACAAAACTCGTGAGGGTGAAAATTAAACCAATTCAATTATTTTAAAAAGGCGAAGAAAAAAAAAAAAAAAAATCCGGCACGGATTTAGAAGAAATTATTTTCATTTAATTCAGTATTTAGTTATATTAATTGAAGTATTATTTCCTTATTAGGTTTTATTTATCTTCTATGCCAATTGAGTTTCCTCAACACCAAAAATCCAATAATTTCGAAATTCACCCACTTTACAGGACACTGTTGTGAAAAAACTAGCAGGTTAAATGGCCTTTTTTCATGACTTTAATCGCTTCTTTGTTAAGTTTTCTTTCGATTTTAAGCATAAAAAACATATGTCACTGTAAACTTTCACCTCCAAAAATGCCAATGCCGAAAACACTATTAATTTAGGGAAAAACTGACGTGAGAAAAACTCAGCCTGATTTGGACTTTAATTAACAGGAATTAAAAATATGGCATTCCATTTAAAATTCGCGAGAAAAATGAATAAATATGGCCTAAAGGTCGGAAGGGCCGGCCGGGGTCGAAAATAAAGATAACCACAGGATGGGCTAGATGGGCCATAGGGCACTTACTATACTTAGAACTTTACAGAATTGAAAAATTCCGTCGCGTTCAAAAGTTACGAGTGGCCACCTATTCTGAAACATACTGTAGCGCTACTGAACTCTGTAAGGGCACTTCGTTATTGGTTACTGGTTTAATTTTTAAGGTTGGGAAATTTAAAACGGAGCCTATAAAAATGGATTTAAATCAAAGGAAATTATTTTTTTAGACATTATTATGGTAGAGTCCACAATATAAGATTTTTAATATGGATAAAGTTCACACAGGGACATTATAGTCTGCAGTTACGTGTATAAATAAAACAACATGACTTTCAATGAGGGCTTAAGCTCGCAGTGGTAAGGAGCATTGTAACTTTATTAATGCCAACCCTGTTCCTAAAACTTCATTTTATTAAAAAAATCTGTCTTTAAAGTTACTTTATTCAGGTATTAATAAACGTATATACACATTAAAAAGCATGTAAGCTCAAGTAATTTTGAGAATGGCTGCAGAGTTTCTCACAAGCTAAGTACCTGAAATTAAATACAGCTAGACGCTCATTCAAAACACAAGAAGCATTAAGAAATGAAAACGATTGGGGGGAAAAAAGGGACGGAAAAAAAGGTTCAAAAATTCCAAACAAGCATGGGATAAATCAATGGGGTGATAATGCGAGGCAGTTGATTTAACAGCATCAATACACATGGCTTGCTAGTAAAACTAAAAACAACATAAAAAAAAGGAGCAAAAATTATTAAAAAAAACGAACACAACAATACTTCCGATTTCTAATATTAGAAATTTATCGGAAGTAATAACTGAGAACGCACTTTAACAGCCTATGAACAATGGACGAAATACCGTTTCCTGACGTTTAAATCACCGTCGCGTGACGGTTGAGACTACTGCCCGTAGTCCAGAGATTCCGAGTTCGATTCCCGGTTGGGGCAGACTTTTCGAAGGAAATTCGGTTCGGTCCAAACACGTGAGGCTGCCATTTCCGGCTGTACCTAAGCTGGATGAGGTTAATGTGGGCAGCTGGTACGATTCCCAGCGAATGGAGGGTAAAACCCTCGTCCTGACTATCTATACCAATCAGGACGTTAGGACCAAAAAGATTCAACTGGGCACAATAGATCTAATTAGGTCGCAGTGTTAATTGTAAGGGTTTCACTAAAAACCCTGCAACCAGGTCAGATAATAAAAACATAAATTAATGTTTTAGAATGAGTGAGAATAAAATATTTTCATCACAAATTATCAGGTTGTTAAAGTTCTTAAAATCATTAAATTTACTTTTTTTTTAATGAACATTTATTCAAAGAGAGGTCTATAACAATTGAAGTTACTATTTTTAGGTATATTATTCTTATCAAAAGTTTTTGCTTGAAAAAGGAACACGTGGATTTATTATTGACTAAAAATCATAAAACTAAAACAGAAGCGTAGATAGTATTGTGTTGCAGGGTCCAACAGCCCCCTCATCAGCAGTGCCAAGCAACTGAAGAGGACAGACAAGAGGGAAACCTCGGAGATTAAACATGGCTATCAACCATAGAGGAATAACTAATGGAGGCCCCCCTCCTCAGCAGTGCCAAGCAACTGAAGAGGACAGACAAGAGGGAAACCTCGGAGATTAAACATGGCTATCAACCATAGAGGAATAACTAATGGAGGCCCCCCTCCTCAGCAGTGCCAAGCAACTGAGGAGGACAGACAAGAGGGAAACCTCGGAGATTAAACATGGCTATCAACCATAGAGGAATAACTAATGGAGGCCCCCCTCCTCAGCAGTGCCAAGCAACTGAAGAGGACAGACAAGAGGGAAACCTCGGAGATTAAACATGGCTATCAACCATAGAGGAATAACTAATGGAGGCCCCCCTCCTCAGCAGTGCCAAGCAACTGAGGAGGACAGACAAGAGGGAAACCTCGGAGATTAAACATGGCTATCAACCATAGAGGAATAACTAATGGAGGCCCCCCTCCTCAGCAGTGCCAAGCAACTGAGGAGGACAGACAAGAGGGAAACCTCGGAGATTAAACATGGCTATCAACCATAGAGGAATAACTAATGGAGGCCCCCCTCCTCAGCAGTGCCAAGCAACTGAAGAGGACAGACAAGAGGGAAACCTCGGAGATTAAACATGGCTATCAACCATAGAGGAATAACTAATGGAGGCCCCCCTCCTCAGCAGTGCCAAGCAACTGAGGAGGACAGACAAGAGGGAAACCTCGGAGATTAAACATGGCTATCAACCATAGAGGAATAACTAATGGAGGCCCCCCTCCTCAGCAGTGCCAAGCAACTGAGGAGGACAGACAAGAGGGAAACCTCGGAGATTAAACATGGCTGTCAACCATAGAGGAATAACTAATGGAGGCCCCCCTCCTCAGCAGTGCCAAGCAACTGAAGAGGACAGACAAGAGGGAAACCTCGGAGATTAAACATGGCTGTCAACCATAGAGGAATAACTAATGGAGGCCCCCCTCCTCAGCAGTGCCAAGCAACTGAGAAGGACAGACAAGAGGGAAACCTCGGAGATTAAACATGGCTGTCAACCATAGAGGAATAACTAATGGAGGACTCGTTATCCCTCAAACCTGACAGGTAAACAAACTGATAACAGCTATCCAATATGGATACCATCATTTCCTTCAAAAGCATGTAAAACTGAAGAAGAACTAATTTGTTATTTTTATGATTTCCATAGTATTCCAGCTATGCAAAAAGGCCGATTTTATGTGACAGGTTCATTACAAGTTAAAGTTATGATATTTGTGTTGATCACTTTCGTGATGTCACAACTAATCAAACTCGCTTTACTAAATTTAAGCTGCAACCCGGACTTGACCCACCGACCTCCAGGTTACAAGTCCGCCGCCTTATCGATCAAGCTACTGAGGTCGGTGTCACAGGTTCATTACACATAAGATATAACTATGTCGCTTATGAGTTCTCCATTTGTTATTCCTCCATGATGGAAACAGAGTTCAGCCAACCATGTTTAATCTTTAAATCACAAAAACACGATAAGTTGGATCCTGCGCGTATAAATAATAAACATTCAGTTGGACCACCAAGTCCGAGATCCCGGCGAGCGCAACATTTTGTTTTGTAAGCGCGATTATATTCGAGCGCGCGATTAGCTCAGTGGTTAAGCACTCGCTTGCCATGCGGAAGGTCCCGGGTTCGATCCCCCGTGCCGACAAAAATTTGTATTCTTAATTTGGTTAAAATTGTTTGTAAGGGATACCTTCCGGTGCGATCGTGTTGACCCAGCACCTAAATGGGAAGTATTGTGTCACTTCTCACCCATCAGAGGGATGGCATACTACGGGATGGGTAGGCTACAAAACAGACCACAAGCGTCTACAGGAGCTACTGTTCCATAGCTATGAAGTTAATGCCTAAGGCATTAACTTCGCCCCGGATTACAAAACAATTGTAATAAAAATTAATATTGATCTTTATTTCTTTTTGTACATACTTCGAAGTTTTTTTTTATTTTATTTTTTTTTTTTTTTTTTTTTTTTTTGATGATTGTTTTGTAAAAAAAATTAAGTGTAAATAAATAAATAAATAAAAAAGAAGAAAAAAATTCATGCTCCGCTCTTGGAATCAAATGAGATCGAATCCCACTGACTGAAACATTGCTTCGCAACACTTTGCAACATTTCCTATTCAAAATTCGAGACAAAACGTTGCACTCCTTGGGATCCTGAACTTGAGAGGAGGGTTGATCAAGAACATTTCAACTGTACAAATGGAGGGGGAAAATCATCATGCAACTGACTGGGCAGCAAATCATAGTAAGAAGCGGGGGGGGCGGGGCACTACTCAGGATGCTGCGACACTTACCAAACCCCCGGCCCAGACACCTAGCGCTAACACTAACTGTCACTCTGCTCTCTGTGGACGAAATGTGCCGGGACAAGCTGGATTATATATTTTTTTTACCCATTACAGTCAAACCTGGATCCAAGAGAACAATTTTCAGAAATTTACGTCTCTCTTAGAAAAAGTAACCTCTTTATAAGAAAACCTGGATCTAAGAGAACATTTTTCAGAAATTTACGTCTCTCTTAGAAAAAGTAATCTCTTTATAAGAGAAACCTGGATCTAAGAGAACAATTTTCAGAAATTTACGTCTCTCTTAGAAAAAGTAACCACTTTATAAGAGAAACCTTTCTATAAGAAAACAATTTTCAAGTCAAATATATTTTTCTATAAGTATTTCTATAAACTATATATATTTCCTTTTACCTTTTAGTCAAACATGGATCCAAGAGAACAATTTCCAGAAATTTACCTCTCTCTTAGAAAAAGTAACCTCTTTATAAGAGAAACCTGGATCTTAGAGAACAATTTTCAGAAATTTACGTCTCTCTTAGAAAAAGTAACCTCTTTATAAGAGAAACCTGGATATATTATGAGAAAACAATTTTCAAGTCAAATATACTTTTCTATAAGAAAACAATTTTCAAGACAAATTGAACTCTCTATCTTCTTTCATATTTTCACCAAATTTTCACTGAAGATATTAAATAGAGGAAAAAAACTTTACTATTTTTTTTCACTGTGCTATATGAAAGATCTCTTCAATTTCAATTGATGTGTAATTATGTTTACTGAGACGATGATATTATAATAACATAGTTATATCACTTGAATTTTTCTTGAAAAAAAAAAAAAATACACATCTTCATAAACACTCGAAGTAAAATGGTCTTCACTGTAAACAATTTTTCAATGCGAAAAGGGTTTTTTTTACTTTCTATTACCTATAAGGTTTAGAAATACTGTAATGGTTCACTTTTTTGTGGAAAAAATAATATATTTTATTATTAAAGACATTTACCGTTGTAGAGATATTTTTTACGGGCGAAATTAATAGGAAAATGTAAGTTCTGACTCGAACTGTGTGTGTTCCCAAGGATATTGTCTATTTCGCCCTACATTTCGCTTCGACCGACTGATGACAGGCAAATATCGGATGAAAGATAAAGGAAACAAAGTCCCATGTCATACTCACATCATATCCTCCTGGGGGTCATTGCCCCGTGTCATACTCACATCATATCCTCCTGGGGGTCATTGCCCCCTCCTCCACCCCACCCGTGTCATACTCATCATATCTCCTGGGGTCATTGCCCCCTCCTACCCCCGTGTCATACTCAATCATATCCTCCTGGGGGTCATTGCCCCCCTCCTCCACCCCACCCGTGTCATACTCACATCATATCCTCCTGGGGGTCATTGCCCCCCTCCTCCTCCCCACCCGTGTCATACTCACATCATATCCTCCTGGGGGTCATTGCCCCGTGTCATACTCACATCATATACTCCTGGGGGTCATTGCCCCCTCCTCTACCCCACCCGTGTCATACTCACATCATATCCTCCTGGGGGTCATTGCCCCGTGTCATACTCCACATACATATCCTCCTGGGGGTCATTGCCCCGTGTCATACTCACATCATATCCTCCTGGGGGTCATTGCCCCCTCCTCTACCCCACCCGTGTCATAATCACATCATATCCTCCTGGGGGTCATTGCCCCCTCCTCTACCCCACCCGTGTCATACTCACATCATATCCTCCTGGGGGTCATTGCCCCCTCCTCCACCCCACCCGTGTCATACTCACATCATATCCTCCTGGGGGTCATTGCCCCCCTCCTCCACCACCAGCATATCGTATTCCTCCGAGGCGAAGCGGTCCCAGTCACTCATCTGAGAACAGAATAAAATTGTAATTTGTAAATATTCGGCATCTTTATTTATTTATTAAATAATAAATAGACAGCATACAATTAGACACATAGAAATATAGACAGTATGAGTTCTAAGTTCTAACTTATAATAAATAATATATAATAAAAGCTTGAACAAATATTAGGAATAAGATGTAATTGAGTCACCTATTTATTATGTGCCTATAATGGAATTGCCTTCTACTTACACTAAGAGATTAGAATCTCTTGTTTTGTGCGTAAGGGTTGTGTTATCAGCCTAGAAAGGTATAAAATAATAATTACAAATGAAAAAATAATAAAAAGTATCAAATTAATACAAAGTAACTATTTCATTGAGATTTACTAAATAGGATAGAATTCTAATTCCCATAATGGCACACTATAATAAATGCTAATAAAAAAAAATAAAAAAAATCCCATAAGTATAACAATATTGTTCTGTATTTTTTTCTCTTAATAATTATTTTCGATGTACCTATGTGATTTTGTTTTGAAATCACATCATATTTCCGAAAATATGACGCTGTGATTATTGTGATTTGTTTTAATTTTTATTTTATTGTTATATTTTACATATTTTACTGACATTTTGGACTTGCTCCGTTAATAAACACCCGTATACCGGGCAAATTATTATTATTAAAAAATTCATCATCATCATCATCATATGGTGGCGTCATCGTGAACGATGGTAGCCAGACAGTGGAGGAATGACTCAGCACTTCTACCACTGTCTTTACAAGGAGGCTAATAATTGACAAGGGCCCCCAGAACCAAGCCAATGCTGGTCTACTCCCTGTTTATAGTCCCCCAGCCAGACTGCTGGTCTACTATCTGTTTATAGTCCCCCAGCCAGACTTTTATAGTCCCCCAGCCAGACTTTTATAGTCCCCCAGCCAGACTATTAAAAAATTAATCTTGAAATTTAAATAGATATTGATAAACACTCACCTCGCAATCGTCGTCTCGCTGCGACGCAAACGGATCCCTCTGCTCGTGGTCCAGATACTTCTCCAGGTTGAAGAATGTGTCGAAGAAGATGCGTGTCATCTTGCAGCGCTTCAGATCCTTGAGGGACACCTTGCCAGGGACCTCTGGCTTTATCATGTCCAGCATCTGAGGGGAGAACAATAATAATAATAATGTGTTTCTTTGTGTTATTATAGTATAGTTTAGTATAGTACTATAGTATAGTAGTGCTATATTTAGACTGTCGGCTCGAGAGAAGAAGTCCCATTACGCTAACAGTTATATCACAATTTTATTGGGTAGCGCAGAATTATAGGACTTTTCCGTATCTTTAATATCCCTAAAACTTATTTTTGCCTATAATTCCGCCACTGGTCGCTGCTATCAATAAAGCAGCAACTCATTTTTCCTCACGAGGTATGAGTGGACCCAGAACACCCAAGAACGGAGCAGAAAAAATCCTGCCCCGCTGGGGATAGAACCCAGGTCGCCGTGCATGCAATGCCTAGCTCGCTAACTCACTCGGCCACGGTGACTTCATCTGAGGTGAGAATAGAAACGACATATAATAAAGTAGAAAAGATTAGCGCACGATTAGGTCGCGGGTTCAATCCACCGAGCCGACAAAAAATGTGTATTCATAATTTGGTTACAGTTGTTTCTCGCCCACCAGAGGGGGGCATACATAAAAAAAAACATTTGGATATAAGAGAAAAAATTCCACGTCAAAATTACCTACCTCTCTCTGAGGCAAAATAATCTCTTTATGAAAAAAATCCTAATATAAGGAAAAAAATCGGTCCCTTCAGTTTTCTTATAACTAGGTTTGACGGTATACGCATAATTGTACATAAATAAATGCCAAATTGTCGGTTAACAATTTCCGTTAGCCCATTGCCTACTATGGGTAGCACTGGTATTGCCTGGGGTACCGGGGTTGCATATATGCTAGACACGTTTGATCCTTCTTGGGTACCATGTATAGCATATATGCAAGACAATTTGTCTAGCACACATTCTATAGCTATACACGGTCCCTAGTCACAAGGATACATGGGTTTTTTGTCTGGGGGGCCGCGTGTTGCACATATGCTAGACAGGTGATTATGAGGAAAATACCCTTGATCCCCTGGACAATTTTCATAAAAATGGCTTGGTAGGTAATGGGTTAGAATTACCTGACACAAGCAGTCCTCGAAGGGCAGACACTCGATCCCTATGGCGTCCATCCGCTGCAGCTGCTCATCGTAGAAGTACTCCAGCTCATACATGGACAAGTAGCCGTCACCATCCAGGTCCATACATCTGAAATAATAATAATAATAATAAGTAGAAGTACTCCAGCTCATACATGGACAAGTAGCCGTCACCATCCAGGTCCATACATCTGGAATAATAATAATAAGTAGAATTACTCCAGCTCATACATGGACAAGTAGCCGTCACCATCCAGGTCCATACATCTGGAATAATAATAATAATAATAAGTAGAATTACTCCAGCTCATACATGGACAAGTAGCCGTCACCATCCAGGTCCATACATCTGGAATAATAATAATAATAATAAGTAGAATTACTCCAGCTCATACATGGACAAGTAGCCGTCACCATCCAGGTCCATACATCTGGAATAATAATAATAATAATAAGTAGAATTACTCCAGCTCATACATGGACAAGTAGCCGTCCCCATCCAGGTCCATACATCTGGAATAATAATAAGTAGAAGTACTCCAGCTCATGCATGGACAAGTAGCCGTCCCCATCCAGATCCATACATCTGGAATAATAATTATATTAATGATAAATAAATAAATGTGTTTCTTTGTGTTATTATATCACAATTTTTAGTAGGTAGCGCAGAATTATAGGACTTATCCATATTTTTTAATATCCCAATATCTTATTTTTGCCTATAATTCCACCACTGGTCCCTGCTCACATTGAAGCAGCTACTCATTTTTCCTCACGAGGTAGTAATGATATCGCTTTATTTATACTGCCCAATAAGGACTAAAATACATGGGTAATCACTCTTAATTTGAAGAAAAAAAATCCCAAAAGGAAGGATGACTTGTCATGTCCCGGGTATGTTTCGAATCCGTGACCTCTGAATTGGAACTGAGGTACCGGGAATTTTTTTATTTTATTTTTTATTAAGAACATAACATTGTTTACAAAAATTACAATTGAAAACAACAATACTAATGTTCGCTATTATACTTATACCTAAATAGTTTTACAAGTTATCAAAATATAAAGGGTACCTAATGCCTATATTATTAAGAGGTGCATATTCTTCCATATTTATTTTTTTCTTTTTATAATTAAACACAAAAATAAATTTTTCCATTTTTGCAAATTTAATATTTGTACCTACTAATAGCAACAACTACCCTTTCATTGCTTTTCTTATCCTATAGAAAGGAAATTAATGCAATCAACCAAATTTTTCGATATTTCATTTGGGTTTAACGTCGCTTTCAACTGCATCGTCATATCACGACGGGGGTATTACCCTCCATTCGCAGGAAACTCACAAACCTGCTACCCACATTAACCTCACCCAGCCTGGGTTGGGCCGGAATGTCAGCATCACGAAGTCTTCACCTCGCTGGACGTTGCTTAACAATCAAGCTGACAAAAAGTTAGGAGGGATGATTATTATTTATTGTATTTTTTTTCAGTTTACTTCACGAAGTCTTCACCTCGCTGCACGTTGCTTCACTTCGGTGATCGTACGAGAACTGGTGCATTCAATGCGCCCTTTAGGTGGAACATTAACTTCATTCTCTTTTTTTTTTCTTGTATATTTGTTTAATCTTTTTGTTTTTCTTTATATTTCATTGTATTCTACTGTATATATTTTTTGTTCTACCTAATAAAGCTTAATTTTTATTTATTTATTTATTTAGAAACTCTTTATTAGCAGAACATATAATATATACAGACAAACAATGGTAAAAATTAAATATAAAATTGACAGTATTAATAATATAAACAAGAAAAAATAAATAAAATATATACATATGTCCAAACTAAAGGGCGGGGTTATTGCCTATGGCAATCTCTTCCACCCAACCCTTATAATAATAACAAGACTCACCTGAACCAGTATTCGATAGCGCGCGGATGCGTCTTGTCTTCCTCGGCCAGTAGGAACCACACGAACTCTGTGTAGGTCATCACGTGCTTGGACCTGGTCACCGTGCCGGAGAATATCCGGTCTATCATGCGCGAGGAGAGGGCTGGGGAGAAACCATCATCATTAACATGTATTACTTATGAAAAAAAAATTGTGAAAGAACGTGATAATTGTTATATTTATTAATATTTAACACACTCATTCATCATAAAATAAAAATAATAATTATATATAAAAATGAGGCATCCCCGCTCCATTTTCGTAGGGTAAGCTTCTTATGAGCCTCCTTGCCCCTCTTATTCTCAACCCAACTGCTCTTATTATTGAACCAAGATGGTATTTGGGAATAGGGTTTGTATTACTTATAATAATTACAAAACTTCTTGAACTTGTAAACTTTGATTGTAGTCGCCGTGTTAGGCATACAAAAACTTACTTTATTGAAAAATGTGAGACGAATAATTTAATTTATGCCCCCATCAACCGAATGATGCGTGCGGCAAACAATATGTGATAGTATTACTACCTGTTACCAATGTTTATTATTTTATTTTTTTATCTATTCACTACCTAATTGTTTTATAAGTTTTACATAATCTATGTTTTTTTCATTGTACTTATATGTATTTATGTTTTATTTTAGACTGGGCTTGGCCCGTAAATATACCATTCCAAATGATTCAGTCGAACCTGGATATAAGATTACCTCTCCATAAGGGAAAATAACCTCTCCATAAGCGTAAATAACCTCTCCATAAGCGTAAATAACCTCTCCATAAGCGTAAATAACCTCTCCATAAGCGTAAATAACCTCTCTATAAGCGTAAATAACCTCTCCATAAGCGTAAATAACCTCTCCATAAGCGTAAATAACCTCTCCATAAGCGTAAATAACCTCTCCATAAGCGTAAATAACCTCTCCATAAGCGTAAATAACCTCTCTATAAGCGTAAATAACCTCTCCATAAGCGTAAATAACCTCTCCATAAGCGTAAATAACCTCTCCATAAGCGTAAATAACCTCTCTATAAGCGTAAATAACCTCTCCATAAGCGTAAATAACCTCTCCATAAGCGTAAATAACCTCTCCATAAGCGTAAATAACCTCTCCATACGCGTAAATAACCTCTCCATAAGCGTAAATAACCTCTCCATAAGCGTAAATAACCTCTCTATAAGGGAAAATAATGTACTCACCATGGTCGCTGTGGCGGGCCAGGTCATTGCTGTCGATCACCAGGTCGTGGTCAGTATCCAGCTCCCAGAACTTGCAGTAGATCACGTAGAAATGTTCATAGCTAAAGTACTGGGTCACCTGCAACATTCATTATTAAACATGTTGGATCAAGTTTTATTCAGTGTCCAGCTCCCAGAACTTGCAGTAGATCACGTAGAAGTGTTCGTAGCTAAAGTACTGGGTCACCTGCAACATTCATTATTAAACATGTTGGATCAAGTTTTATTCAGTGTCCAGCTCCCAGAACTTGCAGTAGATCACGTAGAAGTGTTCGTAGCTAAAGTACTGGGTCACCTGCAACATTCATTATTAAACATGTTGGATCAAGTTTTATTCAGTGTCCAGCTCCCAGAACTTGCAGTAGATCACGTAGAAGTGTTCGTAGCTAAAGTACTGGGTCACCTGCAACATTCATTATTAAACATGTTGGATCAAGTTTTATTGTGTCCAGCTCCCAGAACTTGCAGTAGATCACGTAGAAGTGTTCATAGCTGAAATACTGGGTCACCTGCAACATTCATTCATCATATATTTGTGTTATTATTTATATGTTATGCTTTATTAGGTAAGACAAAGTAAAATATATATAGTAAAATACAATCACATAAAGTAGTCACCGTGGCAGAGTGAGTTAGCGCGCTAGGCATTGCACGCATGGTGACCTGGGTTCGATTCCCAGCGGGGCAGGAATTTTTCTGCTCTGTACTTGGATGTTCGGGGTCCACTCATACCTCGTGAGGAAAAATGAGTAGTTACTTGTATGAGTAACGACCAGTGGCGGCATTACCAGAGTAAAAAGAAATTAATGTAATAGAATTCGAAAAGTACAGGAGGCTCTTAGTAATGCTGCGCTACCCACAAAAATTGTGAAGAGGCCTTGTGCTTCACCACAAATAAAAATCATAAGCCAGCGTCGATGGCATGTTGAATACACCGGTTCCCTTCAGAACACCGAAGTTAAGCGACATCCAGCGAGGTTAAGACTTGGATGGGTGACCATTCAAATTCTAATTCTCGTGACGCTGGCTTTTCCCGGCCCCACTCAGGCTGGGTGAGGTCAATGTGAGTAGCAGGTTTGTGAGTTTCCTGCGAATGGAGGGTAAAACCCCCGTCGTGATATGACCATGGCAGTTGAAAGCGACGTTAAACCCCACTTAAAAAAAAAAAAAAAAAAAAATCATACATACATACAATCACATTATAAAGAAAAAATAAATACATTGAACAAAGAAACAAGAACAAAAAAGAGATAAAAGCTAATGTCCTACCTAAAGGTCGGGGATATTGCCTGTGGCAATTTCTTCCACCTAACCCTTGTGTTTATCACTTTCCTGATGTCACAACTTCATACCTGAGAATTGATTTGAAGAAATATGATTTCTTTTCTTTTTTCTTCTTCTTTTTTCAAATTTAAATTTAAGCATTGAATCATTTATATTTTACTAGTTAAGTTATCATATTTGTGTTAATCACAGATGTGATATCACAACTACTCAAACTCGCTTTACTAAATCTTCGCTGAACCCGGGACTTGAACCACCGACCTCCAGGTTTCAAGTCCGCTACCCTATCGATCAAGCAACTGAGTCAGTAAAATCATTTCATTCAGTTGAATTTCTTTCTGATTCTTAATATGAAAATATGATTCCGGGTAGAACTGAGTTAAGCAACAAAAAAAATAATGTGTTAGCACAGTTCACAATGTGCAAAAGTGATCATTTTGAACCATTCCAATCCCCCAAAAGTGTGTTCCCATGTTTGTGAATAAAACACTGACCTCCAGGTTACAAGTCCGCCGCCTTATCGATCAAGCTACTGAGGTCGGTAAATATAATTATACTAAATAAATATATATTCAATAGTACTTTGAAAAAAAAAAAATATTATACCTGATTGATGTCTGTCTCATGTTCCAGAACGGAAATGACGCGCAGGAGATCGGAGCGACGCAGTTCTGGTAATGAAATGCGTCCGGACCATGAGGTGTTGACGCAGTAGAATATCCTGGATATCACCTGGAGACACAATGGGTTAGTTATAGATTAATGAAAGTATTTCTTATAAAGTTATTACACATCGTTCTTTGTTGTTATTATTATTATTGTTTTTTTTTTCTCTCTCTTATATCCTTGTACCATAGCATATACTCACAGTATGTACATAGCGTATACTCACAGTATGTACATAGCGTATTCTCACAGTATGTACATAGTGTATACCTATACATATACTCACTGTATGTACATAGCGTATACTCACTGTATGTACATAGCGTATACTCACAGTATGTACAAAGCATAATATACTCACAGTTTGTACATAGCATATACTCACAGTATGTACAATTGTACATAGCGTATACTCACAGTATGTAAATAGCGTATATACTCACAGTATGTACTTGTACATAGCGTATACTCACAGTATGTACTTGTACATAGCGTATACTCACAGTATGTAAATAGCGTATATACTCACAGTATGTACTTGTACATAGCGTATACTCACAGTATGTACATTGTACACAGTATGCCGACCTCCGTGGCTCAGTGGTTAAGAGCATTGGTTACTGACCCGGAGGTTGCGGGTTCGAATCTCGGCCGGAGCGGAAAATTCTGACCGACATTTTTCGTTTCCGGAATGGCATGGGTGTAAAGGTAAAGTGTACTGAAGTAATGCGAAAGCGGTTCCGGGGCACAACTACCTTTTTTTAATAAAAAAAAAAACAGTATGTACATAGCGTATATACTCACAGTATGTACAATTGTACATAGCATATACTCACAGTATGTACTTGTACATAGCGTATACTCACAGTATATACATACATAGTATATACTCAATTACTCACAGTATATACATATTGTACATAGCGTATACTCACAGTATGTACTTGTACATAGCGTATACTCACAGCATATGTACATAGCGTATACTCAGTATACTCACAGTATATACATATTGTACATAGCGTATACTCACAGTATGTACTTGTACATAGCGTATACTCACAGTATGTACTTGTACATAGCGTATACTCACAGCATATGTACATAGCGTATACTCACAGTATGTACTTGTACATAGCGTATACTCACAGCATATGTACATAGCGTATACTCACAGCATATGTACATAGCGTATACTCACAGTATGTACTTGTACATAGCGTATACTCACAGCATATGTACATAGCGTATACTCAGTATACTCACAGTATATACATATTGTACATAGCGTATACTCACAGTATGTACTTGTACATAGCGTATACTCACAGTATGTACTTGTACATAGCGTATACTCACAGCATATGTACATAGCGTATACTCACAGCATATGTACATAGCGTATACTCACAGCATATGTACATAGCGTATACTCACAGTATGTACTTGTACATAGCGTATACTCACAGTATGTACTTGTACATAGCGTATACTCACAGCATATGTACATAGCGTATACTCACAGTATGTACTTGTACATAGCATATACTCACAGTATGTACTTGTACATAGCGTATACTCACAGTATGTACTTGTACATAGCGTATACTCACAGCATATGTACATAGCGTATACTCACAGTATGTACTTGTACATAGCGTATACTCACATTATGTACATCACACAGTATGTACTTGTACATAGCGTATACTCACATTATGTACATCACACAGTATGTACATATTGTACATAGCGTATATACTCACAGTATGTACATAGCGGGAATGGAACTCCGTGGCCTGATGCAGGAAGGTGAGGCCGGGATGAGTGTCCACCACGTCTTGCACCAGGGCCATCAGGTCAGGGGCCGTCAAGGAGGGGGGCCCGGGGGGGGCGCCCCCCGCCCCGACACGATGTGGATGAACTTGGAGGCCGCGTCGTTGCACGTGGCGTACAGACTGGAAGGGAAAGATAACAATAAGACATTAGGAATACAACTAAAGAAACTAAAGGGACTAAAGAAACCCTCGTGTTTCAGCCGTGGAGTAATAAGTTAGGGAGAATTCATAACATATATCTTACTAGTGGGCTGTCGCCCGCTTTGCGGGCCGAGGCATGGCCCGCTAGAAGCAAAAAATCCTTTTTCGCGAATGGCAGGTGTTGTAGTGGGAATTTCGAAAAACCCCATCTATTGCAGATCTAGACTATTAGACAAAGCTACCTAGCAAATTTCAGCTTCCTAGGACTTACCAGTTCGGAGAAACAGTGATGAATCAGTGAGTGAAACTCTCTTTTATAAGTATAGATGGGTAAAGACCTGTCACAAAAATCGGCCATTTTGGTCGCCTAGGACACAATGGAAATCACAACAATAACAAATTAATAATTGTTCTTCTTGTTTAGTTTACATGTTTTCGAAGGTTATGTTGGTAGCCGAACACGTGCGGCTGGCATTTCCGGCCCTACCCAGGCTGGATATTCTGGATAAGGTTAATGTGTGTGGCTAGGACGATTCCCAGCGAATGGAGCGTAAAACCCTCGTCCTAATCAGGACGTTAAATCAAAATAAATTTCTATGTCTTTTGTACATAAAACTTCATTGAACATGTTTAATAATAATAATAACCGTTAGGAAAGGCATCCAGCCGTAAAAAATGTGCCACAACCAACCAAACAAAGTCAACCATGAGGTTAATAATAATGTCGTTTGTTCAACCTCATGGTTTGGGAAAAGGCAGTTTCAGTAAATATACATATTATTGATAACACTGTAGTCTTTTTCGAGTGAATCGCACACTACTTACTCTTTCAAATACTCGACGAGGGAGTTGAGTTCCACGTAGCCCAGCTTGTCTCCCCCACATGCTATGAACAGGGGAGCTTTCCAGTACAGAGGTAGATCACATGCCTGCGGAAATAAGAAACATGCTATGAACAGGGGAGCTTTCCAGTACAGAGGTAGATCACATGCCTGTGGAAATAAGAAACATGCTATGAACAGGGGAGCTTTCCAGTACAGAGGTAGATCACATGCCTGTGGAAATAAGAAACATGCTATGAACAGGGGAGCTTTCCAGTACAGAGGTAGATCACATGCCTGTGGAAATTAGAAACATAGCGTTATTTATTTACACTTTATTAATAGGACATATTATATACAACACAAATAATTACAAATTAAAATACAATATAATAGAAGAAAAAAAATAAAGAAAAACTAAATAAATATATACATAATATATGTCCTAACTAAAGGGCGGGGTTATTGTCTTTGGCAATCTCTTCCACCCAACCCTTTTTATTATTATTTCTGCTGTGACTTAGCTTGATGATTTTTTTTTCTCAGTATGTCTTTACCATCTAGTTCTAACCGCCCTCAGTAGCTTGATCGATGAGGCGGCGGACTTGTAACCTGGAGGTCGGTGGTTCAAGTCCAGATTTCAGCGTAGATTTAGTAAAGCGAGTTTGAGTAGTTGTGATATCACAAAGTGACTAACACAAATATGATAAAAAAAACATCTAGTTCTAGGTCATTCGAGACGGGAGTTTTAACCTCCATTCGCTGGAAACACAAAAACCAGCTACCCACATTAAACTCACCTAGCCTGGGTTGGGCAAAAAGTAGCCAGACTCACGAGGAATCGGATGAATGGTCAGACCTCCAAGACCTAACAGTGCTAGGCGTTGCTTAACACTGTCTTCAGTGACAGAACGAGAACTGGGTGTATTCAAAGTCCCATTGAAAGTTGGGCACTTTTCATTTTAAAATGAAAGTTAGCTTAGCAATGAACTAAAAGATACCATAACTTAGTAACCAATAGACATGTCCCGGTAGCTCAGTGATAAAGGCGGCACTCTGTAAATCCAGAGATACCAGAGGTCGCGGGTTCGAAACCCAGCCTGGACATGACAAGTTATCCTCCCATTTGGGATTTTTACCACATAATAATATATCTTGAGCTTACTGCTGGAATAATGGGACTTAATAGTAATAGTCGGGCAGAATAAATAAGGCGATATGATTATTAAATGTGTCCCATATGGTCACAAGGCTGCTGATTTCTATCTTCAGGTCATAAGATTAGTTGAGGATTGCATCATACGTAACTTCTTAGAAAACATCATGTTTTCGTTTTTGTGAAATTAATTAATTTTTCATAAACTCTTTCGTTTCCAAATTCTGTCGAAAAAGAATTTCAAAAATCTTCATTCAACAAGAAAACTGCCTCGAAGACACGTTTTTGTGTCCGAAGCCAAATTTCGGGAAGATAAAATCTTCATAGGAGAAATTGTTGGAAGCGCGGTTCTCTTCTCATTAGGAAGACTGACGTAAGAATGTTGAGTTTAGTCTGCGAAGTTCGCGACGTTGCCAAGTCTAGGAGTAACTTTTTTTTTTTTTTTTTTTTAACAATTCCCAGCGATTGGAAGGTGAAACCCTCGTCCTGAATAACAAATCAGAGGACGTTAAAAGCAAAATAGATCCATAAGCCATGTAGTAAGATCTGGTAGTCAAGTGGTTAACGCGCTAGTCTGGTAATCCAGGTAGCGTAGGGAACCGATGGTTCGAATCCCACCCAGTGCATGAATTTTTGCTCATGAATTCGAGTTTGTGACCACATGATAATAAGACTCTGAGGGTTAGGTGGTAGAAAATGCTTTGAGCATTAACCTTGCCTGGTGGTTGCCTTCCACTTAAGAGTGTTTATTAATATTATTATTAAACAGCAAGAAGACCAGTGTCTCGTTAGAGGACTATAAACAGAGAACAGACCAGCCAACCCTAACAAGCCATCTTATCTTGTAGTTTCCCCAAGGTTTTGATGGTTTCCTAAAGAGTGTTCTTATTATCTGGGCGTCTAAAATCAAAATAATCTTTCCAACGCCATGAAATCTACATAACTATATATGTCTAATACTATCTCACCGACCCGAAATTATTACCCGGGATCCCAACAATTTGTCTCGAAACGATTTGCTCTGATCTTGCTTTAGAGATAAATGAGATCGAGTCCCACTGACTGAAACATTGCTTTGCAACACTTCCCATTCAAATTTTGAGAAAAAAGTCGCAAAACGTTTTGAAAGAATATGTTGCGCTTCATGGTCATTTTTTTAACACTTTGAGCGCCAGAGCTGGTGGGATCGGCGAGTGAGCACGAGGGACCACAAATTTCAGAACCCAACACTCATACATTGCTCTAATGGACCACTAGAACCTTTTCCCTATGAGAAACACAAGAAACGAATACCATAGAGAGTACTCATGTCTTCAAAGTAAAGGAAGGTCGTGAATACCATATTATAGAGTACTCATGTCTACAGTCAATTTTTGGGTGAGGGTCATATATGGTACTCATGTCCTTTGTGAAATGTCAGCTGAGAGTCATATATGGTATTCATGGGCTCAAAGTGTTAAATCAACACACGAAAATCTCCAGGAATGCAACAACAACTCACCTTTGTCACGGCGCCGAAATCCGCCTTGCAGGCCTGCGTCTTGCCGAGTGAGGCGTACGCCGCCCGCACCGCCTCGAGTACGCCGTCCGCCGGTGAGCCCGCCGCCGCCTGGGGGGGTTTTCCGAACGGGAAGTGGAAGCGCGGGATCAGCTGGTTCCGGTGAGCCCGGGTGTGCCGCTGCAGGGTGGTGTGCGGTGGCGGACCGCCCACGTTCTTCTCCGAGGAGGCGTACGGCGAGCCGTCTTTGGCGTACGTCTGTCGAGGAGAGAGGACGAAACGTATTAGATAGGGAGGGGGAAAAATTATGTGGCACTGCAAAATAATAGCATGTAGTAATTGTTTTTTTAAAATTTATTATGTAATTTTAGAATTATTGTTTAACTAACTTGTATCCCAACCTCTATTGTAAACTCTTATTGAGAAATACAATTATTATATTTTTATTCTATTCTATTCTATCCTAAACGTATTAGATAGGGACGAATACAATACTCTGTATATCCTGCAAGAATGAGACTAAAGAGTCCTTTACTCTCACAGTCTCAGAAGCCAAATAAAAATGGCTTAGGATGGGACCTCTGTTAAAAAAAAATATGAAAAATAAATACTCTGTATATCCTGCAAGAACGAGACGAAAGAATCCCTTTACTCTCACAGTCGTTACAGTCTTAGAAGCCAAATAAAAATTGGCTTAGGATGGGACCTCTGTTAAAAAAAATATGAAAAATAAAACAAATGATTTATTATTATTATTATTATTATTGTGATACCAAGGAAGTGATTAACACAAATAAAAAACAAAAAAACTCTCCCATTTCCAAGTGCATTAGAAGAAACTTTCTATCTGTAGATAAGTTGTAGATAGTTTTAATATGTTTAAAATAGTTTTAAAATGATGTGAATAAGGGGGACTATAAACAGGGAGTAGACCAGCATTGGCTTGGTTCTGGGGGCCCTTGTCAATTATTAGCCTCCTTGTAAAGACAGTGGTAGAAGTGCTGAGTCATTCCTCCACTGTCTGGCTACCATCGTTCACGATGACGCCACCCTATGATGATGATGAATAAGACTTTCGAGCATAGTTATGAAAGTTCATTTGAATATTTACTAGGTACTTGTCTTATACCTACACCTGTTGAACTCACTCGATTATAGGACCGAGGCAGCCTCGACTTCCAGGGCTTGTACGGGAACTTGGGCCCCGCCCCCCCATCTTCACAGTTGTTGTTGTTGTTCTGGAGGATGAGCACTTGACACGCGTAGCACCAGGACTTGACACTCGTGACCATCGGGCCCGGGGCGCATTCTAAAACTCGCCCAGCGGACCGTCGGTGTGCTAAAACTCGCCCAGAGGTGTTCCGGGGTGCTAAATCTCGCCCTGAGGATTTCCGGAGTGCTAAATCTCTCTCAGGAGACCATTGGTGTGCTAAATCTCGCCCCGATGAATTTCTGTTTCCTGAATTTGGCCCAGCGGACCGTCGGTGTGTTAAAACTTGCCCAGAGGAGTTCCGGGGTGCTAAATCTCGCCCTGAAGATTTCCGGAGTGCTAAATCTCTCTCAGGAGACCATTGGTGTGCTAAATCTCGCCCCGATGAATTTCGGTTTGCTGAATTTGGTCCTGAGGATGTCTTCGGTGCTAAATCTCGCCCAGAGCAGTTCCTGGGTGCTAAATCTCGCCCAGAGGAGTTCCTGGGTGCTAAATCTCGCCTGGAGGAGTTCCTGGGTGCTAAATCTCGCCCAGAGGAGTTCCTGGGTGCTAAATCTCGCCCAGAGGAGTTCCTGGGTGCTAAATCTCGCCCAGGGTTGGAAACTTTTTTGTTTGATATTTTGGAGACGTTTTCTCCTTTTCTTTTTTCAGGAAAATATTTTTATCTCGTTCATTTTTCTTGTGATGTTCACACCAGTTTATTTAAAAGAAAAAAATCAAATTGTAACATGGTCCTTGTTATCATTTAAATCTGAACAGGAGTAATAACAATTAATAGTTAAGAGTACTCAGAGTGAAATAAAGTTATGGACTTCATTATGGGTTCAGTATTAGGGTTTTCAACTTTTCAATTTTATATTATTTTATGCGACTTAGTTGTGTTTTATCACTGATTTCTATTTATCATTAATATTACTGATGTATCTACTTTTTTTTGTTATGACGAGTTTAAATCCATCAATCGTTGTCAAACCATTTTGTCAAATAAAATAAAAATAATTATTTATGAAGTATAAGTTTCTTCAATGATTCTTTAATGACAATAACGCTACTATTTTTAATTTATTCTTAGTATATTGATTCTTTATTGTAGGTGCAGTATTTATGTATTATGATTATACCATTAGGATTATTTTTATGAGTACATAATTACTATCATTAACATTTTTATTGCCAATTTTCCACCAGCTACCAATCTACACAGGACGGGGATTCATGTAGTTCAACTAATGTAATCATACCTATCAATAAACCGAGCTTTGTTTACATTTGGAAAGTGTAAACAGAGAGTTCAGATTTACGACTTTAATTCAATTAAAACATTCAGTAATCATTTTTTTTTTTTTTTTTTTTTTTTAAGTGGGGTTTAACAATCATTTTTATATAGCTCACTCACTATAACTTATTTGTTCACTACATACAAACTATTTGCCGAGAATGCTAATGGTCGGTTCTATACGAATCTTGAAAAACACGAAACCGGTGATTGGGATCATTAGTTCCAAAAGGATTCGTCAAATTAGAGCTAGTGCAGTAAATCGAGGGGTTTGCTCGCCAAACCGAGGTAGCGTATTTTTGGTAATATAAGCCTAAGGTAGCACGCAGTCATATCCAACATTGAAGGATCCAAGGTCTGTCGTAGTCTTACGACAGATAGAAATTTTGGCGCTTTTCTTTTTTACTACCATTCATTCATATCAACTTGTGGCATACACTTACACATTTACGATGTACCTACAATGTACATCAAGTGTAGGAACACTCTGTATTGTGAAGATCTACAAGCATTTCCATTCATTCATATCAGCTCGTATCATACACATCTATGTATGTACCTACAATGTACATCAAGTGTAGGAACACCCTGTATAGAGAAGATCTTCAAGCATTTCCATTCATTCATATCAGCTCGTAGCGAGTGTTTCACAACTTGTGATTTCAGGGTCGCCCGTTCTGTGGAAACAAGATCAAGCTGCTATATTCGGACTGATGACCTAGGTCCTAGGCTCTAGCTCTACAAGAATACACTCTAATCTCTGTTAGAGCGTTCTCTAATGAATTAACAATGTTATAGATATAGATTGACTAAAAAGTTTTTCCACTTCCGGAATGGCATGGATGTAAAGGTAAAAAATGATACCAAAGCGGCGGTTCCATGATACAACTACCTTTTAAAACAAAAAAAAACCCCAAAAACACCAAAAAATATTCAACAGAATATAATAACAATTTAAAAAAATGCCGTTGACTTTTAGCAATGAAAGCGGTACTTAAAAAAAGGTTAAGTTTGTAACTGTTCGATTGTTTTCTATATTAAGAACGGAAAAAGCAAGAAAAAGAATAGAACAACTAGATTCAAACACCTGAGAACTATTTATGTACATCAACTGCTATTTATGTAACTGCTAGATATATAACTGCTAGATCACGGGATGGACCATTTCACAACTGTGAATTCCTTCTCTACATGGTCCGGTCGCCACGAATCCAGCACAATAGGCGATAATTGCGACTCCTAATACAGAAGAGCCAGCACGCAGGCTAATTCACACAAAAGCATGGTCCAAGGTTATCAGGCCGCGTAGTGCAAACTTTTGAAATCCGTCGCGAATCGAACAATATGAAATGACTGCTTGATTGTGATGGGGATTGATGGATAATGATCATGCTGGAGAAGAAAAATTCAATAAAATAACAAATACAAGACAATAAAATCCCCGGGGTTAAACGGGGATAAAATCAAACCAGTTATGATGCCGACCCCAAGTAGGTTTGGGAAAAGGCAAAGTGAAAGAAGGAGAATGATGATGACTGAGCCAACGTTCCACGTCGATGGCTCGTTGAAGCAACGTTCAGCAAGGTTCGGACTTGAATGGTTTACCAATCAAATTCGAACCCTTGTGATGCTGGCTATTTATAGCCCCACTCAGGCTGTGTGAGGTTTGAGTAGCTAGTTTGTGAGTTATTTGTCAGAATGAAGTTATCCTTCCAGATTGCCGGATAACTTATCATATACCGGTTTCGAACTTACGACCTCTGGATTACCAGACCGACGCATTGACCACTGAGCAACCGGGACATAAATATATCATAACTCAGATAAGTATATAACCTTTCCTACATACAATTATATAATTGTTACTATGTAATACAATTACAATCACTTAATAGTGAAGAAAGAATTATAATGATGACGATAGTAAAGATTTTCAGAAATAATAATTACAAGACCAATTAGACAATACTATAGCAAACACATAACATATATGTACATTGTACATATACAAATATATAATATACCATATTGTAGCAAACACATAACATATAATATGTACTGTACATATCAGGCGCGGCGGGTGCTAAAGAGCTGTGGAACTGCAGCACCCCCAGACGAAAAAGAAAAAGCGAGGATTTTCTCAAGTCCTAGCTCGTGCACAATGAAAATTATCACCTCTTTCTACAGGGTGCGCCAGAATAACCTGACGAGTTTAATGTTAACTATCAAGTCATAACTTGTCGTAGATGGTTGATGTTAGTGTCATTTTGTTTCCAATAAAAGCGGATTTAGTGACAATGGAGTCGTGGACACATGCGCATCGTGCTTTTGTTGTAGAGACATTTTTTAAAAGTGGTGATTCTGTGGCAATTACTCAGAGAAAGTTTCGGACTCACTACCGAATTAAATCTCTCTGCTTGTGACTATTTTCTTTGGGGTTACCTCAAAAGTAAAGTCTATATGCATTAGCCAAGGACTGTAGATGACTTGAAGAGACTAATTGTTCAAGTAATTCGTGCAATACACCTGATAATGCTTGAGAAAGTCATGGACAATTTTTCGACAAGAATTGACGAGTGTATCAGAAATGGAGGTAAACATTTGACCAACATTATCTTTCACAAATAATTCAAATATTCAACAAATCATGTACTAAAATAAATCCGCATGTCTTCTCTTTCAAATAACACAAAAATTATTGTTCTATCTAAAAAATTGCTTGTGTTAGTATCATTTTTAAACTCGTCAGGTTCTGGCGCACCCTGTAGAATAACTGAAGCATAATTACTATGATTGGTATGGTAAACTAAGACAAACTCTTTAGATACTGAAAGAGCGACTCTTTAAATACCATTTTAGTCCGGTTTATGTGGCAGCACCCGCAAAACATTATACCACCGGGCGCGCCTGGTACATTATACAGATACACACATACGTATAATATACAGTTATACACTATACAGATAGATAATACTGTAGTATACACAGTTATACATGAAATGTACAGCTGTGTGGACCAGGTTGTTCTTTTTCCGCGCGGCTGGAGGTAAACATTACGACATAAATATGTAATTGCGGTACCACGAAGTCGTGAGTGCGTACATATATGCTTGTCAAGGCCGCTGAGGTCTTGAGAGAGAATTGGCCAAGGATACACAAGAAGAGATATGAATCTCCTTGACAAGAGAGACACAAATTAGAGGATTCAATTCAATTCATTTATATATGTTTGCAACGTATATTTGACAAATTTCATCTAAAATTTAATAATAATAATATCACCTTATTTATACTACTGCCCGATTAGGACTATGAAGTCCCATTATTCCAGCAGTGAGCCCAAGATGTATTATTATGTGGTAAAAATCCCGAATGGGAATGTAACAACCAGGCGAGGTTAATGCTCAAAGCATTTTCTACCACCTAAACCTCAGAGTCTTTTTATTATGTGGCCTCAAACTCAAATTAACGGGGAAAAATTAATGCACTGGGTGGGATTCGAACCAACGGATCCCTACGCTACCTGGATTACCAGACCAGCGCGTTAGCCACATCGACTACCAGTTAACCAAAACGGACATTTCCGACATCTTTCAGTTTACTCGGAAGTAATTCGATAAAAGCCTTGACAGACTCAAAGCCACTGGTGTTCTATGGATCTCGGCGTGGTTCAAAGCCAAAACGATTTGGACTAGAGAGGCATAGGTAGGAATCATCACAGATGTATTCTCATCTATGTACATTTCCTTGGCCGGTCCATATTCGGAGAGTTGAGACGTGGCGAGAGGACTACCTGTGCTGATGATGAGATTAATGTAGTGTATTGTATGTAGTGAGATGAATGTAGTGTATTGTATGTAGAGAGATGAATGTAGTGTATTGTATGTAGTGAACTGTATGTAGTGTATTGTATGTAGTGAGATGAATGTAGTGTATTGTATGTAGAGAGATGAATGTAGTGTATTGTATGTAGTGAACTGTATGTAGTGTATTGTATGTAGTGAGATGAATGTAGTGTATTGTATGTAGTGAGATGAATGTAGTGTATTGTATGTAGTGAGATGAATGTAGTGTATTGTATGTAGAGAGATGAATGTAGTGTGTTGTATGTAGTGAGATAAATGTAGTGTATTGTATGTAGTGAGATGAATGTAGTGTATTGTTTGTAAGGAGATGAATGTAGTGTATTGTATGTAGCGAGATGAATTTAGTGTATTGTATGTAGTGAGATGAATGTAGTATACTGTAGTGTAGAGTACGTACCGACCTCAGTAGCTTGGTAGATAAGGCGACGGACTTGTAATCTGGAGGTCGGTGGTTCTAGTCCCAAGTTAAGCAATATAATAATTTAGTAAAGCGAGTTTCGAGAATTTGTGATATCACGACTGTGATTAACACAAATAGATAAATTTGTAGCCTAGTCAAATTGGCATAAAAAAGGGGTCGAGTTTGGAATACATCGGAACTTCCTAAAAGTCTGTTGTTTGATACTGTAAAGTTATCTCTTAACCAAGTTTTACAACAAAAACTAAATTTTTAGGGGCCCAAAAAACCTCTAAATTTTGGCAATCATTTCAGTTTTCGGATTGTAACTCTGGTATGTAAACAGCCTGGCTGGGGGACTATAAACAGGCAGTTAACCAGTATTGGCTTGGTTCTGGGGGCCCTTGTCAATTATTAGCCTCCTTGTAAAGACAGTGGTAGAAGTGCTGATTCATTCCTCCACTGTCGGGCTGCCATCGTCCATGATGACGCCACCCTATGGTGATGATGATGATTGTAACTCAAAAACCATTGATTTTAGCTACAAGATTACTCTATTATAAACAAAACTAGTAGACTCTATAATTCCTACAATTTGAAGAAAAAATCATTGAAATGAGCTCAATAGGTCCCAAGAATCAAGATGGCAATAGTACAAAAAAAATCGTCTCATCTTGTTTTGGCCTACAAACGGATTCCTAAACAAATTTCTTGGCCACTTCCAATAGCACCTGAACTACCAGACGACCTTGAGAATAGTATATGCTCATATGGCTCTACAATAAACACTCAGACTACAGTGATTATTTTCTATGAAAGAAATGTCAAAGGGTAGTCATAAAAAATGACTAACACCCAAGTGGGGAATAGTAGTAATTGATTTCTAATGCCGGTCACAAGTGCTCCATTATTAATAAATTATTTATCTACATTTTCTTGTCGACAAATAATTCTGTCAATACCAATAAAGTACAAAACTTGGAGACTTGGACACCGACTTGGAGTAGCTTTGCTTTCAATGTCATTTGGTTTATTTAACACACATGGTCCGACACCAGTTTTGTGTAGATGATGTTTTCAACCATATCAAATTGTAAAGTACATGTTTGTCACTTGTGAATCAGCTAGATGATGCTGTGTGATAAATTGATAATGGTTTGCCATAATATGCCCATGTGTATGCAAGTAAGAAGATGGGAAATTTGTGTCATTTCCTATGTATCACACACATTAGATTAAGATGAGAGTGATATCCTAAAAAGTACAAAAGTACTAATAAAGGAACACGCAAAAGAAAGAATAAACATGTACTAATGATAAACATTATTATTATAGTATTGTATACTTCTTAAACGTAAAAGTTGTACTTTTGGACTGAGTGGGACCTATAAATTTGTAATTTGGTGTATCTTCTGATTGGGGTTTGAAGAAGTAAATACTATGTAAAGTATGGGATTTCTAGCATAAGGTCTTATTTTTAGTACATATCTAGTTGTAAAATCTGTAAATCTGTCTCTACTGTGTAGCTTTTCCATTTGTAATTTGTAAATCACTCTGTAAATTTACTTTATATCATGAAAGAAATAAAGATATCCGTGACCCATAGATGGTCCAAACGATAGTAAAAAAAATAAAAATATTACGAACATGCATTTGAAAGCGACGTTAAACCCAAAATTGATGATAAATACAGAACTTTTTAATGGTAGATACCCAGTGGTGGAATTCTAGACAAAAATAAGATACTCGTATTAGGATAACAAAGATACGGTAAAATCCTATAATTCTGCGCTACCCCCTAAAATTGTGATATAATAACACAAAGAAACATATTTATTTATTTATTTACAGGGATAGTAAGATTTTTCCGGCAATCTTAGTAGTAGTACCTATATTTATTAGTTTAAAAGACATTGAAAAATGTATAAAACATTGTCACTTTATCTACTTTTGACTTCTTTTGACTTTTGAACCTAATCTTCTTTTGACTTTCCTTATCCTATTATTATAAGCAAAATATTGTTCTTTTCTTTTTTTGCCAAACGTCTCTAACAACGAAGTCGACTCGCTACAGAAGTGAACGCTATTTCCCGAAAAGTACACTAATAGTACTTCATGGGACCACAAAAATGTATATACAAAAGATAAAAAATAAAGATCATTATTATTGTTATTAACATACTTATCGCGCATCTCTCAATTCCGCCAGCTCATATAACTGGACCCACCACCCTAATAAGAGACTCTATACCAGCGGTCGGCAACCTTTTGAACTACGCGGACCCCTTGCTTATCTCGAAATTTTTTAAGGGACCCCCACATTACAAAGCTATACATAGAGAGTTAGGGGGAAGTAGGGTACTTCGGACTAATTATGATTCGAGTTCATTAGCTATATTTTTTCTTTTTTTTTTAAATCCTGTAATGGCTTCGCGGACCCCAAATTTAGCTCTCGCGGACCCCCAGGGGTACGCGGACCCCAGGTTGCCGACCGCTGCTCTCTACCATTCCGCCACAACAACGTCAGGCAGATCCCAATCTTCTGCACAAACATCATCTCGCCGGGTTCAAACCAAGGACCATGGCGTCATGTTCTGCCATTCCCACCCACACCACATCCGTGTAGGACTGGCTGGGAGACTTGCTCAAGTGTACAGGGTGGTTCTGATATGTGTTACTACATAAAAGTGAACAAAGCGCACAAACTGCTCAGTGGTTAAGCACTCGCTTGCCATGCGGAAGGTCCCGAGTTCGAACCTCCGCGCCGACAAAAATTTGTATTCATAATTTGGTTACAGTTCTTTGTAAGGGATACCTTCCGGTGCGCTCGTGTTGACCCAGCACGTAAATGGGAAGTATTGTGTCACTTCTCGCCCATCAGAGGGGAGGCATACTACGGGATGGGCAGTCTGCAACACAGACCACAAGCGTCTACAGTAGCTCCTGTTTCATGGCTACGAAATAAAAACGGCTGTGAAACGCACATCATTAATAAAATAAAAAAAAGTGTACATCCGTGTAGGAATGGCTGGAAGACTTGCTAAAGTGTACAGGGTGGTTCTGACATGTGACTAGGATTCACCCGATTAAGACTAGGACTAGAGTCCCCTTATTCCAGCAGTTGTCAAATTCTCCTCAAGTATAAAAAAAATGACCATTAACCCTGTATCATGGCCGAAAGCCATAGATACTGCTACTAGGTTTTTAATTTATTTAATCAAAAATAATCAATAATTATCAACTCACACAATTATTAAACATACATAAATAAAGAACCACTATTACTATCTCACATAATTTTTAATGAAATGGGTTCCGCGTAACGTGTATGTGGTGTTACTCCTCCCCAACGTAAAATAGCTCTCGGGTCAATAAATCCTACGCACCACCACAATATTGGCGTATTAATTTAATAAAATAAAAAAAATTAAGAGAATTTTTTAAGAAAAAAAAAATGTTTGAAATTAATTTTTATTATTACGGTAAAAGAGATACAACTCTCTTATGCTAGCTAGTAAAATAGTTGGCATTTGGCATTGACCTGGGCCAGTGGTGCAGAGGTATAAAGCGCTCTCTATTGAATTTAATGATAATAATTAGAAATTTACATTAATTTTCAGAGTATCCAGGGGGGCAGGAATTTTTCTGCTCTGTATTTGGATGTTCGGGGTCCACTCAAACCTCGTGAGGAAAAATGAGTAGCTACTTGTATGAGTAACGACCAGTGGCGGCATTACCAGAGTGTAAAGAAATTCATGTAATAGAATTCGAAAAATACAGGAGGCTCTTAGTAATGCTGCGCTACCCACAAAAATTGTGAAGAGGCCTTGTGCTTCACCACAAATAAAATCATACATACACTTCAATCTATCGACAAAATTCTGGTGGGTATGGACTTCAGATCCGGAGCGCGATACTATGATGTAATTAATTTGTTCTTTATCGAAATTAGAGATTTATAATTAGTATAACCCTGGTATAATCTCTCTCGCACCTAAGTACCCCGGACTTCCCACGTGCACTGGTGCCACAACCACTTAAACCACTTTCTATGTCCTTGCTCGATATCAGCAAAATTATAATTACCACTATAACAGTCTCTATTTATAATAGCTCAAAAACCGACATCAGTAGCTTGATCGATAAGGCGGCGGACTCGTAACCTGGAGGTCGGTGGTTCAAGTCCCGGTTTCAGCGTAGATTTAGTAAAGCGAGTTTGAAGTAGTAGTAGAAGTAGTAAACTCTTTCTTGAAATATATTTACATAAATCACAGAGGGCAGGATTATTGCCTAAGACAATCTCTACCATCCAACCCATGATCTTGCACCACTGAGAAAAGTTGTGATATCATGAAAGTGATTGACACAAATATGATAACTTAAAAAAGGAGCGCACGAATAGCTCAGTGGTTAAGCACTCGCTTGCCATGCCGAAGGTCTCGGGTTCGAAACCCCGCGTTGACAAATTTTTATTCAAATATTGATTACAGTTGTTTGTAAGGGATACCTTCCGGTGGGCTCGTGTTGACCCAGCACCTAAATGGAAAGTATGTACTGTGTTACTTCTCGCACATCAGAAGGAGACAGACATACTTCAAGATGAGCCAGCTACAACACAGACCACAAGCGTCTACAGTAGCTGCTTTTTCATGGCTAATACGAAATAAAAAAAGGCTGTGAAACTCTTATCTTTATTTTTCTTCTTTTTTTAAAAAAAAAAAAAAATCCAGGAACACTTATATGAAGCAGATTGTGTTGATAACAACTAGCCATTTCGTTGGCATGACAATTCCGACATTTCGACTTCCAGACGTAAAAAGACCCAATGGGAGCATTGAACTCGCAACCTCAAGGTCGTCCCGACAAGGTCACTTCAATCTGGACTGACAACCTTTGACGTGGCGGGCCTCGAAGTCTCGATTGACACATTCACAAACTCGTCCTGGACCCAAACCATAGCGGCAAACTTGACCAATCACTCTCGCTACAGACGTTCTCAGAGTGTGCTCACTTGCTCAGTGAGGACAAAAAAACTGTGTTGATCGCAATCGTGATGTCACAATCGCAGCATTCGCGAAAAGTACATAAAAATACTCTGTTTATCCTGCAGATAGGTGCCATAGTTTATTTTTGACGCGGGATGAAAGAATCCCATTAAATATCAGTACACTACGTAGGAAAAAAAACCTGCACAAAGAGTGCCTTTACTTTCACAGAAGACCGAACAAGGAGTACTAAAGAGAAATACCATACAATGAGTACTAAGGATAAATACAATCAAATACTCTTTTTATCCTACAAAAATAAGACTAAAATAGTCTCTTTACTCTCACAGTCTAAACAAAGTCTCATTTATAGGTGTTAATCATTTCCTTTTCTATATGTCTAATACAAATAATTACATAATTATGTTAAATACAAAAACACAGTCTGTCCCGGTAGCTCAGTGGTAATGGTGGCACTCTGTGAATTAAGAGATTCCTGATGTCGCGGGTTCGAAACCCATCCGGGACATGACAAGTTATCCTCTCATTTGGGATTTTTACCACATAATAATATGTCTTGGGCTTACTGCTGAATAATAGTCTTAATCGGGCAGTCTAAATAAGGCGATATTATCATTAGTACTTAACAGGAGGATCAACACGTTTTCTTTTTTTTTTTTAAATCAAAGAATGTAAAACAGCTCACCCAGAGCAGAAGAATGAGACACCTTGCCCATGGCACACGCCGTATTGAATGCGGCATGTGTCATGCATAAATGTATTTTTAGTAAATTATTACTACTAAATTACTAAAAATACATTTATAACTGGCGAGAGCACGTCAACTTAGGTGTTAGCAATGGCAACATAGCTTCTATTAAAAAATCACATTTGAGAACCACTAATCAGATAGAATCAATTAGACCAAATAAGTTATGAAAATACCCGCTGAAGGTTAGTGTACAAGTTATCCGACTTTAAAAAGGTATCACACAAAAGCAAGAATTTATATTGGTGACTATTTAGAGCTATTTATACTAGCAGCTTTCATTATATTATCATTATAATTAATCATAGCTATTTTATAAATGCCAGGTATTTTCTCAGTGACCGCGACAATTTTTTCCGGCGGAATTCTGTAGCATAATGGTGGCATGTTTTTATTTAGGTGGTAAAAAAAAGCATCCACTTTTTTTTCTTACACAATACTCAATGCCAAGGAACTATTTTTACAGCATTACACATAGGTACCACCATACCATGTGTTATTGCGTTTTAACATAGTCACACAATTATATGATGGACCTTGATCAAAAGAAGAAAAAAAAATATTTAGGAAATTGTAAAATTAGATCACATATTTATTAATGGGCATTGTATTTATGTCTTTGGGTTATACTTGTTTGTGTGGACAAAACTACTAACACATTACTTGTAAGCGTAATGGGACTTCCTGTCTCGAGCCGACAGTCTTAATAGAGCACTACTATACTATACTATTAGTTGATGATAATGGTAATAATAATAATAATATCGCCTTATTTATACTGCCCGATTAGGATTAATGAGTCTCATTAATCCAGCAGTAAGTCCAAGACTTATTATCTGGTGAAATCAAAAATGGAAGGATGTCTTTTCACGTCCCGGCTGGGTTTCGAACTCGTAAACTCTTGATTACCAGACCGACGCCTTGAGCACTGAGCTACCAGGACACGAGTGGTAGTGGTTAAGAAGATGATGACTTTAAGCTTGACCACGAAGAACTGTCTCAGGAAATGAAGGGAAAGGAAGACACAGCAAAACTATTAGCATACAAGTAGCAAGACAGGAAAGACGAAATCCCCAGGAAGTGGACCGGAGAGGACACACAAGTCTGTACACAAGTCCCTGCCACATATATACAGGGTGTCCCAATTCTTGTTTTAGAAAAATTCAGAATCAATTCTAGGGGACATTCTAAGACTAAAATAATCTCAGATCATTTTTCGAAAAATGCTGTCAAACGGAAATATGAACAAAATAAAAACTCAGTTTTTAATGCAAATAGGTATTAGGAATTTGGGTGTTTCCTTGGGAAATTTACTCACTAACCATAATACACAATAACTTGAGAACCATATTCACTTATTTTCAACAAGTTCAAGTGTATTTTTCAGATGAAAACTTTTTTTCGAGTGAATTTTTTTCTTCTTCAAAATTTTGTCAAAATTACCTAAGATTATTTTAGTCTTAATTTATGTCTCCTGGAATTGATTCTGAAATTGTCTAAAAATAAAACTTGGACACCCTGTATATCAGGAGTATTCAGGTCCACGCTATATCCACAGGAAGTAACAGGGAAGACACAGAAGTCACTTTGCACAAGCCCCTGCTATATCAACAGGAATATCAGAGAGTGGAGTAATTGTACAATGTACAGGATGTTCATTGCAGAGGAAAAAGAGAAGTAATTGTAGAGGATGTTCATTGCAGAGGAAAAAGAGAAGTAATTTAAAACGATGTGGAATCGACAACAGGACAAGATTCCCAAAAATAGACAACGCGTGTATCCTGCCAAGATGTCCTGACGACTCCTTTTAGTCTGACAAATACATTATTCAAATTTTAAATGAAACAAGAAACTAACCGACCTCAGTAGCTTGATCGATAAGACGACGGACTTGAATTGAATTGAATAAAATAGTTCTTTTTATTTGTACAATAATAATATTTCTTAATATTATCTCCTAAGCTTATGCAAACTTCTGAGGAGATATTTGTAATCGGGGGTTCACGTCTCAAGTTAAGCAAATTTAGTATAGAGCGAGTTTGAGTAGTTGTGATATCACGATTGTGATTTTGTGACTAACACAAATATGATAGCTAACTCTAAATTTTTATAATATCTAAATTTTAAATGAAACAAGAAATTAATTGACCTCACTAATCACGATAGTAAGTACGAGAAGACAGCCATATTTTTGGTCACTAACCTTTCTCAATGTAAGTGAGGTCTTGTACAGACACTACAGACCATGTTTATTTTTATGCATACACAATTACACACGCAATAATACTATTGCAGTTACGTGTATGTTATACAACACTTGAACCAACAGCGGCCGGGTCACACTAGCACACCATCCATCAGAGGACCTATGAATCAATTTGGCCATACGTCAACAACTCAACGCGAATATAATACACATAGTTAGGTCTAGCTTATTCTGTCAAGGACTAATTGGTTAGTAAAACACGCCAGCTATGCTCGGTCCCAAGGATTGCTCGAAATATGTGTCTAATTGAATGGAAACATATTTGACCCCAGGCTATGTTTATTATTACGACTACTGTTATGAATCATATTTGTCTTAATCACAATCGTGGTGTCACGATAGTTTCTAAAACTTGCCCTAATAAATTGTGCCGTACTTGAGATTCGAACCACTGACCTCCAGGTTACGAGTCCGCCGCCTTATCGATCAAGCTACTGAGGTCCACTCACCAATCGTGATATGGACCAGCCAGCATCACGAGCGTTCAGTGGTCACCCACCAAGTCCTAACTTATCGGGACGTTGCTTTACTTCAGCGATCTTACGAGAACTGGTGCATTTAACGTGCCTTCGACATAACTTTGTGATGGACAGACACACACACCAAAAGCATGACGCAATTTGTGACACTTTTTTTCAATTTGGGTTTCACCACGCTTTCATATAGGCATGGTCATTGGTCATATTGGTGTCACATCACGAAAGGGGTTTTATCCTCCATTCGTTGGAAACGCACAAACCAGCTACTCAAATTATCCTCACCCATCAGGAGGGTTCGAATTTGAATAGTCAACCATCCAAGTGCTAGCCTCGCTGGACCTTTCTTAACTTCAGTGACAGAACGAGAACTGGTGTATTGCACGTGCCATCGACGCTGGCGTATGACACTTTGTTTTACCCAATAAGTGGTCATGTGGTCAACCTAGCGTGACCGTCATTTCATCATCTCAGAGCCAAGACAAGGTCGTGTTCGGTGAAGAATATAAATAAAATTAACCCTGTTTTTTTTTTGTCAAAAATCTGGCAAGATATTGTCAAGGTCTCGTATATTTTTTAATCGAGGTAAATACATACCAAAGTTTCTTTCACAATTTAGGACAAATACTTTATTCATATACTGCCTTTAAATACTTCATTCGTAGGACTAATGAGTCCTTTTTCGCCAGCAGTTTAATCCAAGTTTCATATTTGTCAAATAGTATCTATCAACTTTAATGAACAAATAATGTTGAGAAAAATCTTGTTCAGAAAAAGAGATGAGGAATTTTAATGGCATGATTTTTTTTTTTTTTTTTTCTTACGATGCAAATTATAAAAAAAGTGTTATCATACGTGTGCTATTACTTTCATGACGTCACAATCACAAGTACTCAAAACTCACGCTTGATTTTTACCTAACTTGGGATGTTTTAAGTCCACTCCACCAACCTCTAGAGTCCGCCGCCTTCTCAGTCAAGCTACTGAGATCGGATGATTCTTGTAATAAATTCCTTATTCAGGTCAGATCAAGGAGGAACTGCAGCAATACTGCGGCTCGGGATTATTCGCTCGTGAATTTGACATCACTGAGACTCGATCCTCAACCTCCTAGAACAAAGTCTACCGCACGAACCATCTGCCTATACTCAGGATAGTATTGGAGGAATTTAAAATGGTGTGAATTAGACTGAGGGTGTGGTGGCTAGAGATTAATACTTTTTTTTTTTTTTCAAAATACTCAATCATAATTTATTTACATCAAAATTATATGTACAAGAGACAATAACATATATTAAAAGATAATGTAAAAACTTAATAAAAGAAAATGAGTTACTGTGATGCCTGTGACCTCTAAGTATGAGGTTGTGCTGGCATCACAGGAAAATCATATCATAAGTGACTAATTAATTATAATAATAACAACAATATAATAAGATAATTGGAAAATAGTTACAATAAACAAAATATACAATAAACTTTTTTTTTTTACAATATCATATATACTTCCTTAGGTACATAAGATGTTTTGATAATTTCTTTTTTTCCCTTCCTCTGAAAATGTAGGGTACCTAATTATCTGTTCATAGTTATTTGATCTGTGTTGATGGTTAATTTTTCTATTTTATAAATGTTCATTTGTGAATTCTGAGTGCAAACCATCAGTAATCCATGCTTTAACAAGTCTTTTTAATCTTAGAATATTTTCCTCAGTCCTTATTTCCTCTGGTAGTATGTTGTATAATTTTTTGCCAATGAAGATAAAATGTCTTTTGTAGAGTGATTTGTTTACTCGGTCTGTGCGTACTTGTCCAGTCTGTCTAGTTATTGTCTGAGTTATGGTCCAGTTAGTTGATAGTTTATGTGCTTGTAGAGCTGTTTTATAAATGTATGTATTGGTTAATGTAGGAATGTCAGTTAATTTGTATAGTTCAGTGGTCGGAAATAGTCGTGGTTTTCTTAAAATAATTCGAAGTCGTGAAATGATGATAGTCATCAATAATAGAATTGTCGTGATTGAATTACCGGCTGTTGCAAAGACGAACGCTAATCGGAGTGTTAGCTAGAGATCCTTTGAGCCTAATGGAAAAAAAATTGATTAGTTAAACGCTCTGGTAGAAGCTTAATCCGTCAATGAATACTTGTGAGACCATTAAGTCTAAGCTATCCACTACACCATTAGTCTAATAAAATTATCATAAACACTAGTATTAATAATTCGCACGTTTCATCCTCATGATATACAGATTAGATCTAATTCACTTATATCCCATTCATCTACACACCAGTATCCAAACAGGCACTTACCGTCTGACTCACTTGAGATTCCAGCTGTGATAGGAACATGCGAAGGAATTCTAGGAAACTCTTGGGATTGACTGATGGAAAATTCTTACTGCGCATCTAATAAGACCTGGACAAGGAAGGAGCCCACAAAATTGCTTCTGGGCGTCCACAGGGGCTAATACCAACCATCAATCCTTCCACCACCATGACACAACCATCATGGATGGACACGGAAAGTATAAGTGTAAATAAGACCTAAATAGCAAATTTCAGCATCCTCAAGGACGTACCAGTGCGAGGAAATCGAGATGAGTGAGAAGTAAGTGAGTGAGTAAATATATAATGATACTCTTTAGTGGAAGGTGAACACCAGGCGAGGTTAATGCTCAAAGTATTTTCTACCATCTAACCCTCAGAGTCTTATTATTATGTGGTCACAAACTCAAATTAATGAGGAAAATTTCGTGCACTGAGTGGGATTCGAACCAACGGACGCTACCTGGATTACCAGACTAGCACGTTAACCACTTGACTATCAGTGCACAATGAATGACTTTCTCATTTATAAGTACAGATTCTCATACTGTTTCAGTTAGGCAAAGTAACTTTTCTCTTTGACAAGACAAAAAGCTCGATGGACGTAACGGTATTTGGCAATGTCTTTTTGTACTTGTATGACGACAGCCAGGGGTCCCGGGTTCGAAACCCAGTCGGGACATGAGAAGTTATTCTCCCATTTGCTAGATTGACCACTTAAGGTCTCAGGCTTACTGCTGGATTAATGGGACTTATAAGTCCTCGTCGGGCGGTATAAATAAGGCTATTATGAAAGTTATCATGGTGGTGTGTATGACCATGGAATTTGACATGCACCACTATAGTCTAATAAAAGATAGATTATATAAATTCGCCTTACTTAATATGTGCTGTATACCAAAGACGCGAACTACCCACCTCCAAGTTACAAGTCCTACTGATTAGCTCGGTCCTTTTTTACTTCTTATAAAAAAGTTATCTTACTTGTGTTAATCACTTTCGTGATGTCACAACTATCAAGTATTTAATTGAAAGAAGATCTACTCAAACTCGCTTTACTAAATCTTTGCTGAACTTGGGACTTGAACCACCGACCTCCAAGTTACAAGGCCGCCGCCTTGTCGATCAAGCTACTGAGGTCGCTTTATTTCATATAATATAATAACATATACTATAATAGTTATAGCTTTTATAATATAAGAGGTATAACTGTGGAAATGAGACTGCCATATCTGCCCATAAAGTCTTTTGGAGAATTTATTTATGGACGAATATAAATAACTTTTAGCATAAAATGTTTCCAAAAAGACAATACATGCATAGCTTTAGGATTTTTTCTAAACTTTTTTTCTAGTAATGAAAATATATTCAGGTAATGTTACTTGGCAACTTGAGAGATAATGACAATGAACTCTATTTGAATACATTTAATATGACATGCAAATCCAACACGAGTTCATTTAATATTTGAATGATATATTCTAATGCCTAACAATAAAATTAATGTCATGAAAAATTCTACCATGTTTTCAGCTCGAGAATTCTAATTAATAAATAAAAAATAGTCACTGTGGCAGAGCGAGTTAGCGCGCTAGGCATTGCACACATGGTGACCTGGGTTCGATTCCCAGCGGGGGAGGATTTTTTCTGCTCTGTACTTGGATGTTCGGGGTCCACTCATACCTCGTGAGGAAAAATGAGTAGCTGCTTTAATGTGAAGCAGCGACCAGTGGCAGAATCTTAGGCAAAAAAATAATACAAGGTATTGAAAATTAAAGTGGTAAAGTCCTATGATTCTGCGCTACCCACTAAAATTGTGACATAATAACACAAAGAAAAAGCATTATTATATATTATTATTATTAAAATAAAAATTAAAACTCAAACTAGAAAATCTTAATAAAAATATCCACTTGAACTATCATTTATGTTTAATTTTTTTCAAAATGTTTTCTTTCATTTATCTTCAGGTTAAGGACTCGATTTCATTCAGGTTTATCCGAGAAAAGGAACGAAAGAAAGGTTTTATACCAAATATGTATTAAAAAACGAAACAAAAAAGTTGCTCTGGAGGTAATGAAACGTCGAGAAATATGAAAAAAATTGAAATCGGAGCAAGGAAATGTTTATTTTTTACAAAAACGAACACATTACAATCCGATTTCTAATATTAGAAATTTCTCGGAAAAGCGATAATAACCGTGACTTAGTTAGAGAATGAAGTAAAAACTGACACTAAAAGTTGCACTTTGTCACTGGTGAATTCTCTGAACACATTTAAAAAGACAGCTGCATCACTTTACTACCGGAGTGAAATAGATACATGCACAACGAATTACACAAAGTGGGTACCGAACAACTTCTCACTTACTTAAAAAAATAAAATTTTGACAATAAAAAAAAAGTTTTTTTTTGAAGAGAGTGCTGAAGGCATTATCACCACCCTTGATTAGGACTTATTTAACTTGTAATTATATTTATTTATTTTTTATTAAAGAAACATTTATACAAAGGTACGTCGTCGCCTAAGCTTTGAAGGGCTTCTATAATTTGTTTCTTGTATTTACATTTTTTAAAAGCCTGATCTGAGTTATTTATAAAAAGTTACAATTACAATTTTATCTGGAATTTTCTATTTTAAATTTGTACATTATTCTCTAACATACAACTCAAATTGTCACAAGTTAATGCTGGTTATGTTTATTTATAAAAATACAAATAGACACACATTGTAGCAGGTGTTTTTAAACGATCAGGTGTTTTTTTTAAGGCTTAAAAAAGTATAAATCAATCATGCGCGATGTTTGCTCACTGATCTAGGCTCGGAGGTTAAGTCAACACTGATTGGCCCAGCGATCTGCTGGTAAAGGATTAGATAGATCTCCAACTGGTGAATGGCAGAGTCATTTGACCAGTGGTGGATGTGCCTTACTGGCGCTAGGGGTATTAAAAAAAAAAAAAATAAGATGAGTGTTTCACAGCCTTTTTTGTTTCGTAGCCATGAAACAGGAGCTACTGTAGATGCTTGTGGTCTGTGTTGTAGCCTGCCCATCCCGTAGTATGCCTCCCCTCTGATGGGCGAGAAGTGACACAATACTTTCCCATTTAGGTGCTGGGTCAACACGAGCGCACCGGAAGGTATCCCTTACAAACAACTGTAACCAAATTTTGAATACAAATTTTTGTCGGCGCGGGGGTTCGAACCCGGGACCTTTTCGTGCTGGAGGTACGGTTAAGGGTCTAACATTTCCCTAATGTGGCTAGTAGGCTAGCGATTGGATTGGGGTCCCAATTTTTTCCCCCCCGTTTAGGCACTTTAACCAATATTACTAGTATGGTCGTTCGTGCCCATCCTCTCAAGGTCTAAATGAGGTGAAGGAGATTGGAACTTCTTAGAAAGGACATCAGTGAGTCCACTTCATTGGTAGAGTTCATTAAAGATGGTTTTGGGTCATATGATTGGCGGTTGGGGTCCCAATTTGTCAACAGCACGTAAGTCTTGCATGAAGACGGCTGTTAATTTTCTCTTCTTCGAATATTTGATTCAGTGTGGCTTTCAAAAATATGGGTCTTCACACCATGGGGCAATCTATCATTGGAAAAGATACTCTGAGCACTGAATACTTTGTTGCTATTTGTGCCCATCGTTTATGAATGCCTTCTCAAAACCCAAAGCTAATACTTTGGGAGAATTCACATTGAGAGAGACAATTATTCTAATCTGTCTTTTCCTATTGGTCAAAATCTAGTTTTTTTAGAATCCAACCATCAAATTGTTATACATAAAAATAACACTCTTTTGTGGAAGGTAACCACCAGGCGAGGTTAACGCTCAAATTATTTTCTACCACCTAACCCTCTGAGTCTTATTATTATGTGGTCATAATACTCAAATAAATGAGGAAAAATTCATGCATTGGGTGAGATTCGAACCAACGGACCCTACACTACCTGGATTACCAGATTAGCGCGTTAACCACTAGACTACCAGTGCATCAGTCATGGATCATGTATGTCACATTACTAATTATTAATTATTCATAAACCACAGGTAGGTTAAATATTTTAATTTAATTTTAATATATTCTTTATTGACGGGTCAAGCCCAATGTACATTGATTACATTGAACAATTTAAAATTAATACAAATAAGAAAAAAAATTATACTGAGATAATAATCCAAGTATTTTGTCTTCCACAACTCCACAGCCGAGATAAAGCCATAAAATTAAAACAGAAATAAGCCCTATAATAATTCGAATAAACTTTGCCCGTCTCATCTTAGCACACGTCAATTCAGACCTTCCCTGTTATACGTTGTAAGATAGGAAGCCGTAATTCGCAATAATTTATAGCCTCTTTGAGTTATTATTTTATTACATTTTTACCATCACCCATAAATATGTCATATGTTTAGACTAAGTTAGCACATTCGACATTTATCAAGTGTGTAATTTTTCATTTATTTATTTTTTAAAGGTAAATGTGCCCCGGGACCGCTTTTACATGACTTCAGGACACTTTACCTTTACACCCATGCCATTCCGGAAACGGATTCGAACCCGCAACCTCTGGGTCAGTAACCAATGTTCTTAACTACTGAACCACGGAGGTCGGCGTGTCGTTTAACTTTTTTGTGTTTTCCATGTAAATCAAGTTGGCACATTCGGCATCTATATCAATGATGTGTCCTTTAAATATTGCATTTTCTTTTCGTAGGTATCTAATTGATACTGAAAATATTAGAAAAAGAATATAGAAAAAGAAAATATTGCATTTTCTTTTGGTAGGTATCTACATATTATATACCATGGTTCTGGGTGTTATTGACTATAGCTGGCCTCCTTGTATAGGTAAACAGACAGTGCTAAAAATGGATTTCCTCAATTCTATCTACCATCGCATTGGTTATAAGGGTAAGGTCGATGACTAATATTTTTATTAGAAACATCACGAATAAATATCCATTTATGTTATTTTCTTCAATTTCAATTATACGAGTACTTTCATGACTGTCTTCATTCCGGTGTAGGTACTCCTAAAGTTCTGATCTTCTCTTCTGCTTTGACCTTCTGCCATTTAATGGTAAGTGCTTGTTATACAAATGTATTTCTTACACTAAATGACAAATATTTATTACCCCCATGCACGGGTAGTCAAGTGGTTAACGCGCTAGTCTGCAGTAATCCAGGTAGCGTAGGGATGCCTTGGTTCGAATCCAACCCACTGAAAGAATTTTCCTCATTATTTGAGTGTTTGTTACCACATACAAAGTTATTTGCTAGAAAACGCTTTCCACTAAAGAGTGTTATTATTATTATTATTATTATTAGACATCTTTTTGTTACTTTCCTTATCCTATAGAAAAGAAAGTAATGGAATAACCCCAAAAAAATTCTACAATTTGTCTACAGACAGAAAATCTCTTCTAGTGCACTTGAAAATGGGAGAGTTCCCATCACACTCGCGCTATTACCCCGTTGAATGGAATGTACACATCTATGTAGTTGACGTTTCTCCCATTCAATGAAATAGATAATATAGTTATGTATAGGTTCAACAACCGTACCATTTGACTAGCTTTTGAGAGAAGCGAAGATTTTAAAGCAAGTACCTTGAGTGCTTGCGAAAAAAAAGTAGGGTACAAAAGAGAATATACGATGAAAGAGGAGAAATTGTCAAATCTAACCTCGAGCAGAGATACAGTTATCATTCTAGAAGAAAAAAAAAAAACATTATAATAATATTCTTTAGTGAAAGGTAACCCCACCAGGCGAGGTTAATGCTCAAAGCATTTTCTCCCACCTAACCTCCAGAGTCTTGAGTATGTGGTCACATACTGAAATTATATAAAGAGGAAAAATCCAAGCATTGGGCAGGATCCACAGATCACGGATCCAAGCGCTAGATTGTTTACATTTCTAGCAAGTATACATTACCAGTACAAACAACTGTAACCAAATTTTTAATACAAATTTTTGTCGGCGCGGGGGTTCGAACCCGGGACCTTCCGCATGGCAAGCGAGTGCTTAACCACTGAGCTATTCGTGCGCTCTTCTTTTTTTGACATAAAAATTCCACTCACTCAGTGCCCGGAATTTCAAGCCCCCGTTTCCCAGCGCGTAGCTACGCCCCTCAGCAGACAACTCGGGACTTGATTAACCGCATCCTACTTACTATTGAATAACAAGCTGGAGGAGGACGGAGATAGGAATTTGCATACGAGAGCGAGAGAGATAGGAGATGAACCCCAAGATGTGAGAAAAGGAGAGAGAGAGATGGGAATTTGCATAGGAGAGCCAGAGAGAGAAATGGAGAGAGAGAGAGAGTGAGAAAGAGAGATATGAAAGAGAAACTTGACATGAGAAAATGGGAGGGACATGCAGAAAAAAGCTGAGAGAGAACAATATGCGACAGTAAGAGAGAGAAAGAGAGAGAGAGAGAGAGATTAAAGAGAAACTCGACATGAGAAAATGGGAGGGACATGCAGAAAAAAGCTGAGGGAGAGAGCAATATGCGACAGTAAAGAGAGAAAGAGAAAGAGAGAGAGAGAGAGAGAAAGAGAGAGAGAAAGAGAAAGAGAAAGAGAAAGAGAAAAAGAAAGAGAAAGGAGAGAAAGAGAGAGAGAGAGAGAGAGAGAGAGAGGAGAGAGAGAGAGAGAGAATAGTAGTAATATAAAGGGGGAGAGAGAAAAAAGGAGAGATAAGAGAAAAAGAGGAGAGAGAGAAGAGAGAAAAATAGGAGGGAGATACAGAGAAGGAAGGAAAAGGGGGGGCGAGGAAGAGAAAAAGAAAAGAACACGAAAAGTGAAGTCACAAAGAAATGCAAGAAATAAGAGATTTGTTTTTTTTTTTATTATTAAATTTCAAGCTGGAAGAGCAGGGGCACAGCTGCTCTTTCAGAGTATCGTCTTCTGCAATGACATTTCAGCATAAAATGTACATAATTCGTTCAGTTCAGACAGTAATGTATGGATGGATCCATTTCAGATTGAAGAAATACTCGTATGTAGATAATAGATATCGAATGGAGGATAAGTCTTCTTGAAGAAAACGACTCAAACTTTAATGGAAATTGAAAGGAGAAGAAGAAGAAGAAGGAAGGAGAAAAAGAGTTGACCTGATATATCAAACTCAGTATTTTAGAACTTCAAATAGGCGGTAGAAGAAGAAAGAAGGAGAAAAAGAGTTGACCTGATATATCAAACTCAGTATTTTAGAACTTCAAATAGGCGGTAGAAGAAAGAGAGGAAGACCAAAGATCAATTGAATATAATAACTTTATTTACATAATTTGAATATACAAATTAAACGCCTCCTAAGCTAATGATAACTTATTGGGAGTGATAATGAGATGGAGAGACAAAGTTGAAGAAGACCCTGTAAGAGAGAAAAACTGGGAAAAGAGGCCTGTATTCAGAGCATTCAGTTGATGAAAAACGTCATCTAAGTAGGCCAACTTAGTTTTCGCGGCACCCCTGGAGGTGACTCACGGCACCCCAGGGTGCCGCGGCACCCCGTCAGGCCCAGGGTTCTCGTTGTGGCCACCTACCAAGGGACAGGTAGATGCACGAAACATGACATTAATTTGATCATAATTATGAGAGCAGTCCTTTAAAATATATTTATTTTATTGTCTCTCAATCTAATTACTAAAATCCTATTAGTCTTGGCCCTGAACAAACAAATGATACATTAACGTAAGATAGTCTGTTAGATCTGGCATCACACACTGACCTATAGCGAGCCATTCTTATCAAGCTCGAACCTAGCATTATGAAATCAGGTTGCCCAGAAAGTTCAGGACATCTGGTCCTAATCAGTTACCCCATCGCACACCAAGTCACCAGAGGAACCAGAAAGTTATACAGGGTGTAACGGAACCGGAGCAGACCACAGATATCCTAGTTCTTGGACTTCTCGGTCACTCTTGGAGAGAATCTCCTTCATGAGCCTCCCAACGGGGGCATATAATAAGAAAAGGAATTGCAATAGAAAGTAAATAGGATTAGGACTGATATGATATGATAACAATAATAATGACTTTATTTAAGTACTCTAAAGCTATGAATATGCAAAGGGATTTTTTCCTCGACAAATAAATAAATAATAACGAGAAATTCTTTGCCTTCAACTTCTTGAGCAAATTTTATAAAAATAATAAGTGCAACCAGAAGGCGAGATCAATTTCAATGTTGTCACATACTCAAATAAACGAGGAAAAAATTATGCATTGAACGGTTTCGTCCGCTAATTCGATTACCAGACTAGCGCCTTAACCACTTGATACTCGACTACCAATGCATGGTAAACTTTTTTTTTGCGTCTCTCGGTCAAACTCTTACTTTTAATCCTTGCAAAACGCACAGTCTGAGAGACCACTGAACGGATTACAACGATTATTTTGTAACCTCCTTAGAAGTATTCCTTAGGGAGAGAGCCACAAAAAAATGTTTTTAAAATAAATACACATTATTAACACCCTGTATGATTTAATACTAGCACAATACATATTTTGCGACTACTTATAGTTCAAGACCTCACGATGGCGCTTACCTTGAAATTCTGAAGTACAACTTTTATGTACAGGGTGGTCTGGTGAATTGGTCAAATTGCTGGATTTAATCTGAATGCTGGATTTAATCTGAGTGTTCATTTTTTAAAAAACATACATATACTAATTATTCAACTGTGATAAAAATATGTACCGATTTTTCAACAGTGTTAAAACCGTCCATAATTTTCGACACTTTTTTTGAACACTCAAAATTTTACACGGGTACATTTTAGAATCCTTGATCATATCAGAAGAAAGGTACAGAGGAATACTATCGACTCAGGGATTGCTTGTCTTTGTATTTTATTAGTTTAAATTTTTATGAAGATTAAAAGAAAAACGTCGAAAATTATGGTCGCTTTTTTTCACCGTCCAATAATTGGTACATGTACGCTATTTCTGATTGAATTTAGGTGACCGAATTCATAGTCATTAAAGATTTTTTAATTTGGGTCGTCACTTTCAACTGCATGGTCATATCACGACGGGGGCGTTACCCTCCATTCACAGGAAACTCACAAACCTGCTACCCATATTAAACTCACCCAGCCTGGGTTAAGCTGGAATGCCAACCAGCATCACGAAGTTTCAACCTCGCTCGACATTGCTGAACTTCGGTGATCCTAATACGAGAACCGGTACGTTAAACGCGCCATCGACGCTGGCATTACAGATTTAATTTAAAATAAATGTCCCATGGCCACTGATCCCCGTTCCCAATGAAAGCACCGCCACTGATACTGAACCATAAGAACATTCACAACTTTCAGTAATTTTATTCTTCCAGATCCACTAGCTACAGGATACTAATTCTGACAGAGCTATATGTATGCGTCTCAGTAGGCGGCCACAACGAGGACCCTGGGTCTATACCGTAAGGTATGGGTGGAAGAGATTGCCATAGGCAATAACCCCGCCCTTTGGTTAGGTCATGTGTATATACAATTTTGTTTATTTTTTTTTTCTTGTTTATATCTTGACAAAAAAGGTCACCCTGATATGGGACACACTGCGATAAAGAAAGAGAAGAACCGCAAGCCACCAATCAATCCCGGAACAAATCGTATACCTCAGAAATAATTTCCCAGAGCAGAAGTTGAACCCACACCTTCCAAGTTGAGAGCCAGTCTCTTGTCTGACTCTTCCCAGTTTCACTCCATCAGGAGAAGTTGAGCAGTTTAGGGAGCACCCTATTCGCACCGGTGAGAAATATGAAAATGACTCTGATATACAAGGTGTGGCTGAGAGATCTAAGATTTATTGTATACAGTGTGACTCTCACACTTGAATGATGAGACCAGGCTCAATCTTTCGAGTAGATTAAACGTGAAATTAATACACAAAATCGAGAACCTAAGTCATGACTTAGCATCGGTTTTCCTCATCTAAGACAGTACACAAATCGAGACTTAGAGCCACAGAGGTATTACAAAAACGTCTATTAATTCCGCCCTAAGTGTAGCCAGAATGAGATAAAAAATTCACGACACACATAAGTTTTATGACATACAAAATACAGTATTTTGTATCACTGTGTAGATATTTCATTAATTTACTGTGTACAGTCATACAGTGTGACCCTTACACTTGACTGATGAGACCAGGCTCAATCCTTTGAGTAGACGAAGTTCAGTCTGAATGAAGAAATAAAAATAAATTCAAGGCACACATAAGTTTTATGACATCCATTATTTTGTATCACTGTGTATATCTGTAGATACTCGATTAATTTGTTGTGTGCCATGTGCTAACCAGTGGCGATTGTATGAAAATAGTTTCGGGGGGAAGAGAAGTAATTGTTTGCACATAAAAAAACAGTCGTTGTTGTCTTAATTCTCTTTCCGTGCCCATTGTGTCTGTTTTGTTCAGTGAAGTTCAACAACGTCTAGCATGGAAAGAACATAAATTGGTGCTCACCACGACACGAATCTATTCATTTTCGAATAATTTCTATACCGGCCCAGTTGGGGCTGGGTGAGGTTATGTGATTAGGTGTCTCAGCTAACTAGTCAATGGCGGATAAAGATTCGATCATGAGATCATACATTATATTTTTCAGCGACACGACGTTAATCTCAAAAGCAACAAAAATTCTTCTATGAAATATTTGAAAACTGAAGCCATGATCAGTGATCACTGATGTTGAATTGATTTCTTGATATAATGAGATTTCCTGCACCTCTTTAACAGTCTAAAGTTCTAAACAAAACGCTTCAACTACTTGTATATAAATTCGCAACATTTTTATAGCACCCTGTCAACTCTCACTGGAAATCAATTTCGACCAATAATTTCTTATCAACGGTAACAACCGGTTTGAACTTGGCTATAAATCAATTATACTTCATATCTATGTATGCCATTTTATTTTTGAAAAAAAAATTAATTTGATTGAAAACATCAATTTGAAAATGTAGTTTGGTTACAAATGTGTTATTGTATCATTATTAGACGTTAAGCAAAAATATCCATTATCAATATTCGTGATCGTGACAGTATTTTATGAATTAGATTAATCTGTTTTTACAAGAATAAATATATGTCTAACATTATCTCCGTGTATCTTAAAAGATCCATGCTTGTGTGTTTATATTTTTTAAAGTTTATGGACTTCGAATGGCTGTTAAGGGTCTTTCATCAAGGGCCGCTATGGTTGGTGGCTTATTATTTGCATAGACTTTTTTTTGATTTACGAAAACCCCTCCAAAAAATCTGGTGTAAACATCACACGACTTTCCTTATCCCCCAAAAAAGAGTCGAAATCCGCCACTGGTGATTCAACGGTAACAGATAACTAAAATTAAACGCCAAATTCGTAATCAGCACTTTAAAATCATTGAATTTGATATGTCACAACCCCCAACTAGGATGAATAATAAAAAAGTTAGTCAAAGCGGGTCCCCCCAAAATACCGGTAAATTGGAGCCGAGGACCAAAAAGTTCAAGATATCAAAAAAATGATCAGAATAGACCCCTATTATTTTTGCATTTTAAGAAAATGTTGTTTTACGATTTTTTTTGTATCTTTAACCGATTCAAAGAAGCGGCGCTTGCGGCTAAAATTTGCGGCCCTGCGGCCGATTTCAACCAAAAGTTTCGTGGTTCGTCTGGTGTATAAAATAAACTTGCATACCAAATTTCATGTCTCTAGCTCTTACCGTTCTCGAGATATCCTGTTCACAGACACACACACACACAGACGCACGGACCAATGGCTAAAAACAACTTTTTTGGTATCCTGAGGCTATGATTTGTCCAGAAATGTGAAAAACTGGGTAGGTCAAATTTTCGACGAATACAATACTTTCCTTATTATAGGATAAGGAAAGTAAAAAGGCTAATGGGGTCCAATCACACGATAGTCCTTGGTGGCTAATTCCACACCACATCCACAAGAGATGAACATGACCACAAATCCCTCGTGCAGAATGTCTAATTGTCTAATGTAAGATTAGCTGTGTGGCACCGTCCTGTTGAAACCTCATGCTGGTGCATAAATCGTCCAATTCAATCCTCTAGTTTCCATTCGTTTAAAAGCACCAACGTGAAATTTGATACTGCCGAAGTCCAGACGATATGTGCATCTTAGTACTTCACCACAAGTGAAAGTTCTGTAAAAAAAAAAAAAAAAAAAAAAAAACAGTGTTTGTGACTCACCTGGATGCGAGTGTGAATGTCCCCGGTGGAGTTTCTCTTGGGCCGCTTGTCCAGCATCAGATCCGTGGGACACTTCTCAAACAGCAGCACGCGCTCCGCCACTGAGCCTCGCGTCAGGAAGGGCCGGATGGGACTCGACAGGAGAGAGGCCGAGGTGCCGGGCCCATTCGACACAGACCGCGGCCCTAGGGAACTGTCCGAGGAGCGACGGGCCGCAGTGTCCAGGCCGCGAGATGTTCGTCCCACGCTGGAAACAGAACTGGAACGCGCGGTCGAGTCCAACCGGTTGATAGGAATATGATTGACGCTACTGGCGCTCGGAGTCCCACAGGGATCAGTTCTGGGCCCTCCGCCTCTATTTGACTTCCCTATTAACGATTGATGTCCACTACCATCGCTGTTGTTTTCAATCACCATCCCTGTTTTCAACGCATTGATGAGACGTTCTTCTTCCCGCGTGACCTCATCCAGATACTCCATGGATGTCTTGAACTCTTTGTTCTGCGTCAGCTTGTTCACGCTCGGCTGCTTGGGGCGCGATGAGTTTTGCTGTGTCGATGAGGAGGACAAGCGACGTGATGGTAGATTGCTGCTTGAATAAGTCGAAGAGGCGTGATCTAAGATGGGTTTGGGTGAAATAATTGCGGGCTTCGTGTTCAGTTTGACGCCGGTTCCTTCATGAACAATTTCTATTGGGATTTCTTTGGATTGGGAAGGCTTAGATTGATTCGGTTCGAACTTCTCATTCCTAAATGGTACAGCGTCGGAGTTATTACTAAAGTTATTGGGTAAGGTAAAAAACTTAGATGAGGTAGTGGACGAAGGGATTGTACTATTTACAGTGTCTGCCGCCGGATTCAACACGTGCTGATGTTTCAACGGCCATGTGGAGTTGCCGTAATTGTAATCATTGGGATACTCACCGTCTATCGTATCCCCTGGGCTATGGGTTGGACTAGTAGTGTTTTGTTGTGATTTGAGTGGACTAGATATGAAGTTTGCCGCTGGAGAAGCATTGGACTTCTTCTCGAACTTTTGCAGCGCATACTGGATGGTGGATGTGAAGGGTTTGGGCGAGTAGATCTTCTGCTGACGAGCGAGTCTCGCTTTGTCTTCGCTCACAAACTTGCTGACCAACTGCTCCAAGTTGTTGTTGGATGTGGTGGAGAGGAGCTCCATGACGGGCTGGGTGGGGGACTGTGACTGGGGCACACTCGTCGTGTTTGTCTTCTGACCGGCTCCCGGTAGTTTCTCAACAAGGTTCGCTTTTCCAACGCTAGTCGGCGTGTCCACATCGACTTTGTTCAAGTTGCTGTGGCAATGGTTTAGGATCTCTGTTGGTGCCAGGCCTCGAGACTTCCATGTCTGGTAGATCGCTTCGGCGTGGTCGGATATCTGTTTAGCGATGGCGGCGATGTCTTCTTCATTGTTACTCGACGGTGACGTGCTGTACTGTTGATTGGCAGTCGTTGTCATGACAACCATTCAAGATTATTTTGGAAGAAACAGTTTTGAGAGTTTAGGTATAGTTGAAGGTTTTTGAACTCTTTTAATTAAATGACACTACCTTCGAAGCAAAGCCATTACTTTTCTCTTAATTCTGAGTGAATGGAAAACGTTTTGATAAAACTAATGGTGAAATGGGTTCAAATTTTTGGTACAAATTAGTTATCACAGGGAATGTTTTTTAGTCGAGATTGTATCACTTCATATTGCAACGTCATGAATTCATTATTGCAGCGAAGAACTTTTATGTGACTCTTCAATCAATAAAATTTTCTTTTGCCAATTCTGAAACAGAGAAAAAAGAGATAGGTATTATAATAGGAACTATCATTTCCCTTGATTAGATTTTGTGTTAAAAATAATCACATGTACATTTTTGTAAATATCGTCTCATTTACTCATCTCTCCTATTTTCCAAGATACTGGAAGAAAAGACCATTGAAAATTCCACGATCATGGAAATTCTTCTATCCATTACCACTTGAAAAGCTCACGCCTCTCAGGTACGGTGTGTTCATGAGGTCATAGTTCACTCATAACACTACCACACCACCAAGGGCATCATGACGTCTACTTTTCTCTCATTCTATGCCTGAAGTGTCGGCGGTTCCGAGTACACTTGCCTCGGTAATGTTCATTTACTACAGGAGTGGGCGGATAAGTTGTGTGTGTGTTTTGCTGATATTCCAGCAGTCCAGAGCAATGGTAAAATATTAACAAACAGTTTTACAAACATGCTTACGTATGAAGAGAGATAGAATGAGTGAGATTCATGAGCATGTCTCTAAAATTTTGGCAAACAGTGTTTCCACTTGCACCAGCTACTTTGGAAGTGAAACAGCGTTTGTCAAAATAGAAAATGTTTGCTTACGTATGAAGAGAGATAGAATGAGTGAGATTCATGAGAATCATGAGCATGTCTCTAAAATTTTGGCAAACAGAATTCCACTTGCACCAGCTACTTTGGAAGTGAAACAGCGTTTGTTAAAGTAGAAAATTTTTGCTTACGTATGAAGAGAGATAGAATGAGTGAGATTCATGAGCATGTCTCTAAAATTTTGGGAAACAGTGTTTCCACTTGCACTACTTTGGAAGTAAAACAGTGTTTGTCAAAATAGAAAATGTTTGCTGCAATTTTTTTCAGAAAAAAATTGATTCTGAAAAAAATTGATTGATGTAGAACGAGAGTCAATTTCTATTTTTCTTCGATATTTTTTTTAATAAGTAGGAAAATATCTTTCAGTGGCTATTAGGAATGGTTTCCAAGATATAGGTAATTGTTGTAGGGATCAAGAAACACAAAGGCAAAGGAGAGGAGACTCTAACGATTCTGTATATAATAGTATAATTTATTATGTGCAGTTCATGAAACATTAAGCACAATTTACAAAGGATCTTACAACTAAAGTTACAATCAAATTATGAAGACTTAATCATAGTTTAACGAAATATCATACATATTATACCATTACTATGACAGAAATTATATAATTACTAATTTAAAAGAGACATGGACTAGGATAGAAAGACTAGGGGCGGAATTATTAGACGTTTTTGTAATACCTCTGTGACGCTAAGTCACGGATTGCGTACTGTGTAAGATAGGGAAAACCGCCACTTACCAACGTCTTAAGTTATTGATGTTGTCTATTAATTCCGCCCTAGATGTAAGAAGAATTAGATCAAGTTAAAATTTCATAAAGTTTGTTGAGATAGGTGGTATAGGTCGTATAGGACATAGACATGTCAAATTTGTCTTACCATATAGGATATAGGTACCATTTTCCCGTTGTACGGAGAAGCAAAATAACCAAGGAAAGGAGACTAAGGCGATTCTGAGCAAATAAGACTCAAATTCAAATAGGAGGGACTAGGAATTCTGCTTTAAATCTTATTTTCTACAGCTTCTTCAATTTGAACAAAAGAAGAAAAATCTTTTGTCGACTTTAAAGCAAAGTAGGTCGAATGGAAAAAAGCTCACTCAAGAGTACTCAAAGCTCAAACTTCAAGAGAGTAAATAAGAGTTCATGCATCATTGATAACTTCTTTTCAGTTATTATAATTTGAGTCTTTTTGCATAAAATGCAACTTTTTGTCACATTTTTCTTTTGCTAATTGGTTTGACTCTCTAGAAATCTAGAGTAACAAATGCTGGCTGCAGTTTTTTCTATGTAAAAAAGAACGGAATGGAACTTACTCAGGAGGTCATGAAAAAAATTGAAATCGGAGCAAAAAAATATTATTATTTTTACAAAAACAAACACAATTCTTCCGATTTCTAATATTAGAAATTCATCGGAAGTAATATCTTCAATCTGTCAAGACATAGGATTAACAATTCTATCCCCAATTCTTTCTTTCTGTCTGTTTCTCTATCTATTCTGTTTGCTTCCGTATTCCTCTTCCTATAATCTCTTTTTCTTTCTCTCTTCAGTATCCCTATTTTTTTCTCCTTTTCCTGTAATTGCTTTCTGCTTTCCCTCTGTTTTCAATGCTCTCTTTTATTTTCACCTCAAGTCATGTATCATCTCCTTACCGTCTTCCTGTACTTTGATGTGCACGCGCGTCCTGGGTGTGGATATCCTCCACCACCTAATCATGATTAAATCAATACTTTCCTTATTACAAGATTACATAATTTTTTTATTTATTTTATTTACACTTATTAATTGGACATATTATATACAACACAAATAATTACAAATTAATATACAATATAAGAGAGAAAAAAAATAATATATACATTAATATATTATGTCCTAACTAAAGGGCGGGGTTATTGTCTTTGGCAATCTCTTCCACCCAACCCTTTTTTTTCTTATTACAAGTAATATGTAATCTGGGATGTGTAATGTAAAAATAAGGAAAGTAATATGTAATCTTGGATTATTGATGGTTATACTGTGTCTTTTGGCAACTCTCTATTATGAAAGCAGTCTCTCAAAATTTATTTATTGTCTCTCTCTCTAAGGAAAGTAAATAGAAGAATACATACTAATAATACAGAGGGTTAAGGAATATCACAGAGAAAACGGGGAAGAAGACTCGTGAGGAAAACAAAAGGAAGTGGTTAAGCACTCGCTTGCCATGCGGAAGGTCCGGGTTCGATCCCCCGAGTCACAAAAAAATTGTATTCGAAATTTGATTACAGTTGTTTGTAAGGGATACCTTCCGGTGGGATTGTGTTGACCCAGCCTATGTTATGTCTCTATTTCAATAAATAAAGTGGTGCTATATTAAACTGTTCGCGGAATGGGACTCAAGCCGACAATCTAAATAAAGCACTACTATACTAAATCTACGCTGAATCCGGGACTTGAACCACCGACCTCCAGGTTACAAGTCCGCCGCCTTATCGATCAAGCTACAAGGAGGGAAAGGAATTAAACAAAAGGGTATGGATATAGAGGGAAAAGGAAACTTTGCCAGTTATTACTTTCTATCATGAATGTCCTGCATAATCCTGCTATCTTCTCTGTAACAGCTACTGCCCCCTCACAGCCTTGAATCCCCCCCCCCCCCCCCCTTTTCCCCCTTTCTAATCTTGGCCCCACCCCTAACACTTTCTCCCTCCCCTCCTCCTCTACTCCCTACGTCACGAAAACCTGGACAGTTCAGACGAATTAATCTTCATCAAATGGCCATGTAACCCTCATTTCATTTAGAAAACAAACCTGCTGTTGCAAAGACAAACCGGTAATCGGAGAGTTAACTAGAGATCCTTTAAGCTAACGGAGGAATTAACTGATTAAAATTTAAAAAAGTGCTAATCGAGTAAATGTATGATGTTACACTCCATTCGCTGGGAATCGTACCAGCTACAACATTAAAAATCGTTGACGGTCGCCGCCTATCGAATTCATACTACAAGGAGTGAACAAGTAAACAAAATCTGTTCAAGCAAAATTGGTCAATTTTCAAAATCACCTATCTCAGCTAATAAGATTGCTCAGAACCAAGACCATCACGTTATAGCTCTGTTCTACGGCAATAATTCCTTCATAAGAAATACAACACCCCCATAGGGGCTTAGTGTACATAAACTGAAGTCATATTTTAAAGCCCCCATGTGGGCTTAGGTACCAGTTAATAGTATAGAAAAAGCCCCATGGGGTCCTGCGGCGCTCAACGTGTTAACCTCACCCAGCCTGGGTAGGGCCGGAAATGCCAGGCTCACGTGTACGGAGGGAACAGAATTTTCTGTGTGAAAATTCTGCTCTGACCGGGAATGGAACCCAGGGTCCCTGGACTACGGGGAATACTCACTACCATCACACCACGGAGGCTGAACATGTACAACATAAACACATAAAACGTTCCAATCCAGCATTAAGAGTTATTACGGAAATGTTAATGTTCATGGATTTCATGATTATAAAACACGATGTAGAGTTTTCTTCTGCGTTTTATGTAAGGTGAAATCACTTCCTCTCTCAGTACATCATGAACATACAGGGTGTCCCTAAATTCACACCCCACCCCCGTATATCAAGAAAAGATGAAAATATAGAAAAAGGCAAAAACCGGTATATGAGATCTACTTTCATACCAAATTTCAAGTCTCTAGCTCTTACCGTTCTGGAGATATCCTGTTCACAGACGGACGGACAGTCAGACGCACGGACCAATGGCCAAAAAAAAAACTTTTTTGGTATCCTAAGGCTATGATGATTCGTCCAGAAATGTGAAAAATCTGTGTAGGTCAAAATTTCGACGAATACTTTCCTTATTATAGGATACGGAAAGTAAAAATGCCTATACGGCCCCAGTCAGGGGGGGTGGGGACACCCTGAATAATAAACAGATTATAATAATATAATAAACTGCACAGCATGTAGGGAGGGCAGGTTATCGAATGAAATGTTTGGCGTATGTAGGGCTTCTCCTAATGTAATATAACTGATACATGGGCCACGTTGTGTGATATGACATCAGTTTCCCATGTTCTGGAACTGATGACACAGGAGAGTGATGTAAGTATAGTACTGTTTCGAGCTCGAATGATGGAACAATAAGCCTTATGATGAATGATGGTTGATGATTACATTATTATAATAATACTCTTATTATCACTAGGTAAGGTTAATGTGGTTGGGTGGAAGAGATGGCCATAGACAATAACCCCACCCTTTAGTTAGGACATCATATGTATATATTTTATCTATGTTGTTCATCTTTTCTTCTTTTTTTTATATAGTTCTTAATTTTGTATTTTACTTGTTTGTACATAGGTGTCCTATTAATAAAGAATTCAGTAATAATAATGATAATAATGCAGGTAGGCGGTACGATTCCCAGCGAATGAAGTGTAAAAGTTTTTGCCGCGACAAAGTGCCGGTATTGAGCTAGTAAATACACAAAAATGTTGTAAAGCATATTGCGTATGAATTGGAATATCAATTTGCGAAACGATTTGATCAATCCGCTGTCTCGGCATGATTTGGCTTCTATTTCGGGAATGAATTTGATTGTCTGACCTTTGCGGTGGACACTAACGCATATCAGAGAAGCGTATACAATATACACAAACACATAGACAATAGTGTCAAGACATAGATTCGCTTTCAAAGACGAATAAATCGGGCTTACAATCAGAGGTCGGCAATTAAATCTTGTTGGGGTACGGATTATAACAATGAGAAAAATCTGCGCGGTCCGGATAAATAAAAACCATCAGTCCCTCCCCCACCAGGAAAATGACAAAATTACGTGTTTTAGAGGAAAAATATACAGTTTTTAATTTGTAACGAGAAAACTGATTTTCTTTTTGGGCCTCGAATTTTGTTCGCGGGCCGTTCAAAAGAACGTCGCGGTCCGCTAATTGCCGACCGAGGGCTTACATAGTCTATGCAAGCCTATGTTATGTATATTGTGTATACATAACATACTCGTAGATATACACCCCACTGGAAAACGTTATAGGTCAGTAGCGTTTACGGTGGCATCGCCGGTCGTCGCGTCCAATTCAGGCCCGAAAAAATGTGCCTGAACCGCTTTCGCATTACCTCAGGCACTTAACCTTAACATCCATTCCATTCCGGAAACGGAAAAACTCTGTTAGAATTTTCGGCTCCGGCCGGGATTCGAACCCGCAACCTCCGGGTCAGCGACCAATACTCCTAACCACTGAGCCACGGAGGTCGGCGAGCTACGATGATTATGATGTGAAGAAGTGTAATCCCCTGGGCTTTATGTTTTTATATGAGTGAAGATTAGAGGGAGGGATGAAGGTGGAAGACGAGGGGAGGGTGGTTGCGAGAGGGGGAAGTGGAGGGAGATGGAAAGATTGGGAGAGGATGAACTATGGGAGGTAGCTTGTTGATCTTATGTTGATCTTATTACTCTCGTTTCACTTGTCAACACTGAATTTATTCTCAGCTGAGGAGAATCCCTCCTAGAGTGAGAAGGGGGGGGGGCAAAGGGAGGGAGAGGGGGTGGGGCGAGAGAGAGGGACAAAGAGATTAGGGAGGGAGAGAGAGAGAGGATGGAGGGGTGAAAGAGAGAAGAGATGGAATCTTGAGAATGATGAGATCAAGGAAATAGAAGTAAACGTCAGACAAGGTTCGTTACGTGACGGGAGGCAGATTGCCAAAGGGAGGGAGTGCGGGTGAGGAGAGGGGGATGGAGACGGAGAGAGGGAGAGAGAGAGAGATAAATTGTCACAGGGAGGGTGGGCGAGGGAGGGAGAGAGTAAGAGAGAGAGGTAGATTGCCAAGGAGAGGAGAGGAGAGAGAGAGAGAAAACGAGAGGTAGATTGTCACAGGGAGGGAGGGCGAGAGATATATTGCCAGAGGGAGAAAAGAGAAAGAGGGAGAAAGGAGAAAGAGTTAGGAATGAAGAGAATCATGCTGTTTAGAAAAACAAAATACTCTGCATGGGAGGCTGCTTCCCACTTTACTTCCTCTTCTATCCCTTACAAGAAGGAGAAAGAGAAAGATAGAGAGCAGAGTTAGGAATGAAGAGAATCATGCTGTTTAGAAAAACAAAATACTCTGCATGGGAGGCTGCATCGTGCATACCTCCCCACTTTACTTCCTCTTCTATCCCTTTCCTCTCGTATACATTATTACATAGTTGTACATGTACATACAGAGTGTCCACTTTTAATGTGCGCCATAGGAAAAATACATGTAAAAACAGTTTTTCTTGTCTCAAAAGTCGCCATTAAGTATTTTAATTAAACCAAATATGTTTATCTGAAGAATCCACTGGTGGTAATTTCATACACCTGGGACTTACAGTTAAAAAGTTAAGGGTTCGAAATCCGAGAAATGTGTTATGTTTGAAACTCAACATTTTTGTATAATTGGATACTTTTTTTATGTATTTTTTCACGAGAAATTGATTGGTAATATTTTCAATTACCTGGGGTTTACAGTTAAAAAGTTCTGGGTTCGAAACCGAGTAATTGCGTTATGTTTGAAACTCAATATTTTCGTACACCTGGATACCTACCTGGTTTCTGGTTTTACTAACTGTGATACCCTATTTTAGCATTCTTTAACTTTATTTGGGTATTTTTTCAATAGAAATAACGATTTTTGCTTCCTTTGTCCGAAGAAGACCTACTGAAAAAAAGCGTGTTTTAAACTTGAATTCATGACTTTGTAAAAGAAGACAACTGATAATCAGTTTATGGGTAGGTACTTACTGATATTGAAGTTAGATTCGATTTTCAGACGAATCTAGTTTAAATCTGACACACGCTCCCAATTTTCAAAACTCACAGATGTGGGCCAAAGAAAATCCTCTACTCTTGGTACAGCCTCATATTCAGTACCCACAAAAAGTAAACGTCTAGCGTCTGGGCAGGAATAGTAGGACAACACATTATTGGTCCAATATTCTACAATGAAAGTCTAACTTCAGAACTCTTCCTCGATCTCTTTGTTCATGAAATAGGTCCATTAACCACAAATGTTGTTGGTGAAAGAGATTTTTTTTTCAAATGGACGGTTGTCCAGCCCACAACTCAAGATTAGTCAAGGAGTTTTTACAAGCAGCATTTCCAGGAAGGGTGATAGCTCACAATATTGATATTGATTGGGCAGCAAGATCACCCGATCTATCCCCAAATGACTTTTTTCTTTGGGGTTACCTAAAAGCAATACTTTATCACGAAGGTAAAACATACCCCAATGTAGAGGCATTGAAAGATGCCATCACCCAAGCATGCAACAACATAACAGCACGTCAATTGGCAAATGTTCGCAATGAATTTTACGACAGATTGGGATATTGTGTTGCTGCTGATGGAGATATCTTTGAAAATCGAATCTAACTTCAATATCAGTAAGTACCTACCCATAAACTGATTATCAGTTGTTCTTTTTTACAAAGTCATGAATTCAAGTTTAAAACACGCCTTTTTTCAGTAGGTCTTCTTCGGACAAAAGAAGCAGAAATCGTTATTTCTATTGAAAAATACACAAATAAAGTTAAAGAATGCTAAAATAGGGTATAACAGTTAGTAAAACCAGAAACCAGGTAGGTATCCAGGTGTACGAAAATATTGAGTTTCAAACATAACGCAATTACTCGGTTTCGAACCCAGAACTTTTTAACAGTAAACCCCAGGTAATTGAAAATATTACCAATCAATTTCTCGTGAAAAAATACATAAAATAGAGTATCCAATTGTACAAAAATGTTGAGTTTCAAACATAACACATTTCTCGGATTTCGAACCCTTAACTTTTTAACTGTAAGTCCCAGGTGTATGAAATTACCACCAGTGGATTCTTCAGATAAAAATACATGAGTTAACATATTTGGTTTAATTAAAATACTTAATGGCGACTTTTGAGACAAGAAAAACTGTTTTTACATGTATTTTTCCTATGGCGCACATTAAAAGTGGACACTCTGTAGATAAATCTACATGGTTTTACATAGATAAATTTACAGACAGGTCTTTTACATAATTGTATACATCAATAATTTTACATACTTTTACACATTTGTACAAATGTACATAGATAAATTTACCGGTCTTTTACGTAGTTGTACATAGATAAATTTGCATGCCTTTACATAGTTGTACATGGATAAATTTACAGGTCTTTTACATATTTTTACATAGATAAATTTACAGGTCTTTTACATAAGCTATATAACCATGTTAAAGTTAAAAAAAAAGTTATCATATATTTGTGATAACTCTCGTGATATCACAACAACTCAAACTTACTCTACTATAAATATACCTTGAAACCGGTACTTGATCAAGCTACTGAGGTCTGGTTAACACGTAATTATGATACAAGCAAATGTACATCTAATTGTAAACGAAATCTAAGTACGCAAAATATGTGCCTGACCTCCGAGATGTGTTACAATTTGTTGCACAGATGAGAGATCTACAGCTGCTGGTATCAATGTTTAATTTCAATTTTAATAAATTTCCAACATGCAAAGCCAGATCGAAATTATTTAAACAGAAACTAGGAAGAAGGGGAGGGAGGGGATAGACTGAGAGACAGAGGAGGGGGGGGGGGAGAGAGAGAGAAAGAGAGAGATATACTGAGGAGGGAGGTAGGAAGAGAAAGACTAAGGAGGGAGAGAAGGAAGGAGGAGGAGAGAGGGAAGGATAGAAAGAGAGGGAGGAAGAGAGAGAGAGAAGAGAGAGATATACTGAGGAGGGAGGTAGGAAGAGAAAGACTAAGGAGGGAGAGAAGGAAGGAGGGGGAGAGAGGGAAGGATAGAAAGAGAGGGAGGAAGAGAGAGAGAGAAAGAGAGAGATATACTGAGGAGGGAGGTAGGAAGAGAAAGACTAAGGAGGGAGAGAAGGAAGGAGGGGGAGAGAGGGAAGGATAGAAAGAGAGGGAGGAAGAGAGAGAGAGAAAGAGAGAGATATACTGAGGAGGGAGGTAGGAAGAGAAAGACTAAGGAGGGAGAGAAGGAAGGAGGGGGAGAGAGGGAAGGATAGAAAGAGAGGGAGGAAGAGAGAGAGAGAAAGAGAGAGATATACTGAGGAGGGAGGTAGGAAGAGAAAGACTAAGGAGGGAGAGAAGGAAGGAGGGGGAGAGAGGGAAGGAGAGAAAGAGAGGGAGGAAGAGAGAGAGAGAAAGAGAGAGATATACTGAGGAGGGAGGTAGGAAGAGAAAGACTAAGGAGGGAGAGAAGGAAGGAGGGGGAGAGAGGGAAGGATAGAAAGAGAGGGAGGAAGAGAGAGAGAGAAAGAGAGAGATATACTGAGGAGGGAGGTAGGAAGAGAAAGACTAAGGAGGGAGAGAAGGAAGGAGGGGGAGAGAGGGAAGGATAGAAAGAGAGGGAGGAAGAGAGAGAGAGAAAGAGAGAGAGAAGAGTGTCAGACGAAGAAGATATTTATGAATAAAAAAAATACACCCTCAGGCATGACGCCAAAAATATTGGGAGTTATGAACGTTTCCTCTCTCCCTCTCTCTCTCTCCCTTCGGTTGAAAACACCTTGCTAGCAGTACCACGCTGCTAGGGTATAAATAGCTACTGGAAAAATCAATAAATGTGAGGCCAACAATAATAAACAAAAAAAATGAAGGAAAAAAAAAAATATTGAGAGAAAAATTAGAAATCAGTGAGAACGAGGTCGCACGTTTAGAAAAGACTAGCTCATGCCCGGTACTCGGGTCTTGAATGCTGGCTATTAGCTCAAAGCGAGTAGGAACTATGAGCTAATAGCCAGCATGAGCATCTCGACCTCGGTTACTGGTCAAATAAGCAATAATAATTACATCCTTTATCCTTTGGTGGGGGGGGGGGAAGGGAGAGGGAGGGAGGGAGGGAGGGTGAAAGAGAAAGAGAGAATGAGAAAGAGAGAAAGAGAAAGAGAGAAAAGAGAAAGAAAGAGAGAGAAGAAAGAAGAAGAGAGAAAGAAGAGAGAGAGAGAGAGAGAGAGAGAACGAGAAAGAGAAAGAGAGAGAGAGAACGAGAACGAGAGAAACATGAAAGAAGAAAGAACGAGAGAAAGAGAACAGAAAGAGAGAAAAGAGAAGAGAAAGAAGAGTAAGGCAAATGAAAATGAAAAAGAAGAGGGAGAGAGAAGTCAATACTCTATGTCAATAACCACCAAACGGGTTATTGACATAGAGTATAGAGCATTTTCTACCACCTGACCCTCAACGTACTATTATTACGTGGTCCCATACAAAATACTCTACTTGCATTGATAACCACGTATATACTCAGAACCAAGGTGGTCTCCGCCAATCCATGTCTTGAACGTGCTGGATGTTGCTTAACTTCCGTGTTTAGTGGTTAATGCTTAATTGAGATGGTACATCGAGAGATGGTTTGGTTAGGTTAATAATGAATAATGCGGTGATAGTTTAGTTTGGTTACAAGATCTCGTCGAGTAATGATTATAATGTAGTGAAGGAAAGTAGCTTGATCGATAAGGCGGCGGACTTGTAACCTGCAGGTCGGTGGTTCAAGTCCCGGTTTCAGCGTAGATTTAGTAAAGCGAGTTTGAGTAGTTGTGATATCACGAAAGATGACCATTACGTCACGTACGCGATACAACATATAGATTATGATTTCAATATGCATAGGTAAATTAAATTAAATAATTTATTATTTTGGTATTCAAAAAATGTCACCATTGCCGTCACTCAATTCAAAATTTTCGTCCTTGACATAATTTTACATATGGGGGCGGGGTGCATGTTGTGATAAGTATGGATTGCATGGTCATTAATGAATCGATTTAGACGTGCACGTATATGCTAGCGATTGTTTCCGTACCAAAAAAATTGTGGTCATGATCTCAAAAAAGAAAGAAAAAAAAAACAATTGAAATCGGAGCAAAAAAATATATTTTTTCTACAAAAACGAACACAATACTTCCGACTTCTAATATTAGAAATTCTCGAAGTAAAATCATGCGTTGAGTGGGATACGAAACCAGGGTTTCCAGTGCTACATGTATTACCAGACTCACGCGCTAACCACTCCACCACCAAAATGTAATATGAGACGTAATTCTGAAAAAGTGATATACTCTCAGTACACAATTTTCTATAGGTGTAATTCTCAATCTTAATCCCCGACATTTCTCTCAGTGTAAATGAGAGTTATCCTCAATGGGAAATCTATTTATGTATGTGATGGAGGCCGATTTGTGCCGGCAATTAAAACAAGGTAGCCTATATTTGTACGTGCTGAGTACGTATGTTCTCTCTAGCTATATACATTTCTATGATGCAATTATATCAGTGTGACTCAACTCTTTTTAATCAATTGGACAATTTTTCATATAGCTATGGTGTTTGAAGATACAAAAAACTGCGAGACAAAGAAAGGGCTGTGAAACACCAACTTCTTGTAACCACATATTTAGAACGTTTTCACAGCGAAAAAATAGGATGTTGTATCTTTCTACTTCCGTATCAAAAGTCCGGAAAAACTGCTAGTACATATATTAAAAATTCGTACGTATGCACTTATTTTGTTTTATTCTTTTATATTTCTCTCCAAGCAGCTAGCAGAATATTGCAATTTTGAAAGGAGTGTAGTCATTGGGCTACTTCTCCTCCATGTCATATCTACCACATCAAATTTACTTATTACAATTTGTATTTTCATATACGTACTAAGCATTGTAGATTGTAAATAAAAGTATCAACAAAAAAAAAACATTTCGGTGTTTGTCCCGGTAGCTGAGTGGTAAAGGCGGCACTCTGTAAATCCAGAGATTCCAGAGGTCGCGGGTTCGAAACCCAGCGGGACATGACAAGTTATCCTCCCATTTGGGATTTTTACCACATAATAATACGTCTTGAGCTTACTGCTGGAATAATGGGACTTTGGTAGTCTTAATCGAGCAGTATAAATAAGGCAATATTATTATTATTTCTCTCCAGCGCCAAGCATATTATGCTCGAATAGATACACATGCCAGACTCCGAGTCATATGCTAGAATTGAGTCTGCCTCTCAGCTCGAAATATATTGCACACAATGAGCTTCGCCATGGCCACTTGAAATTTATTTTCTCTCTCCGAAAAGGTCTTTCAACCTGGCGGCCCGACTAGGAAGACACCGCGGCCAGGGCCGGTAGAGTCGGGCCCCGGGAGTACATACAGTATAGTACAGGCCTGCCCAACCAGTCGATTGTGATCGACCAGTCGATCGCCTAGCGATTTTGGGTCGATCACGTCCAGAGAGGTGAGATGATGCTTTAGATCTCTGAAGTACAAAATGATTGCGAACGAGGTTTTCTGGCATCTCACCAGCTCACTCAAGTAGTGAAAATCCGAGATCTCCTTCCTTAACTCATGAGAATTAAAAGGAGGTTTCGTGACTTCTTGAAACTTGGAGGGGTCGATCGCGTAGATTCTCTGAGACAAAAGAAAATCTACTAAAGAAGTAGATCTTCTTCTACTAAAAAAGTAGATCTTCTTCTGTAAAGGTTGGGCACCCCTGGTATAGTACATATTACATAGACCAGACCCTGCTCGTTTTGTTTTTACTGAATCCTTCTTGAATGCAATGAAAGTAATATCACTGGGTTGGGTGGAAGAGATTGCCAAAGGCACTAACCCCGCCCTACGCTACCTCTGCTACCTTAATTATTATTATTATATTACGCTTTATTTTCCCAAAATTTCAAAGGGCAAAGTACAATATTGACAGAACAATACAATGAAATTATATATATAAAAAAAAAATAGATCGAATAAAGAAATAAGAAAAAAATAAGAGAATAAAGCTAATGTCCTACCTAAAGGGCGGGTTTATTGCATGAGGCAATATCTTCCACCCAACCCTTGATTCAGATACCAAGGCTGGAAAAATGTTTCTTTAAAAAAAGTCCAGTCCAGACTGAAATTTTGGGAAATTTCGATATTTTTCAAGATATGAATGAAAAACTGGACCTTTTATATCTGATAAAAAAATTGCTGAATTTGCATTACTTTGACATTAGGAAGTATTGCGCTAGTAAATTGTGTTTATTCCAAGTCAACAACACAGCACTAGAGCAATATTGTTGGTGTTGACATTACATGGCAGAGACAACACCCATATCCATTGTAAACATATACAATGTGTCACTTACGACTAAGGAACTATTTCAAATTCCATCAGTACGAAAACATGCTAACTACATACATACTCGTATATGAGCAGCTAGTCTAGGATGGTGTACGCTGAATATAAATGTCATTCGAAATCGACTTTCAGAAATATCGTTTCCTGTTATATGAATGTGTTATGTGTGCTTTTAACGGTTATAATAGCTACTATCATAAAAAAATACAAAATACTATTAATATTGCCTCAATATTAGGTGACTGGTAGTCACCCTGGCGCCCTGGCCGAGTGATGGAATATAGCGGGGGCCAATGGACTCGTACGTAAGGGGACCTGAGTTCGATTCCCAGCATTGTAGACCTTTCCTACTCTATGTATACTTGGATGGCTGTGAGGTCCACTCATACCTTGTAAGGAAAAATGAGTAGTTACTCGCACGAGAAACAATTTGTGGTTTACTATCGAGCACATGATGTTAATAATAATTTAATAATAATAATATCGCCTTATTTAAACTGCCGAGTAGGATTATTGAAGTCCCATTACTCCAGCAGTAAGCCAAAAACATATTATTATGTGGTAAAAATACCAAATAGGAGGATAACTTGTCATGTCCCGGCTGGGTTTCGAACCCGCGACCTCTGGAATCTCTGGATTCACAGAGCGCCACCTTTACCACTGAGCTACCGGGAAAGATGTTACTATTGGTTTCGTAAACCATAGAATCGTACGTGGGAAAACCCCAAGTTATCTCATAAGTTACCAATTCACATATCTAATATGTTACCTATTAACATATCTAATATGTTACCTATTAACATATCTAATATGTTACCTATTCACATATGTATGTCAAAGAAATTATAGTGAAGACATGATTAGAAGGGTAGTGATAAGGAGGGACTAACCTTTCCCCTTGAAATCAGTCCTGTACACTGCACAATCAAGCTGAACACTAGACATACATAGCCTATTATTTACACAGTATATAAACTACATAGCCTTATATTTACACTGTGCACATACATTTTATTTAATTCCCAATACCCACTGCATGTCCCAAATTACATTTAAATCTACTGCAGTATAATCCCCTTGTGAATTCGACTGATGGGAACAAAGACTTCGACAAAGAATATGTGACGGAAAAAAAGTAAACTGCAAAAAAAATACAATAAATAATAATATTCCCTCCTAACATTTTGTCAGCTCGATTGTTAAGTAATGTTCAGCGAGGTGAAGACTTCGTGATACTGGCATCACGGCCCAACCCAGGCGTGGTCAGGTTAATGTGGTTAGGTCAGGTTGATGACATGGATATTCAGAACGATTACTGCTGATGAGATCAAATAAGCTTGAAACAGCTGTCCAGGTATGTTCTGATGTTCATGTAAATCTATAATACAATTCTCACTTTTCTTTTTATACTGATTAAAATGAAAGAGTACGCCTAAAATGGTGAAAAAAAGTAGACCATTTTGTTTTTCGTCGGAACTGTCCTAGGAGAGATCACACCGCCACCGCTACCTGATTCAAGGAGCTGGCCAATACATACACCGGCACACCAGCATGTACGAAAATTTGGCCCGGATCCAGTTCCCATATCGGAGATGTATGCCATACGGGCGTGCATATGACTGAGGGACACAGGGACATACTTAGGGGCGGGGGATCTTCAGACTGATCCTTGGCTTGTCTCAGGTGTCTTGGAGAGGGGAGAGGGAGGGAGGGAGAGAGAGAGGGGGAGAGAGAGAGAGGGAGGGAGTCAGGGAGAGAGAGAGACAAAGAGAGTGAGAGTGTGTGAGAGAGAGAGAGAGAGAAGAGAGAGAGAGAGGGAGGAGAGAGGAGAGTCAGGGAGAGAGAGAGACAAAGAGAGTGAGAGTGGTGAGAGAGAGAGAGAGAGGAGAGAGAGAGAGAGAGAGAGAAGAGAGGGGAGGGAGAGAGAGACGGAGAGTCAGGGAGAGAGAGAGAAAAGAGAGTGAGAGGTGTGAGAGAGGAGAGAGAGAGAGGAGAAGAGAGAGAGAGAGAGAGAGAGAGAGAGAGGGAGAGAGAGACGGAGAGTCAGGGAGAGAGAGAGACAAGAGAGTGAGATGTGTGAGAGAGAGAGAGAGAGAGAGAGAGAGGAGAGAGAGAGAGAGAGAGAGAGGGAGAGAGAGAGAGAGTCAGGGAGAGTGACAAAGAGAGTGAGAGAGAGAGAGAGAGAGAGAGAGGGAGGGCGGGAGAGAGAGAGAGAGAGAGAGGGAGGAGAGAAGAGAGAGAGGGAGGGAGAGAGGGAGAGAGAGGGAGGGAGGGATCAATAAATATTCCTCATTGAAATATATTGTATACCCATTTCCAAATAGTGGACTAGAAACATAGTGTGAACTTACATAACTTTACCCTGATGCTTACTTTACTTTCCGCGCCCATGAGTGTTGTCATGGTGGTGGAAGGATTGATGGGTCATTAACCCCTGTGGACGCCCAGAAGCATTTTTCTAGGCTCCTCCCGTGTCCTTTGTGTGGTGTATTGTGTGGTGGTGTTTATGTAAAATATACTTCTGATGCAAGCGATGTTCTCTTCTCCCTCTCTCCCTCTGTATATTCTCTCTTCTTTCCTTTTTACGTTTGAATTGTAAGTTCTCTAAGCAGACTCGTTTTTTTTTTTTTTTTTTTTTTTTTTTTTTTTTTGGCGTTGAAATTATTTTTTTATATCTTAAGGCTAATGAACAAATTTAATCAATCATCAATCAATTTGGCTAATGGCCGCATTTAATCAGTCTGTTAGTGACTATGAAACCCAAACTAAGGGCGGAATTAATAGACGTTTTTGTAATACCTCTGTGGCGCTAAGTCACGAATTGCGTAATGTGTAAGATAATGAAAACCGACACTTACCAACGACTTAAGTATTGATGTTGTCTATTAATTCCGCCCTTAATCTTTCCTGTTTTGTTTTAGATGATCTTGTTCCTAATACTGTCCCTGTTTCGTATACACACTGTATAAATACACACATACATAAATACGCACATATGTACATACATACATTCTGTCGCTCTGGAGACTCGTCTCTGCACTTTCGGCTGCTGCTCCTGACAGTTCACGATTCGGTGTGCTGCCTCCGAGCTCTCATCAGAGAGAGAGAGGGATAGGGAGAGAGGGGGGAGGAGGGAGAGGGAGGGAGAGAGAGAGAGGAGAGGGAGAGAGATAGATATGAGGAGAGGAGGAGAGAGAGAGAGGAGGAGAGATGAGAGGAGGGAGAGAGAGAGAGAGGAGGGAGAGAGAGAGAGGAGGAGAGAGAGAGAGGGAGAGAGGAGGAGGGAGAGAGAGAGGAGGAGAGAGAGAGAGGGAGAGAGGAGAGAGGAGGAGGAGGAGGGAGGGAGAGAGGAGAGAGAGAGGAGGGAGGGAGAGAGAGAGAGGAGAGGGAGGGGAGAGAGAGAGGAGAGGGGGGGAGAGAGGAGAGGAGGAGAGAAGAGAGAGGAGGAGGAGGAGAGGAGGAGAGAGGAGGAGAGAAGAGAGGAGGGAGAGAGGAGAGGAGGAGAGAGGAGAGGAGAGAGAGAGAGGAGGAGAGGAGAGAGAGAGGGGAGAGAGAGAGAGGAGGGAGAGAGAGAGAGGAGGGAGAGAGAGAGAGGAGGGAGAGAGAAGAGAGGAGGGAGAGAGGGAGAAGAACTCTCTAAAGTCAGTTTTAAGTCTCAAGAGCCAGATTTCTAATTTATTTGAAGATTTTAAATTCATTGGGAGTAGAAACCAAATGGCTACCAAGTTACAAATCACATGTGGTGATACCAAGGCCGGGGCACTATTACGCCAACGACTGTCATTGGCAGTCCAGCGTGGAAATGCCTCGAGCCTGGTAGACACCATATGTCGAGAGAAGAGTGATGAGATATGTTTGTATTGTGAACATGTGTTTTAATAAAATTTTGATATCATATTTTCTGAATAGGAATCCACAAAGTGACTGTTATTAGTACCAACGTTCCTCTAACTTGGCCAGTTTTACAGTTCGTGGTGGTTGGATTGGCAGTTCTGTGCGTTTCAACAACCATTTTCTAGTGTACTGACACCGTAAATTGCTTTTAATAATAAAAAATAACATAATTTTAGGTCAGAAATTTGAACGAAAACCTAACCTAACCATTCTTTCTTAGAATCTTTACTGAAATTTGCCCTTGTACAATGTATTTGAGTTAGATTGAGAATTTCAATTAAATTTCTGTGTTAATTAACTGAAAATTCGCAGTGCCTTTGGATTTGATTTGATCAAGATCCAGTAGAGCTATTCCAGAAATCCTATAAAAGTGCTATTCCAGGAAACCTACAGGATGAATTGGGAAGAGAAAAAACTGAAACTGGAGAAACTGAAACAAGAAATAGCTGAGTACAAAGAGTTTCACAGGACCAAGTATTCACATGTCAAGAGAACGAACGATGAGTTGGAGAAAGAAATCAAAGGTAGGCAGTAAATGGAGTTATCTTTTTATTTATACAGTCGGACCTGGATATAAGAGAACTAGATATATAAGAAACCTGGGTATAAGAGAACTATATGTGACACCTGGGTATAATAATAAGACTCTGAAGGTTAGGTGGTAGAAAATGCTTTAAGCATTATCCTAGCCTCGTGGTTACCTTCCACTAAAGAGTATTATTATTATTATACTAGTACCATTGGTGGTCGAGGTGGCTACGGGGCTAGACTTGTAATGTAAGCAACTGGAAACCGTGGCTATGGTTCGATTTTAACACGTTGACTCCCAAAGTCATTTTTGGACACTTTACCCGTACGCGACGTTACTGACACTCATTCAAAGTAGCATCGACTGTCACACAATATGTGCGACGTGGCGTATAGGTTTAACATTGTGTCACACATATAGTGTGACATGGCAGTCAATGTGTTAAAGTGACGTCATTGCTAAAGTTAGTTCATAGGTCATTTCCTCCCACCATTTCAACAGCGCTCGAGTACCTGGCAGACAAGCAAGAGTCCAACGTGCGGACCATCATCCGGCAAAAGCTACTCGCAAAGGAGAAGAACCTGCTTCTCTTGTCCAATCTGGACGAGGCGCTTTCTGCACGCAAATATTTGACGCTGACTTCCGACCAGATAGCTCGTGTGGACCCAGCGCGCTATCAGGTGATGGAAATGAGAGTTTGATTTGAAAATCGATTACTCTGTACGTGCAGAAACAAGTTGAAATTAAATACGTTTAGTGATCAAATAGTAATTTAATCAAGCATCTAAGTTACCATATTTGTGTTAGTCACTTTCGTGATATCACAACTACTCAAACTCGCTTTACTAAATCTACGCTGAAACCGGGACTTGAATCAACGACCTCCAGGTTACAAGTCCGCTGCCTTATCGGTCAAGCTTATACTGAGGTCGGTATTAAGCATCTATAGCAAGGCTGCCCAACCGATTTTACAGGTGGGCCAAAAATTGCATTCCATGTCAACTGGCGGGCCACCTGATAAAATTTAAATAAATTACAAGGTACTCGTACCTACCTAACTACTAAATTTTGACCCAAAAAATCTAGCTAGAGGAATCGACTGTTTCATTGCATAAATTCATGATTATGTGAAACTTGTTTTTTTTTTTTAACTGGAATAACATTTTTTTTTAATTGACTTTTTTGTCAAAAGATGCGATTCATTTTATTGACTTGAATCACCTGCGGCGGGCCACTCCAAATGCGCTAGCGGGCCACTTTGTGGCCCGCGGGCCTGCGGTTGGGCAGCCTTGATCTATAGAATACAACATTTTTTGTATTATTCATAATTTCTCAGAATCAAATTTTACTTAAAAAATGTGAAAAAAATTGAAATCGGAGCAAAAATTTTTTTTTTACAAAAACGAACACAATACTTCCGATTTGTAACATTATAATTTTTTCGGAAGTAATTAAATTGGATTGCGAAATAAACGTAATAATTTAACTTAGAACATTTAGCTTAATACCTATTAGACAAACTTGTAACGAAGGGCTCATCATCATCATAGGGTGGCGTCATCGGCGTCATAGGGTGGCGGTAGCCAGACAGTGGAGGAATGACTCAGCACTTCTACCACTGATGCCTTTACAAGGAGGCTAATAATTGACAAGGGCCCCCAGAACCAAGCCAATGCTGGTCTACATTTTTTTTTATGGCTTTAACGGCAGGATTCTCACACTGTGAGCTCTTCCACCCAACCAAAAAATCAACTCCCTAATAAAATTTCGATGTTCGGTTCTCATCAGGCAAAAGCGACCCGCCTGAAGCAACAGCTAGACGAGTCACTGCAGGAGGAAATGGCGCTGGCGAAACAGTTGGTGCGACTAGAGACGGAGAGTGCCGAGCTGGAGAGACATTGTGGCGCCCCGCCCATTGAGGGAGTGGTTCCGAATTGTGATTGGGGAGTTCAAGATTGGACTCAGAAAGTCACGAAGTAAGTTTAAGTTAAGTTTGAAGATATCTTTTTTAGTCTTTATAATATAATACTTCAATTGATTCAAATTGTTTGTATGTTACATAATTATAAAGAACAAAATACATAGATTAAAATTAAAATACTTATACTTATACACAAAAATAACAGAGAAGAAAGAGAGAGAGAGAGAGAGAGAGAGAGAAAGGGATCATATTTGTGTTAATCACTTTCGTGATGTCACAACTACTCAAACTCGCTTGACTAAATCTACGCTGAAACCGGGACTTGAACCACCAACCTTATCCAGGTTACAAGTCCGCCGCCTTATCGATCAAGTTACAAGGAGGAAAGGGAATTAAAAAAAAGGGTATGGATATAGTATAGAGGGAAAAGGAAACTTTGCCGGTTATTACTTTCTATCATGAATGTCCTGCTATAATCCTGCTATCTTCTCTATAACCTCAACTTCCTCAACATTCAGATTCGAGGGGATCACGAAGTTGTACGAGTATCTCGTAAACGACTGGGCCACCAGGGGCGCTGCTCACAGAGATCTGGACGAGGCCCTGGTACAGGAACTCGTGGAGAGGGAACTGGAGCGCATCAACAATCCGGAGGACCACAAGACGAGGTCCAGCCTCACTCTGGCGAGCTCCTCTCAGTCCAGCGACCATCTGACGCTTCTCACAAAAGAAGCAGGAGTCACAAAAGAATTTCTTTATGATGATAGAGGGTGGGAGGGAGGGATATGATGAAAGGGAGAAAATATTTTGATGGTTGGCCATTGGATATTCGTTTGACTGTTAGGACACAATCAAAAATAAATATATTTCTTTTTTGACGCTTCTGACAAAAGAAGCAGGAGTCACAAAAGAATTTCTTTATGATGATTGAGGAAAAGGGAGAAAATATTTTGAGAATTTCTTTATGATGATTGAGGAAAAGGGAGAAAATATTTTGAGAATTTCTTTATGATGATTGAGGAAAAGGGAGAAAATATTTTGATGGTTGGCCATTGGATATTCGTTTGACTGTTAGGACCAGGGCTGCGGAGCTGCGGAAAAAATTTGAGCTCCGGCTCCGGCTCCAGCTCCTCTTTGTATTATTTTCTAGCTCCGGCTCCAGCTCCGGCTCCTGGAGCTAAGAGAAAAAAAACTGGCTCCGGCTCCGGCTCCTGGCTCCAGTAATGTGCATCTTATTTGAATACAAAATGTATATATTAGTATAAACTGAATACCTATCATTGGTTGTATCGAAAAATGTGTTTAAACACTTACATTATGTTCTATAACTTTTCCCCTTATCTAGAACCATTAAATCACAAATTAATAACTCTTAGGTACATTTTAGATTTTGTATTGTATTTTATTGTACATAAGAACTATTTTTCTATTTGATTTTTAATTATTTGCCTGAGTTGGAACTTTTTCTGGGTGAAATAGTAGTATACTCCACCCTTGTAAGAAATAAATAAATAAATAAATAAATAAATTTACATTAGATTTGAGGATGGTGCTGGAATAGTGGATGTGGTGGAGTAGTGTTATTTATTTTTAATAGGTAATAATAATAATAAATAAAAAAAACCACTCATTATTTTTTGAGAAATAATAAATAAAAAAAATTGATATCTAATTAGTCAATATTGAATAAGTTTGTGCTTAAACGAGTAAAATTTTGTTCATAGGTTTGCATAGCACATTTAGGGCTTCATCAAAAATCTCATGGAACTTTTTTCAGAGAGGAAATACTAGTAATTCATTTTTAAGTCAGAGCTGGATGCAGAGCCAAGTTTTTGAAAATTTGGCTCCGACTCCGGCTCCAGCTCCTCTTTACTAAAATAATTGGCTCCGGCTCCAGCTCCGGCTCCTTCAGACCAAAAAATGTTAAGCTCCGGCTCCTTAGCTCCGGCTCCGGCTCCGACTCCGCAGCCCTGGTTAGGACACAATCAAAAAATAAATATATTTCTTTTTTGACGCTTCTGACAAAAGAAACAGGAGTCACAAAAGAATTTCTTTACGATGATTGAGGAAAAGGGACAAAATATTTTGATGGTTGCCCATTGGATATTCGTTAGACTGTTAGGACAATACTAAAAAAATAAATTAATTTCTTTATGCATTGCTTCGCTTCTGACAAAAGAAGCAGGAGTCACAAAAGAATTTCTTTATGATGATTAAGGAATAATAATAATAATATTGCCTTATTTATACTGCCCGATTAGAACTATTAAAGTCCCATTATTCCAGCAGTAAGCCCAAGACATATTATTATGTGGTAAAAATCCCAAATGTGAGGATAACTTGTCATGTCCCGGCTGGGTTTCGAACCCGCGACCTCTGAAATCTCTGGATTCACAGAGTGCCGCCTTTACCACTGAGCTACCGGGACAGACTAGAATAGTTTGATGGTTGGCCATTGGATATTTGTTTGACTGTTAGGACACAATCAAAAAATAAATATATTTCTTTATGCATTTGTTAGATTGTAAATTTGGTCACTATACGTCAACAGGTTAAAATTGATGTGGTTATTGATGTAAACGGAACATGGAAAAAGAGGCGCCAAACTTCAAAAGGTGATCAACTAATATTTGGGATTCTCGGGAACGGTTTAAGGGGACATATTGTCGAATCTTGATTTTTTTTCGAAACCATATATATACGAGTAGGTAACGTTTGATTATGGCCGTCGAAACAGACAAGAAACTCCAAGACAACAATCTACGTACTTTTTTTAGCATTGGTAGGAAGGGTCATTCCATAAAGCCAAATGTAGGTATGTACCTACTATCTACCTACTTTTGTAGGTTAGGTCAATACACAGATTTCCGCTTTGATAGTATGAATATGGCTGTGATATTTGACCCTTAGTGGCGATCTACAGGGGTGTCTAAACGCATTACAGCATGATTCATGCTTCTTGTTCTCCGAGGATTCGTGTTACAGTAATACAGGGTGTTGGAAAAGTCCCAGGATCTGTGTGAATACTTTAGAATGGAAAACTTGAGCTTGTGTTAACTCACAAACCTGCTCACCACATTTATCTCACCCAGCCTGGTTTGGGCCGGAATGCCAACATCATGAAGTCTTCAAATCGCTGGACGTTGCTTAACTTCGGTGATCCTAAGAGAACCGGTTCATTCGACGGGCCATCAACGCTGGTTTTTTAATTTGCAACAAGTTCATTTTGTTTTATAGTTCAAAACGAAAGCTGAAAACGAGCTTAAAAAAGAAATTTCAATATTTTTCGTGTAAACATAGGCTGGCTGAGTGAGGTTAATGTCGGTAGCTGGTTTGTGAGTTTCCATCGAATTGAGGGTAAAATACCTGTCTTGAATAACTTAAGAGGCTAAAGAGACGTTAAACAAATAAGAAAAAAATATATTCCTCTTCCCTTATAATCAGCCAAATCAGCTGTCCAGGGACTTTTCGACACCCTGTATATTTTGATCATAATATAAGGGTGGTATCAGCTTGCATATTATCATCGTGACCCTCTTGCTGGCTACACCTGTAAGTCTAGGATTAATCAGAGGATATCAAAGTGTCCTCATACAATACATACTCACATACTCTCAGGGGTTGTCTGGATGGAGGGTGGAATATAATAGAAATATTGGAATGATTCACCGCAAAAAGTGTTTACAGATAGTTCGTCTGTTTGTTAGTGAACCAACAACTCTTTAACGTATGCTTCAATTTTCATGAAATTTTGTAGCTACATTCACTGGAGACCCAAAATTTGCTGTACAATTTTTGGGCCACATTGGCCAACCTAAAAGAACCAAAAATTAGTCGTCTACCAGCGCAGCGTTAACAAAGAATGTCATCTTCGTGATGAAATGATACAAGGTGCAGACTAATAAGTCCCATTATACTAGGCTCTCAAAGAACTCGAGTTTCTGGTGGTAGGTACATAATGGATTCAAAACCACCATGAGTGTTTTTCCAAATTTCACCGTTTTAAGCCTCTCTTTGATAGCGGACCTGGTAAATGTCATATAATCTACCTACCCCAGAGTACCCTAGTCACTCTTAATAAAATTAATCTCATAACAACACATGATCCTGCTTAACAGTATCATATACATACAGGGTGGGGCAAAAGTCTGGAAACCCTGAATAACTTTCGAATGGCTTCTTCGGTAAAATTAAAATTTTGTAAGGTAAACCGGGCTAATAAGACCTTTTTTAGAGTGGGGTCGATTTTTGTTACCGGCCCCCATGTCGGGGCCAGGGGGGCCAACTTCATTTTTTTTTAATACGAACCCCTACCTTGCGATACATTTTTGGAAAGGTCTTTAAATAAGAAATACATTGGTGTAAATTTTATTTTTTTAATATTAACTGTTTGCAAATGGCGTCCAACTCTGTGTATGCAGTAAAGTCTGGAAACCTGAATATCTTTGAAAGGGCTTCCTCAGTAAATTTAAAATTGTACACGGTAAGTCAGGGTAATTAGACCTTTTATTAGAATTTGACCAATTTTTTTTTACCGGCCCCATGTCGGAGCCGGGGAGGCCAACTTCATTTTTTTAAATACAAAACGGTGGGGTTCAAAAATGTATCGCAAGGTGGGGGTTCGTATTTAAAAAAATGAAGTGGGCCCCCCTGGCCCCGACATGGGGACCGGTAACAAAAATCGACTCCACTCTAAAAGAAGGTCTTATTAGCCCGGTTTACCGTACAAAATTTTAATTTTACCGAAGAAGCCATTCGAAAGTTATTCAGGGGTTTCCAGACTTTTGCCCCACCCTGTATATCTATCTATGACACATAATATTTTGAATAATTATATACAGTTATTTCATCATGTTCATATGATATGTGCATAAAATAGAGTTATGAACAAATAAACAGTACAATTTTAGAAGATAGATTCTGTAGATTCATGTATAAATTGTAGTGTGGATACATACGTTCATTGTAGTTATGTTCATACAGTATATTTGTGTATCATATGTTATAAGCATATAGTTCAGTACATACATAATGCATATAAAACATGTATAGATAGAAGACTGCAGCACATTTGGCATTAAGAGAGGCCAACTTCAGAGGTTAATGAATCTATAAGAAAATATGATGGGGGGTCAGTTGTTCCAAACATTATTTCGTTTTTTAAAACCTCTGTATAACTTATTATAAGAGTTATTTATAAGCCTTGATTTTGGGTATTCTTTAGCCTTGAGTGAGGAAATTAAAAAATCAATCTAAATTTTAAGTTCGATTTGTTTCCTCTTACCAAGCTTTGTATAGTTGAAATAATTAACTATATTTTGTTTTATAGCAAATGGACTTGAATTGTAACTTATTTTCCTTATTTTGACATGAATGACATCCTAATTTAACATGCTGCTAGTATCTCAGGAGCCATGCCTGATGGAAAAGAGTTTTCTCAGAAGCTTTAGCTTAGGAAAAATACCTTTATATAATATGTTATCTTGTAATTAAATAAATAAATAAATTTTTAAAAAAATATTAGCCCGGTATTTTTTTTATTGTTATTTTTTATGTTATCTTGTTATTAAATAAATAAATAAATTTTAAAAAAAGAAAACATTAGCCCGGTAATTTTTTTTATTTTTAAAAGTAAATAAATATAAACATGTAATTGATTTTAATATTAATCCAATTTTTTCAGCTCTGTGTCTTAATGCCAGACTGAGAACCACTACCTCATTCTACTTGGCATTATTTATTAGAACCACAGCACTAGAGCACTCACACTCACTTTGGCGAGGTTCTAAATGACACACCTAGATGGTTTCATGATAAAAATTCAGCTCTATGGGAAGAGCAACACACTTTTATTGCTGTATGCTCGCATTGGGTTAACTTGGAATCTTACCGACCTCAGTAGTTGGATCGATAAGGCGACGGACTCGTAACCCGGAGGTCTGTGGTTCAAGTCCCAAGTTCAGCAAAGATTTAGTAAAGGTAATTTGAATCATTGTGAATTGTGATTAATACAAACAAGATAACTTTGAAACTGGGAATCTTGGGAACCTTTTTTCATGTAGATACCTACTTTGGGTGAGGTTGATGTGGGTGCGAACTATTTCCAAGTAGGTAGTTTCAATGAGGATGATTTCAGTGGTTTGTAAATTTTCTGCGAATGGAACGTATAATCCCTCAGACAAAGACGTCCCCAGAGTAACGAATAAATACTTTCAATCAAGGCTGTTAAAGAAAATAATCGGATTTTAGACAGCTTTTTGTGGGTTTCAGATGACAAATTGTAATGCTAGAAAAATTTTCACAGCTTAAAAGTAGACATGAGTAATTGAGTAGAAAGGTGAACGATCATATTATGCTAATTGCACCAGTTTATGTACTGTGTACATTTGTACACACGTACAATATATGTACTTCGATGTTCGATATATGAGTCTAGTAAAAAGTAATTCACAAGCAAAATTAATTAGACACTAATGTACCTGAAGGCTGCAGGTATTCTCGAGTATTTTGCATATAGTTTGAAATGCGGTAAATTGTGAACTCAATTAATTAATAGACATTAATATGTTCCTGCAGGTATTCTCGAGTATTTTGCATATTGTTTGAAATGCGGAAAATCGTGAACTCACATGAACTCATGTGTCCGATTTTTTCTATGAATTTCGACTTAAAGTTATCACTAATTTCCATCTCAGTGCTCACACCGCACTAAGTCCAATGATCTCCAGTTCTCCATACAGGTCACCAGAGGAAACGGTCTATGTATTTGATAGGAGCGCAAATACATACTATGAAACGGATTGCCTATTGTCCTACAGCACCTACAGACTGATTATGACGTTTGGCAAACTTATACTTTCTTCACGAAAGAAGTTAGGAAGGTAAAATATTTTTACTATAGTTGGAGTTTTTTTGACTATTTTCGTTGTACCAACAAAAAGATGGTTTTTAGACATTAATGTTTATTTAGTGTATTATTTTTGAACAGTATTTTACTTCAAATCATAGCAGATCCATAGATGTAGGTAGCTATCTAAAGATATAAGATGCATCCCCCCCCTTTATTTTTGAAGGGACCATCTCTATAGGATTCTAGGCAATCATGGGGAGAAAAAGGTTTGAACAGTGGAAAAGAAAGCAAAGTGATAGAAACGAATATTGAAGGTACCTAGCTACAAGATACCCTAAGTAGAAGTACATACTCAGAACTTGATTTGCAGTACCTACTCTTCTTCTTTCATAAGAAAAGGTATAGGAACTTATCCATTGGACTGTGAAACATTATTGATTGTCTCAACGCCTCATTAGTTCTCCTTTCAATGCACTCTCATGGGCTATTTTGGGAGGTAAAAATAGATTTGGCATGGTCTACCTTTCATGCTGAGCCTCTCACAGGTATCTCCGCTGATAGCCTCACAGCAATATGCTAGACTTTGATTTATTTCATTTCAAATGACAAAAGGCACCGGATATTTTTCAATTGCTAATAGAAGAGCTGATGGCTAAGCCTCATTTATTTCATTTCATGTATATAATAATTATTAGACCTTATTTATACTGACCCAATCAGGACAGAGAAGTCCCTCTATTCCAGCAGTTTTTCATGTGCCATTATTACGTGGTCATGATCTCATATATAAAAAAGGAATTTTTTTTCATTTTCCCATACAAAAATAGCACCATTTGATATATTTATTAGAGCTGATTGCAGTTAGAGCTTATATTGGTTCTAGATTTTAGATTACCAGCTCAGTTTACATCAGGCTTCTCCTCTGGTTCTAAGCATTCAAAGGTGATAGATAAACTACATGGTATTCTACATGTGAACACTGAGCTGCTGAGCAACAAAGTTAAAGTGCTCTTCCTATATATAAAAAAAACTATATATGGACGATTTTGAAAGCATTCAGAATTAACAACCCTGGATTCTTCTTTCACCCTTTATCTGAACTATTTATGCATAATACTTGTACTATCATGTGGTCTTAGGACCAGGCTTGATAATAATTAATAACAGATTGATTGAGTGAAAAACAATTAGGTAATCTAGTGGTTAAATTTCATTATTTTGTAGTAAGTAGTTAAGATGCTGCTGAAACATATATACACATTACAATTGTACATTTAGCAAAATGTGGCATGCAGTAATTTTTGCAAATTGACTTAGTAACCACAATTAAACAGTAAATAAGAGCTCCTCACTGACATAATTATGTATTTAAAATGAAGAAACTTGTAAGATACCTGTTGGTAGGTACTATAAGTCTACCCCTCTTTTAAATCACACATTTAGCAAAAACTTAAAAGCATTTTACAATAAGTATTTGATTATTTTACTATTGTTTTATCCATTAAAAACATAAATGCAGTAGGTATGTACAAAACAAATTTCTTACAAATTAAAATTATACAATTAAATACATTTTTATTTATTAGCATTTAGTATGGAGTGTGCCAACAATAGAAAAATAGTACATCTTAGTTTCCTATTTTCATCATTTATCTTTTTTGTGAAATTGATTTTATACCTTACTCTTTTATGATTTTTGATGTTTTCAATTTAAAAAATAATAATAGCAGTTAAAGCTAATTGTAATGTTATGAAAGATGAGTTTTGATGATGCATGACAACACAAAAATATGCATATAATAGTAATAATAAATAATGTTATTGGGGTATGGGCATGACTATAGACCTGCATTGCAGTTACTTAATAAATAAATTAATTGAATTTTAAGTAGATTATATTGATAAATCTAACCTAGGTACAAAGAATGATTTTAAATTGTGGAGATTAATGTCTCAGGGATCTTCAAAGAAGGATTTCCTTATAAGATAAAGAACACAAGCTAAAGCTCTGATTTAAATTTTGTGTTTCCTATATTTTATGATCCTAGACTTATTACTCAGTGCTTGAGTTAATGGTGGAATTAAAATTATAATTGCGTAAAAATTAATTGTGTACTATTTGTGCTGATAGAAATAGAACTTGTCCCACATCTAGGGATTAGAAATGGAAATTGAATGTTCATTAAAATTGATATGAAGGTAATGAAATGATTGTTCACATTCACAAGTGAAACTGAGTTGTTATCTATTATGGTATCAAAAATAATTACCATAATAGATGATAAGTGTGATCAATTTCATTTATTCTAGAATCTCATGTCATTGACCTGGTGGGTTTTGTTATCTTTCCTTGATACCTACGCCTACCCATTACAAAATAAGATGTGAATTTCTATGATAAGTTTTCTTAGAATTTGATGGGGTAAAGAGCTGAACAAGACACATACTTAGGTACATATACTTACAAAATTACATCAAAGAGATGTTTCAAGTTTTAGGTTCAGATTATAAAAGGGATTAAATTTAAGATAACCGAGACCCACTTTGGTCAGAGTTTCAACCAATTCTTACTGTATATTATAGCCTGACTTGAGGGAGAGTCTGGTTTATCTTAAATTAAATCCTGTTCTGTATTTTGGCCTTAAGGAAGAAGTAATTGTTTAAAGGATTCTTCATTTATCAGAGTTTCCCTACACAATAGGACTGAGATGATCAAGAGAGAAGTCATTGCCCAGTGTAAAGGTTTGCAGATTTCAGGATAATCTGCATCAAGACTAAGCTTGTTATCAAAATCCCATTTTGAAATTTGGACCTTGCGAGTGGCACTGCAGTCAAAACTGTGTATCCCTGTTTATGATCCCTGGCAAAAAAAAACCATATTAGGTATGAAAATAGAAAAGGTGTAGAGTTACATACGTTTTATATCCCAGCTTGAGCATTCTCCACTGGCACAAATTGATCACTATTCCTCACTGTGTGGTAAAAAAGTAAACACAGTATCTTTATTAAACTTAAACACTACCTTCTAGATGAATTGTAAATGATTTTCTTAATTGTTTTAAATTGCGAGTGGGTCGAAATGAGTGAAGTACAAAAAAACCTTGCAAGACTTCTAGTTCTATGAAGTTACATTGAAGGATAGTTTGTCACAGATAATATTACGAGAAACACAAGAAAACTAAAAATAAACTGTTGTACATAGGCAATTAATTTACTTTTGATTTTAAGAGGGACATTAATTTATAATTAAACGGGCTCCTTCGAAACGAAAGGAGATCGAAACACATCCAAATTTTCTCTACGAAATTCTACTTGATCTACTTCCTTCCTTCAAATCCTCACCCTTCGTATGAGACGACAACAAACAATTTGAGGAAGTAACAGATCAGCTGATCATGGAGGTAAAGCTCAAGAAGTCGAGATTTTTTTTATAAATAAATCAAACCTCTCAAGACTGAAAAAGCATACATTTGGCAACAGTGCAATCTCAACATCAGCTCGAGTAGCACTACAAGTACAAGAGGTAGACTTTTGTACTTTCCCGACTTATAGATTATAGTTCATGCATTGTTTTTCATTGAGAGAAGGCTCCGCTTCTGGTTTAATTTCCAAAATCTGAGAAATTCATATACCATGGTCGTAAATATTGAAGTAGATAATATTAGTTTATTAAATTTTAATTTGAGTAGGTACCCCTTAAACAAAAAGGTGTCTCTGATCTACTAACTCCGATATAGTAGTCTCGGAGATTGATACGAGAGAGTAAAAACAGCGTGCTCGGAAACATCTTTCTCTGGGAGTACTACGAGAGAGTAAAAAAAGCGTGCTCGGAAACATCTTTCTCTGGGAGTACTGCGGGAATGGATAGAAACTCTCCCGGAGAATGTTTAACCAACTTACTCGGAACCTATCCCGGATCTATGCCCGAGCTAACTCGGGACAAGATCCAAGCTAACGTCCCGAGTACATGGTCTCGGAACGGTCTCCGAACGAGATCCAATACCCTGTGGCAACACCGCAATGCGCCTGGCTCCATATCTTAAGAGCGTGCACGCATTTTGTTTTTAATTTTTAAAGTTCTTTGTTTTATGCGACGTTAAACATAAATTAAAAAAAATCTCCTGTAGGTAAATGTTGTAATCTTCTTAAAAGTCGTAAGTTGTTTTATCATATCATAATAGGTGTAATGTGTAATCTTTTTATAGTTTCTTCTTTTGCAAAAGTGTTTGGTTTTCATGGTTTTCAGTCTCGGAACCATCTCCGAGATCTAGGAACGAGATTGTATCGTCCTGTCTCGGATCCCAAAAAATGATATCGGAGACACCTAGGAGACCATTCGGAGACTGCTCCGGGACAGTCTACGTCCGCACCGTAGCGTCGATTGCTGGTGCTCGAGATTGCTCCAAGATCGGTCTCGGGAACTGCCTCCGAGATCATTCTCGGGGACCGTCTCCGAGCCTTCTCGGAACCGTCTCCGAGAACATTCTCGGGGACTGTCTCCGAGCCTTCTCGGAACCGTCTCCGAGAACATTCTCGGGGACTGTCTCTTCTAGACCACAGACCGTTTTAAATACCCTGGGAATTTTAGCTGTAAAACCACCTAAAAATAATACGATACATTTTTATAATAGAACATTTTTTTTATTGTGAAATTTAAAATAAAATAATTAAGAACAAAACAAAAATAAAAGAAGAATACACCTTAAAGAATGAAAAATCCCAATAAGAGACTAGAAACAATTGGAATAAAGAGATTGCCATAGGCAATAACCAATAACCCCGCCCTTTAGTTAGGACATATGTATAGGACATAGGATACGAATTCAATTTTTAATATTAATTTTTCGAGTTTAAGTCAGTTCTAACTCAGTTAGGGTCCATTTCTGACCCCTAGTTGATAGAGATAATCCATGCTTATTTGACCCAAGGAATCTAAGGTATCAATATATTTATGCAATCAATTTAGAAACATTAGAAAAAAAATTGACATGAAAATAAAAGTATCACATAAGTTCACATCTTAAAAGTATCTCTATCTTTAGTCACAGCAGACTACCCAGACGGCACAGAAAGTGTTTAAAAAGATTTTAAAAACACTTATTTTGACAAGATTCAAACATTTTATAAAGCTTATTTTGACAAGGCTTAACATTTTAGAAACACTTTTATAAGCTTACTATTTCCTCCCCTAAGCATTTTATTAAGCTTATTTTTACAAGGTTTTGGAAATTGAATACCTACTTAATAATTAAGGGGCTCCATATTGAATTTCATACCACCGCCATTGCCCGGAAAAAAATTGAAAATTGTGATTTCACAGGAAATTTTTAAAATTAATTTGGATTTGATGAAAAATATACTATTTCAAGGCAATTTGGTTCTACAATGATGAAAAGCTGTTGATGAAATGCTAACATTAATAAATAAGAAGACAATTTGTGTTTTTCAGTTTTATATTTTTCCATTTTCATGGTAAAAGAATTAAAAGCAAAAATATGTAACAAACAAAAACATGAAACAAACAGAATATAATACATAGAATCAGCAGATAAATTAAGCCAAGTGGACTTAATTAATCTAAATCTATTATACATATAGGTAATTAAGAGAGAGATGTGCTGAAATGCCATCTTCCTGCCCAGCAGCAGGCTGCCCGAAGACAAAGACTACCAGAACAGAAGTTGAGATTATTAGAGATGAAATTAGGAAATAGAACCCAGAGAGAATTTTGACTATAATATGGCATTCATAAAAAAAAGAACAGTCTTCCAGATTTTTTTTTTTGTTTGATTAAAGTGGGTTTAACCTCAATTGCATAGTCATATCATGACCGAGGTTTTACCCTCATTTGCAGGAAACTCACAAACCTGTTACCCACATTAAGCTCACCGAGCCTGGGTTGGGCCATTTTATTCTGAATTTACTGGGAATAGTACCAGGTAGCCACATTAACCTCACCCAGCCTGATAAAGGCTGTGTATACACATGTCAGCCTCATATTTTCTAAAGAAGGAGAATTATCTGTTTCACAACAACAAAAATGAACCAAAATCTTTAGATTACGGGGAGTAGTCAAATCTTGAATAATACAAGCTACTGTTTTAAAAATTAAAATTAATGAACACATTATAGTAAAAAATGTACTTATTACAAGTAAAAAAACTGTCTAAATTTGCAACACTTAATACTTCTTCTAAACTTACAATATTTTTTTATATGTTATAACTGATTCATGAAAAACCCCTGTCCTGATTTGAGATAGTGAGGATGGGAATTTCATTCTGAATTTAATGGGAACAGTACCAGATACCCACATTCACCTCACTCAGCCTGAGTAGGGCTAGATATACCAGCCTCACATTTTCGGAGAACAGATTTATTTATTTAAAATAAAAATGGGGGTTGTATACTGAATTTACTGGGAATAGTCCCAGCTACCCACATTAACCTCACTTAGCCTGATAAGGGCTAGGAATGCCTCATTTTTAAAGGGAACAGAATTGCTGTTTGAAAGAAAAAAAAACTGTGAATTGAACACAGGATCTATTGATTATGGAACAGTATAGTCAAATCTTCAATAATGTGAACCTATTAAAAAGCCTTTAGCTAGTCAGTTCTCTGTTCATAGTTGTCTAGCAAAACACTGGTCTTTTCCCTGTTTAAAATCCCCCAGTCAGACACCTGTTAAGAGTGTGATTCTGATTAAGTGGAATATCTGGAACAGGTTAATCTCCAGCATTTCCACATACATATCCTGGTTTGACTATAAAAAAATGTAAAATGTAAGATATTGTTTAGATATTGCTTACCCACTAATTGGAGTGTAAAACTCACTTATGATTAATGCATGGAAATTGGTACACTTTAGAACAGTAAACTTTTTAAAGTAGAGAAAAATTTCTTTTTAGTTACACCCTAAAACTATGATGTAGGAACTTTAGAAGAGTCAACTTGTTGGACTTTTATCAGAAATTGTTATTATATAATTATTTTGTGTAAATCATCAATTTGTAGTCACTTTCACTTATCCCATGTCAGGTTCAATATATTTGAGGAGGGAGGCAGCTTGAATAGGTTTCTTCAGGTTGAAGCTATGTTGGATTGGATGCACAATACATGTAAACAGGTGGAAAATATCATGTGGATTTCCTCCATAGATCATAATTATTTTAGTAGTAGTATCTATTGATTGCAATCAATAGATACTAACACAAGGGTATGTCTGTGAAAACCAAACACTTTTGCAAAAGAAGAAACTATAAAAAGATTACACATTACACCTATTATGATATGATAAAACAACTTACGACTTTTAAAAAGATTACAACATTTACCTACAGGAGATTTTTTTTTAATTTATGTTTAACGTCGCATAAAACAAAGAACTTTAAAAATTAAAAACAAAATGCGTGCACGCTCTTAAGATATGGAGCCAGGCGCATTGCGGTGTTGCCACAGGGTATTGGATCTCGTTCGGAGACCGTTCCGAGACCATGTACTCGGGACGTTAGCTTGGAGTTAGCTTGGATCTTGTCCCGAGTTAGCTCGGGCATAGATCCGGGATAGGTTCCGAGTAAGTTGGTTAAACATTCTCCGGGAGAGTTTCTATCCATTCCCGCAGTACTCCCAGAGAAAGATGTTTCCGAGCACGCTTTTTTTACTCTCTCGTAGTACTCCCAGAGAAAGATGTTTCCGAGCACGCTGTTTTTACTCTCTCGTATCAATCTCCGAGACTACTATATCGGAGTTAGTAGATCAGAGACACCTTTTTGTTTAAGGGGGGGGCTCGTAGTACTTTTGCGGTGCTGGCCTCCTTAAATTTACCCAAGTTATTTCGTGACGACCCTATGTCAATGGAAATGTACTTCAATGGTCATACGAAGAAATGTCTTGGGAACCAATCTAAAATTTTATTTGTAAGGAACGTATAAATGTTTGAAAGTGCCGCAGACAATTTTCAGAAAGTTCTGAGTGTAAAGTTTCCTAAAACACTTTACCCAAAATTTTACCTAGAAACTATATCTAGTTTAGCGTCAAAGAAAATTACATTAAAGGTCTTATTTTAAAAAAGCAGAAAATGTCATGAACCGATTCAAAATAACTCCTTTTTAATTTCGCAGTGATTTTTTTCTCTTCAAAAGAGTAAAACAAGATAGTTATTGTCCAAAGATAAAGCTGTCTATTTGAGGGCCCCGCGCCCGCGTACCTACTTTAAAGAAGAGAGAAATGCAATATGCCGCCGCCTTCCTGCGCACCAGCAGGTTGCCTAGAAGACAAATTAAGGATACTATTTTTTATATTAATATAGGTAAAGAGGGGTTTATACTGACAATCTGCTTAGCTGATTTAGGGTTTGTACTATTTTGAGAATTAGGTACTAGGTTTTGATTATAAAAAAAAAAGTTTTCATACTTTTGGGTCCAGCTGTCAAAACGCCATAAAACACAATATTTTTACTGTAAATTTCCACAAAATAATGTAATGTATCCCGTGCGGGGCCTGTAGCACGTGCTACTATTTTGTTTGCCCTGCATGTCAATATAGCTTTAAGGTTTTTTTCATGTCTAAAAAAAAAAAAAAAAAAAATACATGTATGTTCTTCACAAAAAAAGAGTTCACTTTTTAATAATCTATCTCCATACCCATATTCAACGACCTCCTTGATATCGCTTGGAGCGCTGCGTTCTATTTATTTTTCTTTCAATCCCGGGAATTTCAAAATTTGAATATCTTATCAAATAACCGTTGGCGTTGATTATTGTTCGGATTGTGATAACAGGAAAATAAGTAGAAAGATAACAGAAAAATTAGGGAAGTTAAAGAGTAATCCTTTAAAGAGTTTCATACTCAGCTCAAAATGCTGTGATTATCTAAATTTAAAGCCCAATGAAGTCTTGTTGTCTTAAAGCACCCAGTTAAACTAAACTAAGAACTCATGATGAATTCTGCAGTTCAAAAGATTTTTTGAACTAATCTTTGAAGCATTATGGTTTCTTCATATTCTGTTTTTTAATGGCTATGGAAGACACAGATCTTCAAGAATTATTGAGTTTCATAGAGACTGTAGATGAAAATGATTTCCTTGATGTGTCTATTTCCAAATTTAAAAATGAGAATGGCACAGAATCACCACCTTGCAAGAGAGGTAAGTACTTTGAAAAATCTTGCCATCATGCCCTTAGGAGAAATAAATCCACTAATGCATTAAATGAGAACTCAGTGATTGAAGAGTTTTTAAAACTCAAGGAGATCCCAGGACTTTATCCCTGGCAAAGAGCATGTTTGGAATCTGTTAAAAATAAAAATTGTGTTTTGTCCATTCCAACAAGTGGTGGTAAAACTTTGGTTGGGGAGATTTTGATCATGAAAGAATTGAGAATCAAACAGAGGAGTGCAATTTTCATTTTACCATATGTTTCACTTGTTCATGAGAAGTACCAGTCTCTTGCAAAAGCAGCGGAAAAGTTCAACTTCTGCCTTGAGGAATATGCTGGTGTAAAAGGACAATATCCACCTGCCAAGAGACTGAAAAATAAACAATCTATCTATATTTGCACAATAGAGAAAGCTTCCAAACTTGTTGGCAGTTTGATACAAGAAAATAGAATAGGTGAAATAGGACTGATAGTTGTTGATGAGTTTCATATGCTGAATGAGCCAGGGCGAGGACCTATATTAGAGTGTGTTGTTTCCAAAGTCTTATACCTGAGAAAAAACATTCAAATATTTACAATGAGTGCAACAATAGGAAACATCAATTCTTTGGCAACCTTCATAGAAGGTATAACCTATGTTGAAAATTCAAGACCTACAAAACACTCAGAATACATTAGTGTAGAGAAGAGACTTTTCCAATCATTTAATGGCAGATCTGCAACTGAGATATTTGCTGACAATCTTTCTGAAACAAATAAAGAAATATTTCAAGCTTGTGTTAATACAGGTTCTGACATTATTTTAAATTTGGTTCAAGGAAATTTAATGCTTCTCATATTTTGTTCAAGCAAGATGAACTGTAACAACTTGGCTTTAAGATTGAGATTTGATAGGTTTCCCAATACCAAAAATTACAAGAAAAAAGAGAAAGAAGACTTGATAGAGGCATTAAAAGAAGAAAATGATGGGAAACTGTGCACAACTCTGCAGCAGTGTATTGTGTATGGGGTGGCATATCACCACTCTGATCTCACTGTCGGAGAACGAAGGCTTATAGAAGAAGCATACTTGTCTGGCACTCTACAAATCATCTGCTGCACATCTACTCTGGCAGCCGGTGTCAACTTACCTGCTCAGCGGGTCATCATACGAGACCCATATGTGGGTAGAAACTTCATCTCATTGAACATGTACAAGCAAATGGTGGGGCGCGCGGGTCGGACAGGTTTGCAGGAAAGTGGTGAGAGTGTGGTTTTGTGTAAAACTATGCATGACTTCATAAGATTTACCTCTATGATGAATGAAGGTCCCGAACCTATTTCTAGTCACATGGATCCACCCACCATTGTCGACTTGATCCTTGAAGTAGTAGCAGCCAACTTGTGTTCAAGTTTAGAAGATGTAAAGCTTTTGATGAAACATACATTGTTTTACCAACTGAAAAGTTTGGAAGAACAGCAAACATTCCTCGAAGAGAGTATTCCCAATCTAGTCACTAGTTTGCTGGCATCTAAAGGTACCATGTTAACTGAGGATGTTGCTGGCACATTATCATTAACACCAGTAGCAAGAGCAGCAGTGCAGGCCGGTCTCAGCCATGATGTCTGTCTCATCATTTACTCGGATCTCCTTCATAACAAGCTAAACTTCTGTCTTCTCAACAGCCTTCATATCTTGTTTCTCATAATCCCTCTTGAGTACAGGATACCAAGTGATGGTATTCTTCTGTCCCGCAGTAAGGTATACGAGAGGTACACCAAATTTCATCCTCAGACATTGAGAGTGGCTGAGGCGCTGGGTGTCACAGAGAATCTTGTGGCGTTGAACGTAACTGGTAAACTCAAGGATGAAAAGCGAGCTCATCTCTGCAGGTTCTTCCATGCGTGCATTCTCTACGATGTTCTCAACTTGGACAACCATCAGAAAGTGGCCAAGATGTATGGTATTCAGAATAGTCATCTCCAAAACTTTCTGAACACAGCATCTTACTTTGCATCCAAAGTGTATCGGTTCTGTGAGGAACTCCCAGAGTTGTGGTGCTACAAGCAGCTGCTGTGCGAGTTGCCTCAGACGCTCATGTACTGCCGAGCCCCCAACCTGAGGGCCCTGTTAGATCTCCCGGGCGTCAAGATAGGACGCGCCAGACAGCTGCTCAACGCTGGCTACTCGAGTCTGGAACTCATAGCGCGGGCTGATGCCAAGGAGATGACGGGTAAGGTACGTCACCTACCCTTGCGGTCCGCTCGCAACTTGATCTCCGCGGCCAAACTTCATTTCATCTCGAAGATGGATAAAGTTGAGGCCATGAAAAGCCTGATACAAAATCTACAGAAAAATTATGGCGATATCGTCCATAATACGAGTTAAAAACTCAGTCATTGATAAGGCCAAACTGGATCTCATTTATATTAAGTAACTTCTATTAATCAGTAGTTTTTATTTCTTCAATTTTTGTTGTTCAATCAATTCTACCTAACACCGCGTTCGAATCCCACCCAGTGCATGAATTTTTCCTCATTACTTTAAGTTTGGGACCACATAATAATAAGACTCTGAGGGTTGGGTGGTAGAAAATACTTTGAGCATTAACCTCGCATGGTGGTTACCTTTTAATAAAGAGTGTTATTATTATTAGCACTACCTGGTTACCCAGCAGTGGCACAGACCATTCCACCACCCATGCATCATGAATTATTCATGATTGTTGACATAGTTAGTCTTAATACTTATACAAAATAAATCAACACAAACACACCTTTGATAAAGTATAAACATTTTGTTAAAAGTTTTATTCATAGGTAGAAATGTCCACAAAACACACAATTTGTATGTACTTCTGTAGGGGGCATTTGAAAAACAAATTTACCTTTTTTTAAAATAAAATCTGCACAATTAATCTTAAAGTAATAATAATAATCATATAATTTTAACACAGAAAATACATGTTTACTGAAATATCCATCATAAAAATTTTAGTTTAAAAAAAGAAAAGAAAAACAAAGTGTTGCATATATTTTTAAACAATCTCATCCAGAATGTCTTGATTTTGCGTAACAAAGCTAAAATTCTAGTCACATCATTTAGATTACAAGCTGTCTTCAGACGAATTTTACCAACTCTAAATTCAGACTAGAAAGAATTTTGCAAAATTAAAATATTTTTCTTTGTCCTTCCTTTTCAACTTTTGTGTTTACTTTTTGTGACAGATGAAAAAATGGGAAAGCATTGTATTGTAAGTTGTTGAAATTAAAGTAGCAGTGAAGGGGTGAATAAGAGCACATAATTGAAATAAATTAAGTGGTTATTGTAAAAGAAAAGTAAAAATAACATTGAAGTTGTTTTGGTTCTTAATGAATTCCAAACATATCTCACGATTTTTTTTAATCCCAACCAAAAGATGTTGCTTTTTTCTGTTGATTTACTATGTTGAATGAGACAATGGTGGATCAAGTCCACCATTGTCTCACTTGGAGGTCGGTGGTTCGAGTCCCAAGTTTGGGAATTATTTAGTAAGTAGTTGTGATATAATGATTGTGATTAACACAAATATGATGACTTTTATTGAGAATTGATTACATACTCTTATTACAAGAGCTAGGTATTCCTTGCTCGTTCAGGCCTGTATGGTATATGATGCAGGACCAACCATTGTGAGGGTGGTTTTTCTCTCCATTTCAAGCCTAAGCTCAGGCCTTTTAGGCTTGAAAGTCCTTTGAAAATTAACAAACTAGATTTTTATATTAAATTTCTTTTAAAGTAGGAAGAGGAAAGAACCAGAAGAAAGTGAGGTTTGTCCGAGAACTTGTTTTGAATAATAGTCACAAAAAAATAAATAATTAGCTATTTTGTCACCTAGTTCCGTGGTGCAGTGTTATGAGAGATTAAAATCTGGCAGGCACATTAAAACTGTGTCTTCGTGAATTCAAGATGCGAATATTCATTTACTTTAATGTAAGTACAATAATTATTATTTTAAATGCAAAAAATGACACATAGGCAATAAATTGTCAAGAAATCGACACACAAGTCATTATTCTTGAGAGAAATGGGTCTATTCATAATAAATTAACATTAACTCACATTGGAAATTGTACATTGAAAAACGTTGTTTATTTCAACCGAGCTTGTCTTAAGTAACTAAGGTAGAGTGAGAAATATTTTCATGAAATTAACTCCCAGACATAAGCTTTGAAATTCAACGTTAACTTGGGCCAGAATGAGGGTCAGAGGAAATATTTTGTTCAATAATGATTCAGTAGCATCATGTAAAGTTACAAAGGTAACCTACCTGGCAAAATCAAAGTTTCTCTTTTTCTCACAGGTTAAAAATGGTGTACCTTTTTGTGATTAAAAAGAATTCTATATTTAACACGTTCGTTACCGAACGGCCATATGTGGATGTTTTTGTGTTTTTCTTTGGGACCGAAAACACACATGTGGTTGTTATCAAAATTTTAACGAGGGACCGGACATCCATATATGGCCTTTTGGAGGTAGGTTGTTAGTATTAGAACAGATATAGGATCGATTCTTGTACAAATACGATGCCAAATATGCAAAAAAAAAACCTGGGGACCAAAATTTGGTCCCCAGGATGCAAGAGCAACTTTACCGCCTGGTCCCTACGTAAAACTTGAAAAAATTGGCTTGGTAACGAACGTGTTAATCACAAGTATCTTATAATATTTAATTGAATGTGTTTTTTATGTTGTTTCTTGTTCTATCTTCTAACAAATTCAATATGATTACTGTGGATTTATATTATTGTTTTTCTTGTATTATTGTAATTAATAATTCAATGATATTATTCCAAATATACAAGTAAATCATTTATGATTTATCTTGTATTCTTGTAATGACACTGTCAAAATATTTTTAGTTCTTTTATAATAAATATATTCTAGCATAATTAGCTCTTTTTTCTACTGACCCTATTGAAAAAAATGTATTATTTTTTGTTTGTTAATAAACTATTCTGTTAATTATTAATAAATTAAAACATATTCTATTTACTTTTTTCGAAAAAATTTCGTTAGAAAAGATCTTTAATTTTCCATAACTTATTAAGTTATTACTCAAACACAAATATGAAATCTGAGATAATACAATTTAAAATGTGACTAATGTGTGGATAACAAGCTATTTACTTTTTCTAAATCAAGATATATATTATATTTTTTCCATATTCTCACAAAATTGTTGGTGGGGTCCTTTTTTTAGAGTGAGGATATTTTTCATACCAATCACTCAACAAAGGGGTGCTGTGAGGATTTCTGGTTTTCTGGGTTTCACTCCTGGATATTGAGGCAATTTTATTAATTTTTTCAGCCTGATGAGGCATTAATAGTTGTAGGAACTTACTCACTTTTTTTTCTAAAACACTGCTTCTGATCAATTACTAGGCAAACAATAACGTGCAAATAACAACATCCTTGATGAAGCTTTGTTATTTGAAAATATAGTCTAAGTATAGACTATATTTAGATAAATTAATTTGATAGTTCAATTCTTTTAAGATATTGAAATTAAAATAACGATTTTCTTCAGAAATAAATTTATACACTCACACAAAATTAAAATCTTGATAATTTTTTGCCATTTTTAAAACCGCAAGACGAGAAAGAGTAGTTGTTATCTCTCCTGCAGAACATAATTATGTTATAATAAATTAATTCTGACATAGGATTGTTGCCATGGTGATTTCGAGTCAATTGTACCCTAACATAAAGGTTGATACACACAATTCTAGTCAAATCAGGGTCAATAAATTGCTGCGAGTAAATAGATGGCAGTCTTCACATTTGTGCATTAAAATTTGTTAAAGGTAACAGTCTCTCATTTTTACCTCTCTACACAAAACTAAGTTTAGTTTTAATTGCCAAAGTGTTGTTATAGTTCTAAGTTAACTCATTAGAAGAGCAGTAGATTTTATGTAACCCGTCATAGGAAAATTTCTTTTAATAACATCGAGCAGCAGAGTTAATTAATTTAAACTCGATTTAAAATTGGACTAAATATTTTTTATTCTACTCGAACTAATCTTCCAAGAATTTTGCTGTCGAAATATTTTTTTTTCGTACCCCAACTTCAATCTGAATAAATGGCAAGTAAAGTACCTACCTCTAAATTATATTTCAAGTGCTCAAAGCAATGTTGAAGCGTGATTATCAGCTATAGATATCGACTATTAGCGTCTAGCTGGGGGACGTTAATCAATGAGAAGACCAGTGTCTCGCTAGAGGACGGTCTAGCCCACCCTAACTAGTCAGGCTAGCTTGCAATTTCCCAAAGGTTTAATAGCTTAAAAAGAAATAGCCCAAGTTCTCACGATGGTTGATCGCACATAGAAATATGTGGTTCCGAACGAACCAACGTTTCCACTTAAGTTGGCTGGAGACCATCAAATCCCCCAGCTGTAGCCAAGCTAGTTACAATAACAACAACATTGACTATTGGTTCTCAAGTTATACGTAAGCATGATCCCAGTAAATTGAAATTCATACCTAGGAAATTCGCAGAAGAATAATAAGTACATGAATATTGCTAAATATAATCGAGTTTAACTGATGAGAATAAACAGCTGATGATAGTAAATAAATATGTAATAATGAAATGCGTCAGTAGTCACAACAGAGGAAAAAGATCGAACTTCAGGAGGAATTGTTAAAACTTAGTTTAAAATCAAAATTATTTATTAAAAGTTGCTCTTTTTCAGCCATATTTAAGAACAGAAAATCACGTCTTGGATAGTAAAAAAGTAGGGTTTGGCTAGAGAAATTATGCGAAGTCATACAAGAAATAATCAATATTCCATATTGATCAGACATAAGCAAGAGATGGGACTTCCTTATGAAAATGGAGAGGGAGTACCTGTATTTCATTATTGATATTTTGGTTTTTTGATTGTGAATAAAGTGTATGTGTTGCATTAAAAAAAGAGAGAATTGATCTGTTCAGAAATATAAGGTGTAGTCCGCAGAGATTTTGAGACGAAAGCTCAAGATGACTTAAGAGCGGCCACTCTGTTAATTAATAAGACTAAAATAGGGTTTAACTATATGAGAAGGGATTTTTCAAGCTTCATTCAAGACTGTTCGGGCCAAATGATAAAACAAGACGGGAAGACTCTCCCTCGTCTGGTGAGCTGTGATTGGTGGTGTATCGGACTTCAGGGCTGGTCTTCACACTAACTTATCTTTCTTGTCTTATTTTTTGATTTGGCCCTTATAGCTACATTGTTCAAGGGAAGACTCTCCCTCGTCTGGTGAGCTGTGATTGGTGGTACATCCGACTTCAGGGCTGGTCTTCACACTAACTTATCTTTCTTGTCTTATTTTTTGATTTGGCCCTTACAGCTACATTGTTCAAGGATTCACTTCAGGGCTGGTCTTCACTAACTTATCTTTGTTGTCTTATTTTTTGATTTGGCCCTTATAGCTACATTGTTCAAGGATTCACTTCAGGACTGGTCTTCACTAACTTATCTTTCTTGTCTTATTTTTTGATTTGGCCCTTATAGCTACATTGCTCAAGGATTCACTTCAGGGCTGGTCTTCACTAACTTATCTTTGTTGTCTTATTTCTTGATTTGGCCCTTATCGCTACATTGTTCAAGGATTCGCTCGGTAGTCATGGTAAGGAAGGACCCAAGTCACCACGACGGACACGGCCGAAGTGACACGAAGATTTACGAAGAGGGCGAACTCGAGCTGGAGCTAGGAGGGGGAGGCGGAGGGGACGAGGAGGAGGAGGGGGGATGCTGCTCTTCTCGTTTCTCCTCCTCCTCCAGGGTATCCGTGGCGGCACTGGGGGGCGGGGCGCCTCCACTGCCGGGGGGGTCCAGCAGCGGGGGGGCAGGGGCGGGGGAGGGCACAGGAGGGGCGGGGTCGAAGGGCACGTGCAGGGAGGAGGGAGAGGGGAGATGAGAGGGGGACGGGAGACCCCCGCTGCTCCGGGGAACTGTGTCCCGGTACAGGCGCGAGCTGAAACCGAACCAAACCCAGGAGGTAAATAAATAATATCGCCTTATTTACTTATTTATACTGCCCGATTAGGACTATTAAGTCCCATTTTTCCAGCAGTAAGCTGAAGACGTATTATTATGTGGTAAAATCCCAAATGGGAGGATAACTTGTCATGTCCCGGGTGGGTTTCGAACCCGCGACCACTGGAATCTCTGGATTCACTGAGTGCCGCCTTTACCACTGAGCTACCGGGACAGACAGGTAAGTGAGCTTTCCTGATTGTAAGTAAAATACAACAACATTAAGGGCGTTTTCGTAATACCTCTGTGGCGCTAAGTCACGGATTGCGTACTGTGTAAGATGAAGAAAACCGACACTTAGCAATGACTTGACTTATAAAAATTGTCTATTAATTTCACCCTAATTAAATAAAGTTTAAGTAAAGTAATATGGAATCGATCTCCCTCTCTTATCATCCACTACCAAGCATTGGTAGTGGATGTGATTACGGAGCTAGACTTGTAATGTAAATCATCCAGCGCATGGATCCGTGATCTGTGGATGGGATCCCACCCAATGCCGGGATTTTTCTTCATTCATTTGAGTATGTGACCACATAATAATAAGACATCTGAGGGTTTAGGTGGTAGAAAATGCTTTGAGCATTACCCTCCCCGTGTGGTTACCCAACTAAAGAATATTATTACATATTATTAAAAAAATACGGAGACAATATTTTATGTTATACTTTGCTGTTTTTTTAATTAATTTATTTTATAAAATAATAATAATGGTAATATACAATATCTTGTGTTATTTTTTCCCCTATAATTCTGCCACTGGTCGCTGCTTTATATCAAAGCAGCTACTCATTTTTCCTCACGAGGTTTGAGTGGACCCCGAACATCCAAGTACAGAGCAGAAAAACTCTTGCACCGCTGGGGATTGAATCCAGGTCACCATGCGTGCAATGCCTCGCGCGCTAACTCACTCGACCACGGTGACTACAATTTATTTTATAATATGCACCTGAAGTAATGTTATTAAGGGGCAAGGACTTCGATTGTTATAGACCGCTCTATAAATAAATTTTCATAAAAAAAAGTAATGTTATTAAACAGTTCCGGGTGCAACATCTTCTCCTGAGAGGTCTAGGTTTTTTAGTGGGTGGAAATCCCACTCCCCATGGTTTCCGGGTGTCTTTTAAAGATTTTTTCTCCAAAGCCTCTCAAAAAATAAAATAATGATAATAATATTGGCTTATTTATACTGCCCGATTCAGACTACTAGAGTCCCATTATTCCAGCAGTAGTAAGCCCAAGATATATTATTATGTGGTAAAAATCCCAAATGGTAGGATAACTTGTCATGTCCCGGCTGGGTTTCGAACCCACGCCATCTGGAATCTCTGGATTCACAGAGTGCCCCGCCTTTACCACTGAGCTACCGGGACAGACTAAATGTTCAGACCTTTAAATAAATGTTCATTAAAAAAAAGTAATGTTATTAAAAGGTTCCGGGTGCATCATCTTCTCCAGAGAGGTCTAGGTTTTTTAGTGGGTGGAAATCCCACTCCCCATGGTTTTTTATTATTATTATTATTTAACACTTTATTGGTCAACTACATGATACATTCAACAAACATGAATTAACATGAGAGAAAAAAAAGAACACAATAGAATATGTAGTGAACAAAGGGGCGAGGTTAAAGCCTGTGGCTTTCTCTTCCACCGAACCCCATAGGATATAAAAAAATGAAATAAACAATAAAAAAAATTATCTCTATATATAAAACAGAAAAAAGGACTACCTACCTACCTACCTACCTACCTACGTACCTATGTTTGTTTGTTTGTTTGTTTGTTTGTCCGGAGTTGTTTGGCCAAAACGGTAAGAGATAGCGAAAAATGTCTCAGAATTGACCCCCCCAAAACCATTATCGCTTTGTCCAGAAAAATTATAAAAAGTTCAAAAAGGCATTGCTGTCCAGCAGTACGGCCATGCCTTAGTAAATTTGAAATTTAGTCCCGTTGCAAAGCACGGGCAAACGGCTAGTATTATTATATAATCTCTATCTACCTATGTTTGTTTGTTTGTTTGTTTGTCCGGAGTTGTTTAGCCAAAACGGCATGAGATAGCGAAAAATGTCTCAGAATTGACCCCCCAAAACCATTATCGCTTTGTCCAGAAAAATTATAAAAAGTTCAAAAAGGCATTGCTGTCCAGCAGTACGGCCATGCCTTAGTAAATTTGAAATTTATTCCCGTTGCAAAGCACGGGCAAACGGCTAGTAATAAATAAATTTAAAAAAAAGTAGAAGGAAACAAAAGCCTCTCTCTCAAAAAAATCTTTTAAAGAAATATTTTTTCTAGTACAAAAGAAAGATAGGTACAAAAAAAAAACGCTTGCATACGAGTCTGCAACCATTGGGACATTTTCATCTTTACTATTCAAGGTCTAAAACTTAACTGACCAAATTTCGTACTGTGCGCATGACACATACTTTTTCTCTTCTCTCTTTTTATAATTTAATATTTCGTTACATAATTTCGTTACATAATTTCGTCACATAATTTCGTCACATAATTTCGTTACATAATTTTGGTTATGTGCCAGAGCAAAGACATGAAAATGTCAACAAAAAATAAATAATAATAATAAGCCTGATAGAGAAACGTCGTGGTGACTCACTGCTCGTAGCTCCTCCTCTCCTTGCCGCCTCCGCCTCCGCCTCCGCCCCCCACCCCCCTCCTCTTCTTCCTGTGCACCGCCAGGGCGGGGCTGCTCCAGCTCTCCCCCTCCCCCTCCAGCTCCTCCCCCTCCGTGCTCTCCTCCTCCGCATCCTCGTCCGAGGAGACTTCGGACGTCTCCCCGCGCTCCGCCACCTCCTGGCGAGCAAAATTTATATTTATTTATATAAGTCTGGCTAGGGACTATAAACAGGGAGTAGACCAGCATTGGCTTGGTTGTGGGGGCCCTTGTCAATTATTAGCCTCCTTGTAAAGACAGTGGTAGAAGTGCTGAGTCATTCTTCCACTGTCTGGCTACCATCGTACACGATGACGCCACCCTATCTATCTATATTTATTTATTAAATGGGAATAACCCAATTATACACATAAATTACAAAATGTTACAGTTAAAGCATACAAAATATTTTTAACACGTTCGTTACCGAGTTCGTTTTTTTTGTTGCATATTTGGCATCGTATTTGTACAAGAATCGATCCTATATCTGTTCTAATACTAACAACCTACCTCCAAAAGGCCATATATGAATGTCCGGTCCCTCGTTAAAATTTTGATAACAACCACATGTGTGTTTTCGGTCCCAAAGAAAAACACAGAAACATCCACATATGGCCATTCGGTAACGAACGTGTTAATTTTCATTTCATTTTTTCACAAAAATTTCAAACGATTGATCTTCTGTGATAAGAAGACTGTTGGAAAAAGAAAATGGTATAAAAACACCGAGTAATCACCGTGTAAAAGGGTTGGGTGGAAGAGGTTGTCACAGACAATAACCCCGCCCTTTAGGTAGGTAATAATTATGCCAACATTTAAAATTCTCTTAACCCGCCGGGGTTAAGTGGCAGAGAATGCCTAAGGCATTAACTTCGCCCCGGATTACAAAACAATTGTAATAAAAATTAAAATTTCTTTTTGTGCATATTTCTAAGTTTTTTTTTTTAATTTATTGTTATATTTTTTGCTGTTGTTGATGATTGTTTTGTAAAAAAAATAAAGTGTAAAAAAAAAAAAAAATAGGACATTAGCTTCATTCTCTTTTTTGTTCTTGTTTCTTTGTTCAATCTATTTATTTTTTCTTTATAATTTCATTGTATTTTACTGTATATATTTTTGTCTTACCTAATGAAGCATACTATAATAATAATAATATAAGTCGGTACATGGGAACTCTCGTTCTGTATAAGTATAACTCATATCAAGATGTTAAAACCAAATTGAAAAAAAAAAAACAAGATACTGAGGGTTTAGTGCAAGAAAATATTTTGAACATTAACCTCTCCTGGTGGTTACCTTCCAACTAAAGAGTATTATTATTATATCCCCTGTAATAATAATAATAACACTTTAGTGGAAGGCAAACACCAGGCGAGGTTAATGCTTAAAGCATTTTCTACCACCTAACCCTCAAGAGTCTTAATATCATGTGGTCACAAACTCAAATTAATGAGGAAAAATTCATGCACTGGGTGGGATTCGAACCAACGGATTCACACGCTACCTGAATTACCAGACTAGCGCGTTAACCACTTGACTACCAGTGCACTGTAGGTAGGGGAAGTATAATAGAATTCTCCCAAGGCATTCCCTTCGAGCCTGTCCTAAAAGGCGAATCAGGTCTGCCAACAGGAGCAGAGAGAAAAACACTATCTCATGCCTGTTGGCATAATTATTATCATTTTAATTTTTATTAGGAGGACACAATATTTACAGTATAAAATTAAGAAAAAATATTAAAAGATACAATAGTATGAAAAATAAATAAATAAAGAAGAATATGATACAAGTGTCCTAACTAAAGAGCGGGGTTATTGCCTCTGGCAATCTCTTCCATCCAACCCTTATTATTATATTACTCTTTATTAGGTAAACCACAAAGTACAATATTTACAGTACAATACAATGAAATTATAAAGAAAAAATAAATAGATTGAACAAAGAAACAAGAACAAAGCAGATAATAAAGCTAATGTCCTACCTAAAGGGCGGGGTTATTGCCTATGGCAATCTCTTCCACCCAACTCTTGGGTTACTCCTCACTCACTTAAGAGTCCAGGCCTTTGTTCCAGAAACCAATTTCAACAGTCGCACAATGCACTCTGATAGGTTAATTTGAACGCAATAACTAATCAGAGTGCGATGTGTGACCGCTGAAACCGAGATTCGGGGATTTTGAGAGTGGAGTGTTTCTGGAACGAGTGGCTACAGATAAAGTTAAAAAAGAAGGAGTTACATAATATGGTAAGCTGATGAGTGTTGAATTTTTTTACTTCCTATTACGTGTATTTTTTTTTACTTATTTCCTATTTTTTTACTTCCTACCTAAAGGGCGGGGTTATTGCCTGTGGCAATCCCTTCCACCCAACCCTTATTATTATTACTAGCAGAGAGCAAGATCTCACCTCGGTGGGGCAGAGCACAAACGCAGCCTCCAGAACCTTCTTGGCGCTGTTAGACCTCTCCAGGAAGTAGCCATTGGCCGTCTCGTTGGACTGGACGGCGGGGGGTGACCAGTTGTTGTAGCTGTACTGCGTGTACTGGGCCGAGGGGCGCTGGAATCAACGACACAATTATGATAATTGTATTCTTACTCGAAACAGGGTTCTCTTTGTCGAGAAAACCTGATGAGTAATGGATTAACCATTTTTAAATTCAATTTCAATTGTGGATATTAAGCAGGAAACCTGGATAATGTAGAAAAAAACTCGTTGTATCTAGAAGCATAGCGTGTAGATTTAAGAAGTGTGGAAACGAAACCCAGTTCCTTTGCGACACCATCGCAAAGGAGTAGAACATTTCTCGCGGTCTATTTATGTTTATGTTTACATTTGATACGGGTCAGGGACGAGGAGAGGAGACTCCTTTGCGATACTAGCGCTGAGGACGCCACGATGCAGGCCGGCGGGGGGTGGTTTCCACACTTCTTAATTCTACACGCTATGCTAGAGGTTTCTTGTTTTGATTTTTTTTTTTAAACAGGAAACGTTCGTAATCGTGTGTTAAATGACCGGTTCCTGGAGTTCCTGTTCATCTAGTTTTGTCAATAACTGGAGAAATGGAAAAAAAAAACAAAAACTCACTCTCTCCAGCTCCTTCCTGAGCCAGCACCCACTTCTTCTTCAACTCCTCCTCCCTGAGCAGGATGTCGTACGCCAGAGGGCACTTGGAGCAGAGAGCCACCAGACACTTGACGCACTGGTAGGCGCGCTTCTGGTAGTGGGACTTGGAGACTCCCTACTTACCTATGAGGGTGTTTGAAGAGCATGTAGTAGGAGACTCCCTACTTACCTATGAGGGTGTTTGAAGAGCATGTAGTAGGAGACTCCCTACTTACCTATGAGGGTGTTTGAAGAGCATGATGTAGGAGATTCCCTACTTACCTATGAGGGTGTTTGAAGAGCATGATGTAGGAGATTCCCTACTTACCTATGAGGGTGTTTGAAGAGCATGATGTAGGAGATTCCCTACTTACCTATGAGGGTGTTTGAAGAGCATGTAGTAGGAGACTCCCTACTTACCTATGAGGGTGTTTGAAGAGCATGATGTAGGAGATTCCCTACTTACCTATGAGGGTGTTTGAAGAGCATGTGGTAGGAGACTCCCTACTTACCTATGAGGGTGTTTGAAGAGCATGTGGTAGGAGACTCTATACTTACCTATGAGGGTGTTTGAAGAGCATGTGGTAGGAGACTCCCTACTTACCTATGAGGGTGTTTGAAGAGCATGTGGTAGGAGACTCTCTACTTACCTATGAGGGTGTTTGAAGAGCATGTGGTAGGAGACTCCCTACTTACCTATGAGGGTGTTTGAAGAGCATGTGGTAGGAGACTCTATACTTACCTATGAGGGTGTTTGAAGAGCATGTGGTAGGAGACTCCCTACTTACCTATGAGGGTGTTTGAAGAGCAATTGTGTAGGATAATCCCTACTTACCTATGAGGGTGTTTGAAGAGCATGTGGTAGGATACTGTCTACTTACCTATGGGGGTGTTTGAAGAGCATGTGGTAGGAGAACCAGCAACGGAGATTAGAATCTCTTGTTTGTATATTGTATTGTATATTAATTCGTAATTATCTGTGTTGTATTTAATATGTCTAATTAATAAAGTGTAAATAAATAAATAAAAATACTCACTCTCTCCAGCTCCTTCCTGAGCCAGCAGGCAGCCAGCACCCACTTCTTCTTCAACTCCTCCTCCCTGAGCAGGATGTCGTACGCCAGCGGACACTTGGAGCAGAGAGCCACCAGACACTTGACGCATTGGTAGGCGCGCTTCTGGTAGTGGGACTTGGACTTGGCGATGGTGTCGAACAGGCCGTCCCGCTCATCGTCGATACCTTTCACTGGGGACACATTAGATAGCACTCATTAGATAGCACTCATTAGATAACAATGCCTTTCACTGGGGACACATTAGATAGCACTCATTAGATAACAATGCCTTTCACTGGGGACACATTAGATAGCAGTCATTAGATAACAATGCCTTTCACTGGGGACACATTAGATAGCACTCATTAGATAACAATGCCTTTCACTGGGAACACATTAGATAACAATGCCTTTCACTGGTAACACATTAGATAACAATGCCTTTCACTGGTAACACATTAGATAGTAACTTTTTATTTTCATTTCTCTATTTTATTTTTATATTTATTAAGAGGTTTTTTCAAGTTTCTTATTATATTAAGATTTGTAGTTTTAAGTAGGGAAAACTTGTATAAATGGGTAGTTTCCGTAAGTTTTCTTTTCTTTTATAAGATTTTTCTTTTCTTTTATATCTGTAATACGATTCTTTTTAAACCTTTCTTAAGTGGTATATTTGTGTTATTTGTTTTCTGTTTGTGAATAGAGCCAGGCTTGTAAATATACACACGTGCTGTGGGCATTTATTATTATAAATAAAAAAAATTAAAAAAAAACTTGTCATGTCCCGGCTCGGTTTCGAACCCGAGGAGACCTCTGCATTCGCAGACTGACTACTCACTGGCTAGCAGGATGCGCTGCGCCTGCCAGGAGTCCGGCATGACCAGGAGGCCCAGCAGAAGGTCGAAGAAGTGGCGTAGCTCGTGTAAATGGGTGGTTCACGTATGTTTACATAAAATAAAAAAAGAACCTGTTATGTCCCGGCTGGGTTTCGAACCCGGGACCTCTGCATTCGCAGACTGAAGCTATGTTTACATAAATTAAAAAAAAAAAAAAAATTGTCATGTCCCGGCTGGGTTTGGAACCCGAGACCTCTGCATTAGCAGACCGACTACTCACCCCACTCTCATTATTAATTTGTCTTCTTCTCTCTCTCATAATTTATACTAGATACCTACCTTGTTAAATTACTTTCTTTAAGTCTTTCTCACTAGTCACTGTAAATTTTATATCTTAAAGACATCCCATAAACATTAATTAGAATTAGTTTAGGTTTAAGAATTATTTGTGAACTTACTATGTATATTATACACAATAAAATATTGATTGAGTGGTAGAGTTAAGTTGCAGAGAATGCCTAAGGCATTAACTTCGCCCCGGATTACAATACATTGTACATTTAAATTTAATTTTTTTTTCTATATCTTTTTTTGTAAATATTTTTAATTTTTTTTTTTATCATTGTTAATAAGTTAGTATTGTTTGTATTGTAAAAAAAATAAAGTGTAAAAAAAAAAAAATTGATTGGTTGACTACTCACTGGCTAGCAGGATGCGCTGCGCCTGCCACGAGTCCGGCATGACCAGGAGGCCCAACAGCAGGTCGAAGAAGTTAGGATGTTTCTTATTATATTAAGATTTGAAGTTTTATGTAGGGACAACTTGTATAAACGGGTGGTTTCCGTAAGTTTATATAAAATTAAAAAAAAAAAAAAAAAAATTGTCATGTTTCTCTTCTTTGTTTCTCATTATCTCTTCTTTGTTTCCTTGAACTAAGAATAAATATTTATTATTATTATATTTTTCTTCATTCAAATAATTTCAGTGTCTCTTTTTGAACACTCCCCCTTAGTCAACACAAGTTTTAGACCAGGTGTCTAAAACTTTCGACGAGGGGTATATGTGTTAATTTGTTGCGTTAAGTTTATATTGTACAAAATAAAGTATAAAACATATTGAAAAAAAAAAAAAAAAAAAAAAAAAAATGTCTCGGCTGGGTTTCGAACCCAGGACCTCTGCACTACTCACTGGCTAGCAGGATGCGCTGCGCCTGCCACGAGTCCGGCATGACCAGGAGGCCCAGCAGAAGGTCGAAGAAGTGGCGTAGCTCGTGACAGTAGGCGAAGGCGATCTGCTGGAGCAGGTCGGAGATGACGGTCTTGGACATCTGCGGGTTCTCCCAGGAGAGGAACTGGAGGAGCTTGAGGCAGTCCTCCGCGATCCCAGCGTCCTCTATCAGCTTCTTGATGTAGCTGTGAAATAAAGGGAAGTGAAATAAATCAATAAAAATATGTCAAAATACTAAGAAGTTATCATTTTTTAAATACTTGATTTTTTTTTTATTTATATATTTTTTTAAATTTATTTAACACTTAGACGACCGGGTGTACCACCGGTGGTACACGCATGTACTACGCCTGTGAATAGCCTAAACATCGCCGGTCCCACGGGAGAATTCACTAAAAACATGCCGGTCATCTATGAGTTAAAAAACATTGTTTTATTTTAAAAAACATTCTACCCTGAAATGTTTAAATAACTAATGGCAAGAATGTTTGAATTGTATACTGTGTCAGTTGGCAACTCTTTGTTTAGAGCAGTTCAAAATAAAAATTTATTTTGTTAATAAAAAAGATGATACATTGAAAACATGGCAGTTTTAAGTGGCCCATAATGCAACGCATGTGATGGGCTACTTATATTAGTAACAATCACAATCGTGATATTTTGAACGTAGCACTTGAACCACCGACCTCGAGTCTGCGGCCTTATCGATCCAGCTACTGAGGTCGGTTTAGAGGTACTGTTGATGTAGGCAGCTTGGCTACAGCTGATGTATCGATGGTTTCTATCAAAATTTTCTTGAAAAAATGGCTCGTTCTAAACCACATATTTTTATGTGCGATTAACCATCGTGAAACTTGGGCTTTTTCTTTACAAGCCATTAGAGCTTAAACGACCCACTGCACCAGTGGTGTTAAAGCGCCTAACAGAAAAACAAGCTTTGGAAAACTACAAGCTAGCCTGCCTGACTTGTAAGGGTTGGCCAGTCTGTTCTCTGTTCATAGACCTCTAGTGAGACACTGTTTAACAGTGTGGGCCAGATATATTATTTATTTTTAAGCTTTATTAGGTAGAACAAAAAATATATACAGTAGAATACAATGAAATATAAAGAAAAACACAAAAGATTAAACAAATATACAAGAAAAAAAAGAGAATGAAGTTAATGTCCTATCTAAAGGGCGGGGTTGTTGCCTGTGGCAATCTCTTCCACCCTAAAGGTTTACAGATAGGTACCTAGAAACATAAGTATACAAGTAAACAATATTACATTATTAGGTATGTGTATGCCAAGTTATCTATTTATTCTTTTTATGTACCTTCATCTTCTTAATATATTAATTTATTGTACCTTAATATTGTACCTATCATGTATATGTATATCAATTGATGCAAATAAAATTACAAATTACAGTTGGAGATGACCGCTGAGAGGAGCTACTCACTGGTTTCGGCTGAACAGTAGCTCGGCCGTATTCGGATCGAGCGGGCCCAGCGCAGGCTCCTCCCCCGCGTACGGGTTGACGCCCAGACTCCGCCCACTGCTGCTCAGGCACCGCCCACTCACGTCTGCGCAGCGCAGCAGCTGGGTGACCAGGGCGTGCAGCTTGGTGAGCTCGGGGCACTGATACTTGATGGGGGGCCCCGGGCCCTCGTCCAAGGCGATCAGGATGAACAGGCAAGGCACGTTCAGCTGGGAGTGAAAGGGCGTAGGAAGATTTATACACAGACCATTATATAATAATAATAGTACTCTTTAGTGGAAGGTAACCACCAGGCGAGGTTAATGCTCAAAGCATTTTCTACCACCTAACCCTTAGAGTCTTTTTATTATGTGGTCACAAACTCAAATTAATGAGGAAAAATAGAATCATCATATAGTTTACAAAGCATTAAATATACCTATATACCTATCTATGTTCATCCTTATGTATTAAATTTAGATATATATCCTATGTATTTCTTATACAGGGTGTCCCGTATACAGATGCAAATATTTTGAGGGTAGGTTCAGCCCACCGTGGACTATCATATGAGCGAAACTTGCAGTGGGGCATTTTGCTTCGTTAAAGAGTTATGGCCAAATCCCTGTTTTTCCCACAGGTCTAGAGGTCACTTAGATCGATGCACGTTTTTAAAGAAATGGTAGCCAGTAATTAATTTTTGACTTCATGTATGGATACTTGGATAGTCATGCATATTTCCCTTGAAATGCAGTTGGTTGCATGAAAAAATATTGAAAGACCAGAGAGATATTTAATCATAAGTTCAATATTTTTCTAAAATTCGATTTTTCCCTGTTTTCCCTTTCGTGAATTTAGAGTACTTCTACAATTGCAATTCTACGTATCACTAGGTAAAAAAATACCCTTTGCTATTTTGTTTCAATAAATACAAAGTTCTTTCAGACGCGTGAAGGAACGAATGAGATACGCCTTATCAAACGGCACCAGAAGGAGAGAAACACATCTTTCAAATTTTGAATCAGGGCGCTATTGCATTTTGAAGAACACTCGATGCCTGAAGCGGTCTGTGTGACTATTTTTGTGCCAACTGCAAGTTATAAATGAAAATTTTCTGAGTACAATTAGTTCTATTAACCAACTATATCAATCAAATCTAATAGTTAAAATAACAAGGCGATCAATTTGGTCGATGGAAGAGAAAGCCACAAGCTTTAAAACCTCGCCCTTGGTTCGCTTCGCTACATATTCTTTTGGGTTCTTTTCATTTCATGTCCTGTGTTGCAGAATGTATCAGAATGTAGTTTATCAATAAACTACAAACATGTATCACTGTATCACCACCCTTGATCAGTCTTTGTTTATATTTATTTCACAAATTGTTACCATGTTCATTGTAAAAAAAAAAAAAAAAATGTAAATAAAGCTTGGTCCAATTGTTTATAAAATAAAAATAAAGTATTAATAATAATAGTAACCTTAAGGTTGGATGTTCGAGTTTTACCCAAGGTTAATTTTCGGCACTATTTGTTATGTTTTTGATATCATGATTGTGATAAACACAAAAATGATATTTTTAATTTTACTTCTAAATATAAAATCATAATTTTTGTTGGTAGCGTCTTTCTCCATGTGTATTCTTTTTCCATAATTACACCACTGGTTGCTGCTTTCGTTGCAGCCTCTCTCATTTTTCCTCATGATAACCCTGTGATTCCGTAACCCCATTCACATAAAAGTTCACACCGACCGACCACTGTGAATGATCAATTTCCCTCTGTTAAACATCCCAGAGCAGTGTATTTATACCTCAAATTACGCGCCAATTCTGTTAAAATTCAGCCAACTTTGAATTTTCCATCATGATTCAGAAGTGTTTTTTGAGCTTTGTGTGTACTGCGTTCCATGATCTTTTAAGTAATATAAATGAGCTTTCTTTTTTATAAAACTAAACATAATAGGGTATTTTTTTAACTAGTGATACGCAGAATTGCAATTGTAGAAGTACTCTAAATTCACGAAAGGGAAAACAGGGAAAAATCAAATTTTAGAAAAATATTGAACTTATGATTAAATATATCTCTGGTCTTTCAATATTTTTTTATGCAACCAACTGCATTTCAAGGGAAATATGCATGACTATCCATACATGAAGTCAAAAATTACTTACTGGCTATCATTTCTTTAAAAACGTGCATCGATCCAAGTGACCTCTAGACCTGTGGGAAAAACAGGGATTTGGCCATAACTCTTTAACGAAGCAAAATGCCCCACTGCAAGTTTCGCTCATATGATAGTCCACGGTGGGCTGAACCTACCCTCAAAATATTTGCATCTGTATACGGGACACCCTGTATACTTCTTTCTTCATACCTTCAATATTGTACCTTTCTACCATCTTAATCTATCAATAAATTGTAAAATGTCTAGAAAATAAGCAGACATTGCAACAAATAAATAAATAAAGCAACACTTTCCCTAAGCTAATACAAAAAAAATGTGGGCTTCTAAGGAAAGATTCTAAGAAAAGAAAAGGTACGGAAGATTTATACACAGACATTATACACTATTAAAGTCCGTTGCCAGCGTCGATGGCCCGTTCAATGCACCGGTTCTCGTAGTATCACCGAGGTTAAGCAACGTCCAGCGAGGTGGAGACTTCGTAATAACGCTTCAACCCGGGCTATTTGAAGTTAATGTGGATAGCAGGTTTGTGAGTTCCCTGCGAATGGAGGGTAACACCCCCGTCGTGATATAACCATGCAGTTGAAAGCGACGTTAAACCCAAATTAAAAAAAGTCCGTTAGTAACAATGCATTCCATACATATCAATGATAATAATAATAATGTTGCCTTATTTATTTGTTTTTAGAGCTCACCCATGTAAGCTCTTTGAGCTCTTCCACCTAACCACAATTTTATCCTGCCCGATTAAGACTAATTATTCTAATTATAGAATCGTATTATTATTATCCTAAGACGTATTATTATGTCAATGTGATCAAAATTCCAAATGGGAGAATAACTTGTCATGTTTTGAACCCGCAATCACTGGATTACCAGTAAGACGCTTTGACCACTGAGCTACCGGGACTGACCGGAAATTGAGAGCTCACCCTTAACAGCTGAGCCTTCTCACGCCGCCCGAGACAGGCGTACATGTGAAAGAGGCTGAAGTAGTGTGCGCAGTGCTTCCCGTACTCCGAGAGCTCCTTGTTTGCGAGAGAGAGCACATACAGGAGCAGCGTGTCGGACAGACTCGGAGATTTGTTGCCGAGTGTTTCCGAAGCGAGCCCGCACGAGAGGGGCCGAGGAGACACGAGCAGATGCGGCGGGAGATCGTCACTGAGGGAGTAGTGTGCGAGGTAGACGAGAGTCTTCATGAACACGGAGCGGACCTCCGGGATTGGGGAAGCAAGGAGGTACTCGCAGAACCTGGGGGAAAATTGGTTCCAATTATTTATTTTATTATAATTATAATTCCAATTATAATAGGAGTACAAGAAGATAGTAATAGAGAAAAATTAAAAAAAGCAAAATAGTTTGCGATATAATTATATAATAATAATTTTCTATTTAAAAAAAATCGCCTTTCAAGTCCCATTATTCTAGCAGTTAGCCTATGTTAAAATCCCAAATGCAGTCAAGTCAAAATCCCAAATGGAAAAATAACTTGTCATGTCCTGGGTAGATTTCGATCTGGCAACCTCTGGATAATCAGCTGGATATATCATATAATCAGCTGAACCTCTGGATATATCAGCTATGTTGCTATTTAATCAACACTCATGTAAATTAGATTTAAGTTTGCATTTGGAAAAATTTAAAGTTATTTGTAAAGATATATTAAACCTTCATATGTAATTATTATCTTTAACCCTCAAATATAAGTTCATGTAATTGCAACAATAATACTAGTTGCGTTTGAACAAAATTAAAAAAATAAATAAATAAATAACCAGACAGATGCGAGGCTGGGGTATAAAGCGACTGTCTACTTACCTATGGGGGTGTTTGAAGAGCATGTGGTAGGATACTCCCTACTTACCTATGGGGGTGTTTGAAGAGCATGTGGTAGGAGACTCCCTACTTACCTATGGGGGTGTTTGAAGAGCATGTGGTAGGATACTCCCTACTTACCTATGGGGGTGTTTGAAGAGCATGTGGTAGGATACTGTCTACTTACCTATGAGGGTGTTTGAAGAGCATGTGGTAGGATACTGTCTACTTACCTATGGGGTGGTTGAAGAATGTTATGAGAGTGTTTAAGAGGGTGTTTGAAAATGGTAGACTACCATATTTTACTGGTAGGATGTTAAACATAGGGTTGAAGGCTATTAGTAGGGTTTTAAGAGGTGTTTGAACTGTTATACTAGAGGTGTTTAAAGCATGGGTGTGAAGTTACTTACTATGAGGGTGTTTGAAGAGATGTGAGGATCTGTTACTTCCTTATATGGGTGTTTGAAGAGCATGTGTAGGATACTGTCTACTTCCTTGAGGGTGTTTGAAGAGCATGTGTAGGATACTTACTTACCTATGAGGGTGTTTGAAGAGCATGATGTAGGAGACTGTCTACTTACCTTGGGGTGTTTAGAAGAGTGGAGGAACTGTCTACTTACCTATGGGTGTTTGAAGAGCATGTGGTAGGATACTGTCTACTTTATGAGGGTGATGAAAGCATGGTAGGAGACTGTCTACTTCCTATGAGGGTGTTTATGATGTAGGAGACTGTCTACTTACCATGGGTGTTTAGAGTGATGTGGAGATGTCTACTTACCTATGAGGTGTTTGAAGAGCAGGGTAGGATACTGTTCTATATTGAGGGTTTTGAAGAGCATGTGGTAGTACTGTCTACTTACCTATGAGGGTGTTTGAAGAGCATGATGTAGGAGACTGTTACTTACCTATGAGGGGTTTGAAGAGCATGTGGTAGATACTGTCTACTTACCTATGAGGGTTTGAAGAGCATGGTGGATACTGTTACTTACCTATGAGGGTGTTTGAAGAGCATGTGTAGGATACTGTCTACTTACCTATGGGGTGTTTGAAGAGCATGATGTGGAGACTGTCTACTTACCTATGAGGTGTTTGAAGGCATGTGGTAGGATACTGTCACTTACCTATGAGGGTTTTGAAGGGATAGGATATGTTACTTCCTATGAGGGTGTTTGAAGAGCATGTGTAGGATCTGTCTACTTACTATGAGGTGTTTGAAGAGCATGATGTAGGAGACTGTCTACTTACCTATGAGGTGTTTGAAGAGCATGTGGTAGGATACTGTCTACTTACCTATGAGGGTGTTTGAAGAGCATGATAGGATACTGTTACTTACCCTATGAGGGTGAAGAGCATGATGTAGGAGACGTCTACTTCCTATGAGGGTGTTTGAAGGCATGTGTAGGACTGTCTACTTACTATGAGGTGTTTGAAGAGCATGTGGTAGGATACTGTCTACTTACCTATAGGGTGTTTGAAGAGCATGTGTAGGATACTGTCTACTTCCTATGAGGGTGTTGAAGAGTGATGTAGGATACTGTCTACTTACAGAGACTGTCTTATAGAGGTTGAAGTGTAGAGTACTCTTGAGTGTTTGAAGAGCATGTGAACTGTCACTCAGAGTGTTGAGCTGTGTAGATTCTACTGGTGTGAGCATTGTAGATGTTACTAGGGTTTGAGAGCAGTGTGACGTTCTTACAGAGGGTTTGAGGCATGTGTGAACTTCTCTTCCTATGAGGGTGTTTGAAGAGCATGTGGTAGGAACTGCTACTTACTATGAGGGTGTTTGAAGAGCATGGTAGGATACTGTCTACTTACCTATGAGGGTGTTGAAGAGCATGTGGTAGGATATTCTACTTACCTATGAGGGTGTTTGAAGAGCATGTGTAGGAACTGTCTACTTACCTATGGGGTGTTTGAAGAGCATGTGGTAGGATACTTTACTTACTATGAGGGTGTTTGAAGAGCATGTGGTAGGATACTGTTACTTACCTATGGGTGTTTGAAGAGCTGTGTAGGATACTGTCTACTTCCTATGAGGGTGTTTGAAGAGCATGTGTAGGATACTGTCTACTTACCTATGAGGGTGTTTGAAGAGCATGTGTAGGATACTGTCTACTTACTATGGGTGTTTGAAGAGCATGTGTGGTAGTATACTATATACATTACTCTACTTACCTATGAGGGTGTTTGAGAGATGTGTAGGAACTGTCTACTTACCTATGAGGGTGTTTGAAGAGCATGTGTAGGATACTTCTACTTACCTATGAGGGTGTTTGAAGAGCATGTGGTAGGATACTTTATCCTAGAGGGTGTTTGAAGAGCATGTAGGACTGTTACTTCTTGAGGGTTTGAGCATGTGAGGATCTACATTACTATTTAGGGTGTTTGAGAGCTGGTGGATTGTTACTATATGGGTGTTGAGGCAGGTGTACTGTTACTTACCTTGAGGGTGTTTGAAGAGTGTGAGGAGTTACTTACCTATGGGGTGTTGAAGAGATGTGGAGGACTGTTATTACTTGGGTGTTTGAAGGTGTAGTGTTATCTTGAGGTGTTTAAAGATGTGTAGGACTGTTACTTTATGAGGGTGTTTGAGATATGTGGAGACTGTTACTTACCTATGGGGGTTTGAGACTGTGGTAGGTATGTTATTACTATGAGGGTTTTGAAGAGATGTGTGGAATGTTACTTACTATGAGGTGTTTGAGAGAGTGTAGAAGTTATTCTATGAGGGTGTTGAAGCGAGTGGAGGTTCTTACTATGAGGGGTTTGAAGAGTGTGGATGTTACTTACCTATGAGGGTGTTGAAGAGCGTGGATATGTTACTTCTATGAGGGTGTGAAGTGTAGACTGTTCTATGAGGGGTTTGAGAGCGTGTAGGACTGTTATATAGGTGTTTGAGGATGGTGGTACTGTACTTACTATGAGGGTGTTTGAGGATGGTAGGATGTATTCTATGGGTGTTTGAAGGCATGTAGGTGTTATTACTATGGGGTTTTGAAGAGTAGGAGCTATTCTAGAGGTGTTTGAGCATGTGGTAGGTATGTCTATTACCTTGAGGGTGTTGAAGGCATTGGTAGGTATTTATTATATGAGGGTGTTGAGGTGTGGAGTTATTATAGAGGGTTGAAGAGTGTGTAGATGTCTATACTGAGGTTGAGAGCTGTGTAGATACTGTCTATTCTATGGGTGTTTGAGGATGTGTAGATGTTATTCTGGGGTGAGGCATGTGTAGGACTGTTACTTCATGGGGTGTTTGAAGTGGAGGATTTACTACTATGGGGTGTTGAAGGATTGGTAGGATATGTTACTTACTATGAGGGTGTTTGAAGAGCTGTGGAACTGTTACTCCTATGAGGGTGTTTGAGGCATGTGTGGACGTTTACTATGAGGGTGTTTGAAGAGCATGATGTAGGAGACTGTCTACTTACCTATGAGGGTGTTTGAAGAGCATGTGGTAGGATACTGTCTACTTACCTATGAGGGTGTTTGAAGAGCAGTGGTAGGATACTGTCTACTTACCTATGAGGGTGTTTGAAGAGCATGATGTAGGATACTGTCTACTTACCTATGAGGGTGTTTGAAGAGCATGTGGTAGGATACTGTCTACTTACCTATGAGGGTGTTTGAAGAGCATGTGGTAGGATACTGTCTACTTACCTATGAGGGTGTTTGAAGAGCATGTGGTAGGATACTGTCTACTTACCTATGAGGGTGTTTGAAGAGCATGATGTAGGATGACTGTCTACTTACCTATGAGGGTGTTTGAAGAGCATGTGGTAGGATACTGTCTACTTACCTATGAGGGTGTTTGAAGAGCATGTGGTAGGATACTGTCTACTTACCTATGAGGGTGTTTGAAGAGCATGTGGTAGGATACTTCCTACTTACCTATGAGGGTGTTTGAAGAGCATGTGTAGGAGACTGTCTACTTACCTATGAGGGTGTTTGAAGAGCATGTGGTAGGATACTGTCTACTTACCTATGAGGGTGTTTGAAGAGCATGTGGTAGGATACTGTCTACTTACCTATGAGGGTGTTTGAAGAGCATGTGGTAGGATACTGTCTACTTACCTATGAGGGTGTTTGAAGAGCATGTGGTAGGATACTGTACTCCTACTTACCTATGAGGGTGTTTGAAGAGCATGTGGTAGGATACTGTCTACTTACCTATGGGGGTGTTTGAAGAGCATGTGGTAGGATACTGTCTACTTACCTATGGGGTGTTTGAAGAGCATGTGGTAGGATACTCCTACTTACCTATGAGGGTGTTTGAAGAGCATGTGGTAGGATACTGTCTACTTACCTGATGAGGGTGTTTGAAGAGCATGTGGTAGGATACTGTCTATTCCTATGAGGGTGTTTGAAGGAGCATGATGGTAGGATATGTCTACTTACCTATGAGGGTGTTTGAAGAGCATGTGTGGAGCTCACACCAGAGGTTTGAAGACAGTGTAGTGATTGTACCTTATTACTTGAGTAGTCGAAAGACATGGTAGGATAGTCTACAGTAACATGAGGACTTTTGAAGAATGATGTAGAGAACTGCTACTTACCTATGAGGGTGTTGAAGAGCATGTGTAGGATACTAACCAGATTAACTGTGGAACGTTTATTACCTATGGGGTGTTTGAAGAGCATGTGGTAGGATATGTTATTACAAAAGATTAGAACTTACTTACCTATGGGGTGTTTGAAGAGCATGATGGTAGGATACGTAACATTTGAAGACTGTGTAGGACTGGTCACCCTATGAGGGTGTTTGAAGAGCATTGTGTAGGTATGTTACTTACCAGCGGTGTTTGATACATGGGAAGAACAACTAAGTGTATAATGAAACATGGCTGAGAGGACCTGTGTAACTATTACAAGAATAGTATAGAGCAGTAGATAGGTTACATTTCTACTTCCATGAGGGTTTGAACATTGTGGTATTATTGTTAATTAACTATATTTTTTAAATTTCAAATACATTATTATTACCTAATAGATAAAAAATGTGTAACTTATTTATTTTTACAAATTTATTATATTTGTATAGAAATTGAAGAATATAGAATTATGTCATACTACGTATAGGGTGGCTTGAACGAGTCTATGAATAAGGTTTATTTATTTACACTTTATTTTTTTTTTGTATACATATAAAGATACAATATTCAAAATAACAATATAGAAAAGAAAATAAAAAAAAAATATGATGTAGGTAGTTGAACAGCTATTAACATATTTTTTGAAGAGCATAGTATAGATTACGATCAATTATTCTATTAATAATGACGGTGTTGGGACATGTAGGATCCGCACGGGTTACTGAAACAAGTTTATACTTCTATTTTACCTATGGTTTATCAACAGAACATAAGTATAAAGAGATAAAAAATTAACTTCCAATAGTATAGAAAAGAAAATAAGTGTACTATTTTATTTTCAATACTCTTTATTTTATTTTTGTATTAAATAATAAAATAAGTATATTTTATTTTCAATACTCTTTATTTTTATTTTTGTATAAATAATAAAATAAGTTTTTATTTTATTTTATTTTCAATACTCTTTATTTTTATTTTTGTATAAATAATAAAAATAAGTTATTATTTTATTTTCAATACTCTTTATTTTAGTTTTTGTGTAACTATATAGAATAAGTTTATTATTTTATTTTATTTTTTTTCAAACTATTTAATTTTTATTTTTGTATAATATAAATCAATATTGCAGAAATAAACGATATAGAAAAAGTAAAAATAAAAAAAATATGTATGTATGGTTTTATTTGTGGTGAAGCACAAGGCCTCTTCACAATTTTTGTGGGTAGCGCAGCATTACTAAGAGCCTCCTTTACGTTTCAAATTATTCTATTACATTAATTTCTTTTTACTCTGGTAATGCCGCCACTGGTCGTTACTCATACAAGTAACTACTCATTTTTCCTCACGAGGTATGAGTGCGCACCCCGAACAATCCAAGTACAGAGCAGAAAAATTCCTGCTCCTCTGGGAATCGAACCCAGGTCACCATGCGTGCAATGCCTAGCGCGCTAACTCACTCTGCCATGGTGACTACTACTATTTTTTATTTTATTATACAAAATACAATATTGCTGAATTAAACAGATATAGATGAAGTAAAAAAAAAAAAAAAATCTTATACAAGAAATTAATTTATAAATAGAGTTATAGAAGAGTCCATGTGTTCAGCATGTGTTGGACTTGGACTATAATATTCAATTATTCAATACATATTATTCTATACACATTTTGTAATGTACCGACCTCAGTAGCTTGATCGATAAGGCGGCGGACTTGTAACCTGGAGGTCGGTAGTTCAAGTCCCGGTGTCACCGTCGATTAAGTAAAGCGAGTTTGATTAGTTGTGATATCACAAAAGTGATTAACACAAATATGATAACTTTTTAACTTTTTGAAACAGTTTATTTTTTATTTCTTCAATACTCTTTATTTTTATTTATTTTTATAATACAAAATACAATATTGCAGAAATAAACAGATATAGATAAAGTAAAAAAAAAAAAAAAATATATACAAGAAATATAAATTTATAAACAGAGTTATAGAAGAGTCCATGTGTCCTTAACTCTTTGACTGCCAGAGCTAATCTTGACATGTTTCCTACCCGGCCAAGCCAAATACGTGTACACTTCCCCACCAACCAAATGTAATATAGTCTGACACAACTCGAGTTGTGCCGTGGCCCTGGAGGTGTGTGTTTTACAACAAACCCCTGGCTACTGCTACAACTTACCACTTTATCACTGTTGTGTGACTGGAGGGGGGGTATGTTGCACATGGCCAGATGCTTGATGAAGTTGAAATACTCTACACTGAACTGGTTTCTATCGTGGATGAACTTGATGTTCTGTCGCCACACACTGCGCTCTATGGCCGGAGGAATCTTCATGCATTGCTGATCTGGGGGGACGAATTAAAAAGTTTTTTTTTTAGAAGAGTTTTACAAGAAAACCAATGTATATCATCCCGCACACAAGATGGTTTGTAGACATGTTGAATGGTAGAGATTGCATTAGACAATAATCCTGCCCTTTGTGATTTATGTAAATTACAATGGGCAGGACTTATGGATTAATCACAAGGATTTGATTAATCACAAAAGGCAGGATTTATGTAAATCACAAAGGGTAGGACTTATGGATTAATCACAAAGATTTGATTAATCACAAAAGGCAGGATTTATGTAAATCCCAAAGGGCAAGACTACTACTACTACTACAAGACCAATTCCATTTCTCCCTGAAATTTCCGGACATTAATTTCTACAATTTTTATCTCCACAATTTTTTTTCAAAGACTATTACAAAAGTTTTCTATAATAATAATACTCTTTAGTTGAAGGTAACTACCAGGCGAGGTTAATGCTCAAAGCATTTTCTACCACTTAACGCCTTAACGCACAGAGTCGTACTTATATGTGGTCACATACTAAAATAAATGAGGAAAAAATCATGCCTTGAGGGGATTCGAACCAACGGTTACCTACGCTACATGGATTACCAGACTAGCACCTTCACCACATTACTACCAGTGCACGTGTGTCCTAAATTAATTAACCCATCAGGTACTCACTGAACACCTCAACTTAACCCATGCGGTACTCACTGAACACCTCAACTTAACTCATGTGATACTCACTGAACACCTCAACTTAACCCATACGGTACTCACTGAACACCTCGACTTAACCCATACGGTACTCACTGAACACCTCGACTTAACCCATGCAGTACTCAACATTGAATACCTCGACTTAACCCATACGGTACTCAACATTGAACACCTCAACTTAACCCATACGGTACTCACTGAACACCTCTTATGATTTTTTTTTCTTTTATTACTCTCCCAATGACACACCAATTGGTATTCTCTCCCTTTTCTTTTTGCTGATTATGTTGAGTTCGGTTAGGTTCTACATAGTTATTTCTTATCTCTTTGTTTCTTTTCTTTAACATATGTAAATTGATAAACATTAATAAAAACTTTGATTTGATTTGATTCAACTTAACCCATGCGGTACTCACTCAGACTCAAGTTCGCCATGTTGGCCACCAGATCCTTCTCTATCACATCCAGCCTCAACTTAACCCATGCGATACTCACTGAACACCTCGACTTAACCCATACGGTACTCAACACTGAACACCTCAACTTAACCCATGCGGTACTCACTCAGACTCAAGTTCGCCATGTTGGCCACCAGATCCTTCTCGATCACATCCAGCCTCGTGTAGAAGAGCATGTACGCGTTCCACCAGCGCTTCTGCTTCCTCACCGAGACTCGCTTCAGCATGTGGTCGTACATCTCTCCCACGTAGTCTCCGCCGAAGCATTGTGCTTTCATCTCCTCGTCGTCGTCCATCTTGCACTCGGACACATCTCCGTCGTCGAACTTGTACCTGGGGAAGCAAAAAGAGGGAAAATTTGGTTATTTTATTTATAAAAAAAATCGGAGCAAGCTTTATTTACAAATTTTGTGTGCCACTTTTCCCTAAGAAAAAATACCTCAGAATAACTTTGGGGTCAGAAATATAACCGGAATACCACTGAAAGCAACATTTTGTTTCGCAACGTTTCATGCTCCACTCTTCCTTTAGGATCAAAGGAGATTGAACCACACTGACTTCGCAACGCTTTGCAACAGTTCCCATTTAAAATTGGAGACAAAGCGTTGCGGAACAAAATGTTGCACTCGGTGGGATCCTCACTTTACAGTAATGCCTTTCAAAAAGTGGACATCTAGGTACTTTCGGAAAAGTCCACTCCGTCCGGGATCCGATGCCACAACCTTTAGATTAAGACTGAGGTAGAGATTTAATAGCAGAGTTATCGAATTAAATATCTCTTTTCACCATTGTACCATCCTTCCTTGTCAAATGTCTCGAACAAAGGGGTATTATGACCTCCACTTACCATTTACACGTGTTGTTGCATGATGTAGCTGTAGTAGTGACCTCCACTTACCATTTACACGTGTTGTTGGAGCCCCGGTGCATGATGTAGCTGTAGTAGTGACCTCCACTTACCAATTACACGTGTTGTTGCATGATGTAGCTGTAGTAGTGACCTCCACTTACCATTTACACGTGTTGTTGGAGCCCCGGTGCATGATGTAGCTGCAGTAGTAGTGACCTCCACTTACCATTTACACGTGTTGTTGCATGATGTAGCTGTAGTAGTGACCTCCACTTACCATTTACACGTGTTGTTGGAGCCCCGGTGCATGATGTAGCTGCAGTAGTAGTGACCTCCACTTACCATTTACACGTGTTGTTGCATGATGTAGCTGTAGTAGTGACCTCCACTTACCATTTACACGTGTTGTTGGAGCCCCGGTGCATGATGTAGCTGCAGTAGTAGTGACCTCCACTTACCATTTACACGTGTTGTTGGAGCCCCGGTGCAAGATGTAGCTGTAGTAGTGACCTCCACTTACCATTTACACGTGTTGTTGCATGATGTAGCTGTAGTAGTGACCTCCACTTACCATTTACACGTGTTGTTGGAGCCCCGGTGCATGATGTAGCTGTAGCAGTGACCTCCACTTACCATTTACACGTGTTGTTGGAGCCCCGGTGCATGATGTAGCTGTAGTAGTGACCTCCACTGGCCTGACCCGAGTGCACCACTATCCCCGTCAGCTTGTACTTGGTGCAGGGGTCTCCTCCACTGCTCTCCGTCTCACTCTCATCCTCGATCATTTCGCCCTCGATTTTGGCAAGACCTGATGGAAAGATATTATTATTATTAAACATATTGGATCAAGTTTTATTTACATAGAATATATACAATACATAGAAAATGAAATTAATAGAACAAAACTTGATCAAGGGCGGTGCTAATGCCAACGGCATTCTCTTTCGCACCACCCTTGATAAAAAAAAGAGAGAAAAAATCAATTAAAGGTAAATTGTTAATGTGCATTTCTTCCTGTTGTGGTAAAAAAAACAAGTAGGTACTCCCAACAGGTAAAATTAAGTATGCTTGAAAATTAAGGTGTAGAAATATCCTTTATATTACCTATTTTTACTTTCCTTATTTTATAATAAGGAAAGAACTGTATTCGTCGAAAATTTGACCTACCCAGCTTTTGTAAAATAAAATCTACACAATACAACTTCTTGAAATGAATATTTAAAACTACTGTATACCATGACATACCTATCTATGAAACTTTGTAACAATAAATGAGACCCTCCACCCCTAATAGTCATGCGCGGATATAGCCCTATTGTACTGGGGGGGCACAATCGTACAATATACCTAACTAGCCATTTGCACCCGCCGCTTCGCAAGCCCATCACACACACCCACACAAACGTACATACATAGACACACCGACAAAATGTTAATATTTTTCATGTCACGGATCCATTTCTTGTCCTTACTCGACGTAGCTCAAGAACGGCTCATCAGAATTTCGCGATCAATATGTCAAATGAAAGGTAAAACCATTGCAAAAAAATTCTCCCTTTGAGTTGATAGGTAGTCATGACAAATTTCGAGAAAAAATGTCAGCTTAAGCATCATATCTAGTTCTCACCTTTGACTGTGTAAGGTTCCATGTCCAACACTCGCGGGAACTCAAAGTAGTCGTTGAACTTGATCGCACACAGCCGCTCGTAATCATACTCGAATCTCTTCAACTGAATGCCTGTGAGGGGAAACAAGAATTTGTTATAAACCTTTTGAGTAGTTGTGATATCACGAAAGTCGAAACTGATTAACACAAATATGATAACTTTTGTAAGGTCTCAAGAAGAACTTAATAGTTTTAAAGTCTTGGTAAAAAAATGAGAAAAGCAAAATTGTTATACATTTTTTTTTTAAAGTATGTATTTATATTTCACAAATAAACATTTTCAACAAAAAATGACGGTATACCCACCTTTAAAATATAAAAATCTTGTGCTGAAGGTGGGGAATTACTGAAGGTGGGGAATTGCTGAAGGTGGGGATAAAATATTAAAATTACGTATATTAAATGAAGTGGTTACCCACCTAGTATGGGAGGTAGCTTCTTGACGCACAATCGCTTCACCGTGACCACCTTCTTGTTGCACTTATCACACATGTACGCGTCCGCGCCCTCCAGTAGTTCCCCCTTCACGTACTGCTCCAGGGAGTCGGGGAGGGAGCACTGGTTGCGGATGTCGACACTGGAACCCAACACAAAGTCCAATATAAAATAACCTACTCTATACTTTTTATTTATTTATTTACTTCAATACACGGGCGGACCCTATACTATCTAATTATAATTGTACCCTAACTATCAAAAAATAAACTATTAAACTTAGTACTAATAAACAATTTTAAATATAACAATGTAAAAAATACTTTCAGACTATAAACAGGGAGTAGACCAGCATTGGCTTGGTTCTGGGGGCCCTTGTCAATTATTAGCCTCCTTGTAAAGACAGTGGTAGAAGAGCTGAGTCATTCCTCCACTGTCTGACTACCATCGTTCACTATGACGCCACCCTATGATGATACTTTCATTCCTTAAATGCAACTTTTTAATAGGGTTAAAATGTGGAAGTACATTGGTAAACCATTAACCTATGGCGAACTGCAAGCTAGCATGTCTTTAACCTCGCCCCTTGGTTTGGTATTTGGTATTTATTTTTATTGTGAAAATATACAAAAATGCATGTACACAATGTTACAGAGAAGTAGAACAAAAGACAGAAAATACAGATAAAATGACATAAAATAAAATAAAACAGACAAAAAAAAAAAAAAAAAAAAAAATAATAATAATATATATAATTGATCTAATATTTATAAGGGTTCTATATGACATTTGACTAGATGGAGGGTATAAGAAAGGAGAGATGACTAGATAGAATGGAAGGTTGACTGATTATGAAACGAGAGATTGGGTCAAATCCTGTAGACTGTAGGGAGACACATTCATGATAATCTCCCTGAGTGAAGTTTTGAATAAATCAATGTTATTGTTCTCCTTTAGTGCGTTTGGTAATATGTTGTATATTTTAATACCTGTACTCAGATAAGATTTGTGGAAGAGTGTCTCCCTACTAGTAACAAGATTATCCCTTCCCCTTGTGTTGTAGCCATGGATACTGCTGTGGCGATTAATGGATTCTTTGGTTTTATGTATAAGAACACATGTATCCAAGGCTAGTTGACCCCACATGGTAATAATATTGTTTTCTTTAAAAATTGGTCTGCACGACACATCTCTCTTTAGATCAAATACAGATCGAAGGGCCCTTTTTTGGAGTAGAAAGACATCCCTAGCATAGCTTGAGAACCCCCAGTAAACAATTCCGTAGGACATAATACTATGGAAATAACCAAAGTAGGAGAGGAGGGCAGGTTCAGATCCCACGTTTTTTTTTACAGATGATATAGCATAGATGGCCGAAGAAAGTTTTCCCTTGATGTATTCAACATGGGACTTCCATTTGAGTCTATCATCAAGAATTATGCCTAGGAATTTCACTTCTCTAGAGTGAGAGACAGTTAGGCCGCCACAGGTGATGGGGTGTAGACTATCGTTTGTGTGGGGATTAAAATACATGTATGTGGTTTTGTTGGAGTTTAGCTTCAGTTTGTTTGTTGAGAACCATGTCTGTATTTTTAGGAGTAGGGAATTAAGTTTTTCGTAAACCAGGGTTTTGTTTTCTCCTGTTATAAGGACCGTGGTATCATCAGCAAACATTGTGAAGCTACCTTGATCAGATGACGAAGTAAGGTCATTCACATACAGTATGAATAAAAGTGGCCCCAAAACCGACCCCTGTGGGACACCCGACACGACCAGCTGTGCTGCTGAGTACTCAAAAGTCCTGGTTCCATGTTTGATACAAGGTACCTTGGTCTTTTGATGCCTATCTTGAAGGTAGGATCGAAACCACTCCAGAGCAGAACCATTTACGCCAAAAGTTGGGAGTTTGGACAGGAGGACTGAAGAGTCACAACAGTCAAAAGCACGAGATAGGTCACAGAATAGACCTATTACATGTTTTTTAGAGGACAGAGCACTATCGAGAGTAGACAGAAAACATGCCACGGCATCAGCAGTAGATTTGCCGGCCCTGAACCCAAATTGTTCCCTTATCAGTAGATTATTTTCTTCTAAGTAGGTTGACAGTCGGTAGTGGACAATTTTTTCTAGGATTTTGGAAAAGTTACTAAGGAGAGATATTGGCCTATAGTTTGCTACATCGTTTTTAGAACCCTTTTTATGTATTGGTGTAATGACAGAGTATTTGAAGCATTGAGGAAACTGACCAGATGAGAAGGAATTATTAAAAATATGTGCGAGTGGTTCAGCAACGAGTGAGATTATATCTTTAATAAGAGTTAATGGTACAGAATCTTCACCACTCGACATTTTTCTCTCCATGTTACCTACAATCTTCAAAATTTCGACCGGGTTAGTCGGATAGAGTCTAAAATTTTGAATTAATGGAGTAGAAGTTGTAGGATGTGAGGTAAAATGTGGAGAGGTTAGGAAAGAAGTAGGGGCATATGTGGTAGAGTGAATAGTGAGAACTGAAGAGGTAGTGTAGAGTGTAGGGAAATATGTGGTAGAGTGACTGGTGAGAACTGAAGAGGTAGTGTAAGGTGTAGGGACTGATGCTGTAGAGTGACTAGTGAGAATTGAAGAGGTAGTGCAAATTGTAGGGACAGATGTGTTAGAGTGACTAGTGAGAACTGAAGAGGTAGTGTAAAGTGTAGGGACTAATGTGGTAGAGTGACTAGTGAGTTCACTACATATTCTATTGTGTTCTTTTTTTTCATGTCCTATTTTGTTGAATGTATCATGTAGTTGACCAATAAAGTGTTAAAGAATAATAATAATAATAATAAGTTATATTGGCAGACTCCATACTTAAAAAGACATTACATTAACTTTTAAAATCGTAAAATTTTATATTATAATACAGTATGTCTCAGAAGTCCTAGCGGAGGCCCTGTAACTTTTGAACGACGGGGAATTTTGAAATTCTGTTTTTTTCTAGACATAGGAAAAGGCCCATGGCAAACCTGATGGTGATGTTAAAATTCAGGTTCGACACCCGGAAGTGACATTTTTTGATAAAAAATGGCCATTTCTCCCGAAATTTAAATAAGAAGGTATACTTTGGGTTTCATATTATCAATCTACCGGCCATAGCAGGTAATTACACAAAGTTTCATTTTTCTGCCACAATCAGGGGCGGAGCTATATAGGCTGAAAGTTGAAAAATCAGGTACCTCATTGATTGACCATTTAGGACCTATTGCACTAAAAATTGGTTTTAAAAGGATAGAAGAAGTGTCTTTGAAGTAACAAAACAATGAAAACACCAATATCTGTATCACCATTCAATCAGTGGCGGAGTAAAAAAATAACCAGATTGTGATTTTTTTTCAACATGAAGCTTCGGTCTCCAAGTTGGTAGTCGACAATACTACATTGCACTTACCTTTCATCAGCGATGGAAATTAATATTTTTCTGTTTTTTTTTTTAAATTTATTTAAAACTGTTTTTAAATTTTTATTTTTCTGGCTATCATTTTCTTGTGTTTCTTATGATAATAATAATAATAATGAAGCAGCTTTTATTCACATTTGCCTAGTTTTTCTTCTCACCATGACAATTCTTATAAGAGTCGAACCGGATTCATACGGAAACATGCATTATTAATAAAATTAATGAAATAGTACATATTATTGATATTTTTTCATTAAGTCAACGAACTCAGAAGCTTGTAAAATGAAAAGTAATACTTTCCTACTTCATTACCTTGATGGTAAATATTTTAGTTGTGATATTTGTGCAGTAGGTAAGTAAACTCGAAATCATAATCTTCAACATAATGATTTTTTAATCCGACACTGATTGAAGGGTGATACATATTGGCGTTTTCATTGTTTTGGTGCTTAAAAGAACGATTTTAAAAAATATTTTGTGAGCAATAGGTCCACCATTGCCAACCAATGTGGTATCTGATTTTTCAACTTTCAGCCTCCATACCTCCGCCCCTGATTGTGGCAGAAAAATGAAACTTTGTATAATTATAATTGTTATGGCCGGTAGATTGATAATATGAAACCCAAAGTATACCTTCTCATTTAAATTTCGGGAGAAATGGCCATTTTTTATCAAAAAATGTCACTTCCGGGTGTCGAACCTGAATTTTAACATCACCATCAGATTTGCCATGGGCCTTTTCCTATGTCTAGAAAAAAACAGAATTTCAAAATTCCCAGCCGTTCAAAAGTTACAGGGCCTCCGCTAGGACTTCTGAGACATACTGTATATCACAATTTTAGTGGGTTGCGCAGAATTATAGGACTTTTCCATTATCTTTATTATCCTAATACCTTTTTTTGCCTATAATTCTGCCACTGGTCGCTGCTCACATTAAAGCAGCTACTCATTTTTCCTCACGAGGTATGAGTGGACCCCGAACACCCAAGTACAGAGCAGAAAAAATCCTGCCCCGCCGGGAATCGAACCCAGCCCACCGTGTGTGCAATGCCTAGCGCGCTAACTCACTCTGCCACGGTGACTAACAATATCTAAAGAAAGAATGAGAGAGACAGAATATATGAAAAAAAACGAACACAATACTTCCGATTTCTAATATTAGAAATTTCTCGGAAGTATAAGGAATATAAAAAGAGAGATATTGAGAGAAAAAGTGAAAATATCATTTTTTAATTTTTATTTTTATTACTTCTTCCATTTTTAACGTCCCCCAGCCAGACATATGGTCATGATAATTCGGTGTTTAGTGGCAGAGAATGCCAAAGGCCTGAACTTCGCCCCGGATTACAAAACAATTGTAAATATCAAAATAATGTTGTTCATTTTTAAAAAAAGTTTTTTTCTTCATGTTATGATATTTGGTTGATTGTTTTGTATAAAAAAAGAAAAGTGTAAATAACTAATTGTAACTCTTTGATATTATTACACGCCTGGCCACCATCGACAACGATGAAGCCACATGATGATTATTATTATTATTAAATGCTTTATTAGATAAAAAGACATATATAATTATGTACAATACAAATAATTATTATTAAAAAAAAATAGAAAAGTGGAAACATGTATAAACAATAAAATGGAAAGAAATAGATAAATACATAGGTCCTAACTAAAGGGTGGGGTTTTTGCCTATGGCAATCTCTTCCACCCAACCCTTTGTGATGGTAAAAAGTATAAGTATCTTTATTTATTTTCATACACATTTCAATTCCATTACAGCTCCATAAAGTACCTACTGTTGTACTTTTCGGGAGATGTAAGTAATTTTCCATCACATCAGTTCTTTGATATAGATCCCTTTGATATACAGGGTGGACCAAAAAAAACGTTTACACCCGTTAATGGTAGATTACTGACGACATTTCCAGGCCGGATCTGCAATCCGTTTTTTCCGATTCGCCTTCGTAACTGCACAAAGTGATTTTTTGCAACTTTCCGAAAAAGTCCGACTTTGGCTTATTCTTCAGGTCAGTACTTTTTTACTGTGTAAGATGAGTTGATTCTGAACAATTTTGCAGAAAGCCAACAAAATTTCGATGTTTCTAGCTACACTACTTTGTTTTTTACGATTTGGTTTGTCATATTTTTTTACACCTGAACAGAAAAAAACACCCAAAAAAACTTTTTTACTAAATAAAACACTCGACATTTGTCCGAACAAATTTTAGCACAGACATGGGCAAGTTTGATGAAAGTTGGCGGCCGCCCCGAGGATGCTAAAAAATAATTTTACGATTTTTTATCACGTGATCTTCTGGAAAAAATTATTAGATGTTTGCCAAAAACTCTTCAAAAATCCTAAGAGTTGTCTAGCTGTAGACTGTGTAAGGGCGTCTTCTATTGTTTACAAAAATTGTTTACATTGCTTTTTTTGAATACCGCGGTCTCACATGCCTTCATCAGCCAGTTTAGGAAAATTCAAATGATCAATTTCGTGCTTCTCAGGTTGTCAGTGGTGTTAGCTAGATGTGGTAGTGCTAAGAGTGTTGGTCGCATGACCGAAGTTCAATTTTTGACGGTCAATATTATTTTAATTATCAAAAAAAATCTGATGGAATATTTTATTCATACCTGTATCTGACCTGTTGTAACACTAACAACTTATGGTTTTTTTGGGGTAATACCATCTGTAAATTGAGTTATATCAGATACTATTGGTATCACAATACACATAATTATTATTCATGTAAGCCATTGAGAGACTGCCTTGATAATGTAAGGATGGTTTTTCTTATGCTTCCCTACGAGAGAAAAAAAACTAGCGAATTTTCCAAACGAAAATAGAGTTTATGAAATAAATCCAGGTAAATATGTAGGTAGGTTCTTCTATCATAAACAATACTAATTAAATAACAAATATTTACCGATTGCCAACTCTTAATAGAAGTCTTGAAAAAAACAAGATAATATTTTGTAAAATTAATAAACTTTTGCAGTCTCTATTATGTTTTATACTATTTTGATATAAACAAAAAGGTATTTAAAAAAAACATTTTGTGTTAGTACGTTCAATGAGAAACGATTAGACGCGCACGATTAGCTCAATGGTAAGCTAGTCCACCCGGTCCGAACGCCAGAGCCAGCAAAAAATTTATGACTACAAAATAAAAGGGACTGTTGCCATTTTTTATTTAGCCATAGTACACACAATGGATTCTCCTCACACAAATTTTTGAAACCAATGGTGACTTTAGTACCTTAGTTCTAACTCAGAACTGTCCCTCTACCTTCTTGCCTTTCTCTCTCTCTCTCTCTCTCTCTCTTTGCCTCTCTCTCTCTCTCTCTCTCTCTCTCTCTCCCTTCTCAATTCCCTTAGAGGAACTGTTGGAAGTGGCGTCCTGGATGCAAAGGTTGAACCTCTTCATCATGTTCCGTCGAATGTTGCGGAAGATTCCAGGTTTTTCTGTCAGGTCATCGAATGCCAACAGGATTCTTGCTACCAGATTTCGTAAAATATGTTTTTCACGTGATCCCAAACGTTCCTGTGGCAACTCCATATGCTAAATACGTATCTGCCATTTCAGCATCCGAATTATAATAATGTAACTTGTACTAAAAAAAACTCAAGAAGTTTAAAGATAATATTTCATAGAATGCAGAAAAATATGCTTGAAAACTATCATCGAGAAACAAACAATCATTCATTTGACTGGCCTTTAATTATTTCCAAGGAAAATAATTATCAGACATAAATAGCTAATTACTCTTTGAGTACAAGACGACCTTACACGGTCAACTCTTTTAAGATTTTGAACATCATTTTTTGAGACTTACCTGGTTTTTTTACCCAGAAGATCACGTGATAAAAAATCGTAAAATTATTTTTTAGCATCCTTGGGTTGGCCGCCAACTTTTATCAAACTTGCCCATGTCTGTGCGAAAATTTGCTCGGGCAAATCTTGAGTGTTTCAAAGTGTAAAAAATTTACATGCGAATTTTTTTTCTATTCAGGTGTCAAAAAAGATGCCAAACCAAACCGTAAAGAACAAAGTAGTGTAGCTAGAAACATCGAAATTTTGTTGGCTTTCTGCAGAAATGTTCAGAATCAACTCATGTTGAACAGGAAAAAAGTTCTGACCTGAAGAATAAGCCTAAGTCGGACTTTTTCAGAAAGTTGCAAAAAATCACTTTGTGCAGTTATAAAGGCGAATCCGAAAAAACGGATTGCAGATCCGTCCTAGAAATGTCGTCAGTAATCTACCATTAACGGGTGTAAACGTTTTTTTGGTCCACCCTGTAGAACTACGTCGGGTTCTACGAAAAACACCTAACCTAAAAAACACGAAAAACGTTAGTTCCAAAGGATTCATCAAGATAGCGCCAGTAGAGTTTTGCTCTAAACTCTACTGGCGCTATCTTGACGAATCCTTTGGAACTAACATTTTTCGTGTTTTTCAGGTGTTTTTTAGGTTAGGTGTTTTTCGTGGAACCCGACCCTAGTCTCGTGCTCACCTGATCACAGAGAAAGGCTCTTCCTTGGAGTAGCGGTGCGGACACTCCTGGCAGATCTTCTGGTCCGAATAGAGGCCTCCCAGTATCCGGGCCATGATCTGGTCTTGCGACAACGACTTCAGAGCTTCGTCCAGAGTTTCTATCAGATTCATGAAGAATTCCACCGCGTCCTGTTGCTCCCGCACGTTCACTGGCTCTCCTGAATAGAAGAGAAATTAGAATAGAATAGAAATTATAATAGAATAGAACCAGAGTTTCTATCAGATACATGAAGAACTCCACCGCATCCTATTGCTCCCGCCCGTTCACTGGCTCTCCTGAATAGAATAGAAATTAGAATAGAATAGAACCAGAGTTTCTATTTCTTAATTTATTAAGAAACTCTTTATTAGTAGAACATATATACAGACAAATAATTATAAAAATTAAATATAAAAATTGACAATATTAATAATATAAACAAGAAAAAAAAAAAAAAAAAAAAAACAAAATAAATATACATGTCCTAACTAAATTGTATCAGAATTGTAAAAGATTAATTTTGTATCAATTCTTCATGAATCTGATAGAATTTCTATTTCTACGGCGTGCTGAATAGAAAAAAAGCCTTCATATTTGTGTGAATCACTTAGGTGATGGCACAATTACTCAAACTTTAAATTCTTACTGAACTTGGGACTCGAAACATCGGTCTCTAGGTTACAAGTCCACCGCCTTATCGATTAAGCTCCAGAGATCGGTAGCTTTCTTGAATTGATTGGTAGAATAGAACCAATTAAGTTTTGCTACTTTAATAGAACCGATTAAGAGTACGTTAATCCTACAAGAAGAAAGGCAAAACACTTACCTTGTAGCTTGAAATGTCGCCATAGACCTTTGGGTATATAATATTGTAAATGACTTAGCTCCAGATATCCGAATATAATCTGAAAGTATGAACGAGAAAATCATTAGAAATAGTAGTCATCGTGGCAAAGTGAGTTAGCGCGCTAGGCATTGCACGCACGGTGACCTGGGTTCGATCCCCAGCGGGGCAGGATTTTTTCTGCTCTTTACTGGGTTGTTCCTGGTCCACTCATACCTCGTGAGGAAAAATGAGTAGCTGCTTTAATGTGAGCAGCGACCAGTGGCGGAATTATAGACAAAAATAAGATATTAGGATGTTAAAAATATATGGAAAAGTCCTATAATTCTGCGCTACCCACTAAAAATTGTGATATAATAACACAAAGATACGCATTTATATGAGAAATAGAGCTCAAGTCAATGTGGCAATGAAAAGAACTAAAGTGACCACACTATAGTCTCTACATAAAATTCACCAGTGAAAATATTTCTTAAATTTTAAAATAAAAGCAGGAGCTTTCAATTTTGCTCTTTGAAACTGAGTTTCAAAAGTATCTCTAGACGGCGTTAGCGTCGACGGCACGTTGAATACACCAGCTCTCATTCAGTCACTGAAGTTAGGCAACGTCCAGCGAGGCTAGTACTTGGATGGGTGACCATTCAAAATCGAACCCTCGTGATGCTGGTTATTCCAGGACCCACTCAGGCTGGTGAGGTTAGTTTGAGTAGCTGGTTCGTGAGTTTCCAGCGAATGGAGGGTAAAACCGCTTTTGTGGTACCACCATGAAAAACTCTCCCTCAGTCAACGCAAGTTTTAGACCAGGTGTCTAAAACTTTCGACGAGGGGTATATATGTTATTTTGTTGCGTTAAGATTATACTGTACAAAATAAAGTATAAAACATATTGTCACCATGGCAGAGTGATTTAGCGCGCTAGGCATTGCACGCATGGTGACCTGGGTTCGATTCCCAGCAGAGCTGCAATTTTTCTGCTCTGTACTTGGATGTTCGGGGTCCACTCATACCTCGTGAGGAAAAATGAGTAGTTACTTGTATGAGTAACGACCAGTGGCGGCATTACCAGAGTAAAATGAAATAAATATAATAGAATAATTCGAAATGTGAAGGAAGCTCATAGTAATGCTGCGCTACCCACAAAAATTGTGAAGAGGCCTTGTGCTTCACCACAAATAAAATCATAAAAAAAACAATGAAAAGTTTTTTATTTGTTTATTTTATTTTATTTATTTTCCATTTATTTTAAAAAAAAATATATTTAATTTAAAAAAAGCTAAGTATCTCACCTGAATCTGCTTCAGTATCTCAATGAGCTACGAGTCTCACCTGAATCTGCTTCAGTATCTCAATAAGCCTCACGACTTTTTAGACACTATATCTACATCTTGTACTCTCACACTTATCTCTCTATACACTCTTTTGGCAACCAGTAAAACCACCTCTGTCTTATGTGGTGCTATCTTTAGCCTGTGCTGCTCTAGCCAACTTACTATACTTTGCATTACCTCATTTATCTCTGCCTCTAATCCCTCCCTAGTTTTACCTTTTGTAATTACTACCAGGTCGTCCGCGTAGGTGACTAACGTAGAGTTGGGTGGTACACTCATACTCAGTACTGGCTACGAGTCTCACCTGAATCTGCTTCAGTATCTCGATGTTATACTCCCGTCGCGTCTTCCCCCCCAGCTCCAGCTAAGTATCTCACCTGAATCTGCTTCAGTATCTCACCTGAATCTGCTTGAGTATCTCACCTGAATCTGCTTCAGTATCTCACCTGAATCTGCTTGAGTATCTCACCTGAATCTGCTTCAGTATCTCACCTGAATCTGCTTGAGTATCTCACCTGAATCTGCTTGAGTATCTCACCTGAATCTGCTTGAGTATCTCACCTGAATCTGCTTCAGTATCTCACCTGAATCTGCTTCAGTATCTCACCTGAATCTGCTTGAGTATCTCACCTGAATCTGCTTGAGTATCTCACCTGAATCTGCTTCAGTATCTCACCTGAATCTGCTTGAGTATCTCACCTGAATCTGCTTCAGTATCTCACCTGAATCTGCTTCAGTATCTCACCTGAATCTGCTTCAGTATCTCACCTGAATCTGCTTGAGTATCTCACCTGAATCTGCTTCAGTATCTCACCTGAATCTGCTTCAGTATCTCACCTGAATCTGCTTGAGTATCTCGATGTTATACTCCCGTCGCGTCTCCCCTCCCAGCTCCAGGTCCGCCATAGTCTCGCTCTCGTCCGAGCTGATGTCCTCGTAGTCGTCCTGAATCGAACCCTCGGCCCCCAGCAGCCCGTACCGGATCTGGTCCACCATGAACAGCTGCTGCAGGACGCTGTTCATGTAGCAGGTGGCGCCTGGGAGTGGAATTCAAATATTATTATTATAAATACTTTATTGGTAACGAATAAGAAAAAGAAAAAAAAATAAGAATATAATTAAATTTATATAAAGTGAATTTTAAACTTTTTTTTTAATCTGTAACCCTGGTATTGGAAACAATTTGTACTACATCTCCTTTAAAAAGAGAGGACAAAATTAACAAAAACAGAATGTACAAACTTTATAGTGTTAGTGAAAGTTATTTAAAATAGGTATAATTAATTGTAAAAGAGAAGCTATTTTACATTAAATACTTTATTAGGTATAAAGACATAAAGAACAGTACAAAATTATCACATTTGTGTTAATCATTTCATGATATCACCAACTAGTCAAACTCGCTTTACTAAATCCACGCTGAAACCGGGACCTGAACCACCGACCTCCAGGTTACAAGTCCGCCGCCTTATCGATCAAGCTACTGAGTCGGTTAAAGAACTGTACAAGTAATTATTATAAAAAAAAAATAAAAATAGAAACAATAAAATGGAAAGAAATAGATAAATATATATAAACATTTGTCCTAACTAAAGGGCGGGGTTATTGCCTGTGGCAATTTCTTTCACCCAACCCTTTATTATCAATACAAATAATAATAATAATATCGTAGTCACCATTGCTAAGTGAGTCAGGACAGGAATTTTTATGTTGTTCTAGATGTTCGGGGTCTACTCATACCTCGTGAGAAAAATGAGAAGCTACTTTAATGTGAGCAGCGACCAGTGGCGGAATTATGAGCAAAACAAGATATGGTATATTAAAAGTCCTATGATCCTGCGCTACCCACTGAAATTGTGCCATAATAACACAAAGAAAAGCGATATTAATTTATTGTAGCATTGCCTGTATGACGTTGCTACTTCTTCCGTAGCTCAGTGAAGGCGCACCTGTGAATCCAAAGATTCCAGAGGTCTGGGTTCAAAACCCAGCCGGGACATGACAATTTATCCTCCCAATTGAGATTATTAACACATAATAATACGTCTTGAGCTGACTGCTGGAATAATGGGACTTTAATAGTCTTAATAGGGCAGTATAGATGAGGTGATATTATTAATATTTTTATTTATTCATTACTATCATTAACTTAAATCATGTTTCATAATTTCGCCCTAGGTTATTATTATATTTTTAAGCATTTCAGTATACACTCTTGTATGTATGCTGTATGCTATATGATATAAAAAATGGTACATGATATAAATTAATGAAAAATTTAAAATTTATAATTATACATTAATAAAACCAGGTGGTAGATAAAAGTAAGTGATACATTTCAGGACTAGCGGATTTAAAATAAAAAATAAATAAAAAAAAACAAAGAAAATAAAAAAAATAGGTAACACCCCACTCATAGTTCAGCTTAACCCTTAGTAACACCCCACTCTTCAACTTAACCCTTAGTAACACGCCACTCTTCAACTTAACCCTAAATAACACGCCACTCTTCAAATTAACCCTTAGTAACACCCCACTCTTCAGCTTAACCCTTTGTAGTACCCCACTCATCAGTTCCACTTAACCCTTAGTAACACCCCACTCATCAGTTCAGCTTAACCCTTAGTAGCACCCCACCCATCAGTTCCGCTTAACCCTTAGTAACACGCCACTCTTCAACTTAACCCTTAGTAACACCCCACTCATAGTTCAGCTTAACCCTTAGTAACACCCCACTCTTCAAATTAACCCTTAGTAACACGTCACTCATGGGTTCCGCTTAACCCTTAGTAACACGCCACTCATGGGTTCTTCTTAACCCTTAGTAACACGCCACTCATAGTTCAGCTTAACCCTTAGTAACACGCCACTCATAGTTCAGCTTAACCCTTAGTAACACGCCACTCATGGGTTCCTCTTAACCCTTAGTAGCACGCCACTCACCGGCGTTCTTGAGCCCCACGAAGCCCTGGGGCGCTTGGGTCCGATGGGCGGCAGGTAGTCCCACTCGTGAGCGGCTCGGCGTACTCCGGGTAGAACATTTCCGTGAGCAGAGCCGCCAGCGTCTTCATGTTGGTCAGGGAGCCGGTGCACAGGGAGATGAGGAGGGAGAACGCCGCCGCTATGGTGTCGGGTGCCTGGCACACCGCCGGCGCTATCTCGTTGAACAGGATCTCGCCTGGCGAGACAAATATACAAGAACCAGATGAGCGCACGGTAATGCTTATAAAGAAATTCCTCATGTTTTGTTGATCCATAAATAATGTGTTCAGGACCAGCCAACTTTGAAATAAAATTGGCTGGAGACCATCACTCACCCCTCCAGCTGTAGCCAAGCTCGCTACAACAACAACAACGGTTAGCTACAACAAATCTCACTCACTCACCGGGGTTAAGTGGCAGAGAATGCTTAAGGCATTAACTTCCTTGCCCTGGATAAAAAGACAATTGTAAATTTAAATTTAATTTTTTTTTTTCTATATTTTATTTTGTAAATGTTGTTAATTTTTTATCTCTGTTAATAATTTATTGTTGATTGTTTTGTATAAAAAATAAAGTGTAAATAAATAAATAAATAAAAATAAAACTCATTCGTTTTTTTTTCTTTTTTTTTTAATAAGACATCTATCTAGACACCATCGCTCCAGACAGGGGAACATGAAGTGCATTTGGATTCTAGAGTAATGACTATTGCTTTTAATTTGATCTACTTCAATATATCAAGTTTATTTCAAGCTCAATTCGTTAAGATGGGACTCATTCATACTTATCACTCATTCCTTTGTTCTCACCACCACTTGTTCATCACTAGCCTGGAAGAAATTTCTGTTCCAAATAGACCTATGAGCAAAATTTCTCAAACAGTGTGAATTTGTATAAAGAACATACATACACACATACAGACTGCTTCATTTTATAGATATAGATTTTCGCAACATTCACAGAGCACTGTGGTAAGATACTCGCTGTTAAACGCTTTAAATGAGTTAAATTTATACAGGGTCCGCCAAAAAATAGGAGCCACTCGAAATATCTAGAGAACGGATTAAAAAATTAAAAATGCTAAAACCCATGTACCATTATATCAAGGGGGAAAACTTTTCTACTAGGTTTTGATTTTTTTTATCATTATCAGGGGCGGCCCTAGGGGGTGAATTTTGGAATCTTAAATGGAACCATCCTATTTGTAATACATTTCTGAAAAGTAGTTAATGTTAAAAGTATTTTAAGACAAGTTTGAGATTTTTAATCAAAACAGGGCCGGAGATATCGTACATTTCATTTCACTGGTTTCAGTAATTTTTTTATACGAGATAAATCCGACCTCCAGGTTACAAGTCCGCGGCCTTATCGATCAAGTAATCCTATTTTTTTTATATTGTACATATTTTTATTTATTTTATTTGGTTTGTTTGTTCGTTTGTTTTTTTTTTAAATTATTTATTATCTTTTGAATTTATCTTTATGTTATTTTTTTTAATCAAGGGTGGTGTGGAAGAGAATGCCGTTGGCATTAGCACCGCCTTTGATCAAGTTTTGTTTTATTTCAATGTCTATGTAAATATTCTATGTACCTACTTTATTGTAAATAAAACTTGATCCAACATGTTTGATAATAATAATAATAATCAAGCTACTGAGGTCGGGCCCTTGTATATTATTGAGAAAGATAGCACTCACCAGTCCTCTCCAGTTTGAGCATGAGCTTGGACGTGGGAACAGGTAGTCGTTGATGAGGGCTCGCACCAGGCCTTGGTTCACGCCGAACTCCACCTTCTTGTCGGGACTGAGGAAGTGCACCAGCTCCTTCACAATGCTCAGGTGTCCCTGCAAAACATAAGCCGTGTTTTTTTTTATTTTTTGATTAAGAACATAACATTGTTTACAAAATTTACAATTGAAAACAACAATACTAATGTTCGCTATTATACTTATAAATAGTTTTACAAGTTATCAAAATATAAAGGGTATCTAATGCATATATTCTACCATATGAGTGACAAAATATCTCTAATTTTCTTGCTGTAGGTAGTCTAAGCATTTCATCTTAAACATTTCTTTTGGCAGTGAGAATTCACTGATGTCAATATGAAGATAATTACACAGTGTCATTGCCTTAATGAGGGGAGATTCATGCAATTTTTTTTTTTTTTTTTTTTTTTTTTTTGAGGGGAGATTCATGCAATTTTTTCCAGGTTCCGTATTTCCAAATAGTTCCATTTTCTTCCAAGTTTAGGTTCCCCACTATTCGTGCAAGAAAATTGCGTTTCGGTACTTTTAAAGATAAACAATGGAAAAATGAAAACTTAACCTATAAAAGAAATGGAAGCAAGAATTTTATAAATCCATTTTGGTTAACCAAACTGGAAAAAGACTTTTCTTCTTTCAAAAGAAAAATGACTTTCTTCCAGTTCGTATATTGTATAGTATAAAGCCAGGATTCCACTGAGTGCAACATTTTGTTTCGTAACGTTGTGCAACGTTTCATGCTCCACTCTTCTTTTAAGATCAAGTGAGATCGAATCCCACTGACTTCACAACGCTTTGCAACATTTTCCATTTAATTCCGGACACAATGTTGCACTCAGTAGGATCCCAGCTTAACAAAAATATTTTTTTTTGTGACCTAATAACTCAGGAGTAGACCAGCAGTCTGGCCGGGGACTTAAAACAGGGAGTAGACCAGCATTGGCTTGGTTCTGGGGGCCCTTGTCAATTATTAGCCTCCTTGTAAAGACAGTGGTAGAAGTGCTGAGTCATTTCACCACTGTCTGGCCACCATCGTTCACGATGACGCCACCCTATGATGATGATAGAGAAGGGTTGGGTGGAAGAGATTGCCATAGGCAATAACCCCGCCCTTTAGTTAGGACATATATGTTTTCATATATGTTTTATGTTTTCAAATATTTTCTATTCTTTTTCATTTTTATTGTATATATTGTTTTTTTCATTTTTTCACTGTAAAAATTATTATTTGTATGTACATAATGTCCTTTTGTATCTAATAAAGAATTGTATAATAATAATAATAATGATAACTCAGGTAGCCCAAGATCTTTTACGAACTGCCATGAGTATGAGTAACCCCATTCCCAATTCATGCTCGAGTCCCCCCCATGACTCACCTGCAGCAACACCTCCTGGGCGGGGGAGGGGGGGCACCTCTTCACCCCCGCGGCCAGCACCCCCAGGCCCGCCAACTCCTCCCCCAGGATCTTCTCCACATCCACGCTGGCACTGAAGAGGGAGCCAGGCAGCGGAGCCCAGCTGGTCGAGATGAAGTTGAGAATCTTCGTGAAGAGTCGGAAGTACTCGGCCGAGTTCGCGCAGGCTCGGGTCTCGAGCAGCGGGAACATGAGCCGAAGAAACCCGATCAAAGCCGACTGCTCGGATTCGTTCGTATAAGAATAGCTCAGCGTGAGAGAGAGCGTCAGTTGCTCTTGCACGCACGAGCGTATGATTTTCTCCTCGCACAGGATGAGTGTGTCGACAAGAAAATGGGCGAAGAGTGCATCCTTGAGCCACACCTTGAGAAGAGAACTGTTAATGATTAAACAAACGGTCAGTAGCTCAAGTGCTTCTTTGCAAACGAGAATGTCGTCCAAGTCGATGTCTTTGGTTTGTATTTGGTCTAGGTCAGTGGGGTCAACGACCGCACCGAATGGGTCAGACTCTTTGGAAACGTCGAAGATCGGGCGGGTTCGGGCAAGGAAAACGTCGGGCTCGGCGTTTTTTGAGTTCGAAATTCCCGCGGGACCCCGCCCATATGATCCGCATGAGGGCGAGCACTGTCTCGATCTCGGGCGAAATGTTGAGGATGTGCGAGCGGGGCGAAGGCAATGTGCTGTGACTGGGCGACGACGCGGGTTCGTTGTTCATGCTGAGGCCCGAGTCCAGGGAGCTTTGTCTCGTGTGGCTGCTCAGAGGGGTGAGGCGGGCGGAGGACGGGGGGACGGCTGGCGAGTGAAAGACATGGCTCAGAGGATCCGCCGGCGAGAGCCCTGTGGGAGAAGTGGAAAATGACGTGTTTATACTATTGAATATATAAAAAAGGTAATAATAATAATAACACTTTTTAGTGGAAGGTAACCACCAGGCGAGGTTAATGCTCAAAGCATTTTCTACCACCTAACCCTTAGAGTCTTATTATTATTATGTGGTCACAAATTCAAATTAATGAGGTAAAATTCATGCACTGGCCGGGATTCTAACCAACGGATCCCTGCGCTACCTGGAGTACCAGACTAGCACGTTAACCACTTAACTACCAGTGCACGTACTTACTTACTTACCTTACTTTCCGTGTTCATATGTAATGTCATGGTGGTAGTTTATTTACCAACATTTGAATTCAATAATATTTTCATAAGAAGATATTACAAAAAAATAGGAATCTTCTAGCAATGTTGTGGGTTCCCAATGACTATGGAGGCAAGGTGACAGCGGTGACGTACCTTTACTAGTGTTATCACAGTCAGTGGTGGGGGTTTCACTACTTACCTTTACTAGTGTTATCACAGTCAGTGGTGGGGGGTGGGGGTTTCAGTCGTGGAGAGGGGGGCACTAGAACTATTATGACACAGGTTCTGCATGGAGGCGGAGCGACAGAGGTGGGAGGGGGGGGTTTCACTACTTACCTTTACTAGTGTTATCACAGTCAGTGGTGGGGGTGGGGGTTTCAGTCGTGGAGAGGGGGGCACTAGAACTATTATGACACAGGTTCTGCATGGAGGGGGAGCGACAGAGTTGGGAGGTAACGTATAGCTGGGACAGTTTCATCCTGGAAGAGAAAACGAGAGTGAGATTGAAGAGAAACAAGGACCTAAAGGGTTGGGTGGAAGAGATTGCCACAGGCAATAACCCCGCCCTTTATTATTATTATTATATAACACTTTATTGGTTAACTACATACATTCATCAAATAGGACATGAAAAATACAAGAACACGTAGTGAACCAAGGGGCGAGGTTAAAGCCTGTGGCTTTCTCTTCCACCGAACCCCATAGGATAAAAAAAAAATAATGGAAAAAAATATATATATATATAATAATAAATACTTGTAAAAAAGTATAAGGAAACAAAAGTTAACAAAAAAAAGAGAGAAAAGAAAAATTTAAAGGTACAATGAAAAGTATAGAAAATAGAGGAGAAGAAGAAGGAGGAGAAGAAGAAGAAGAAGAAGAAGAAGAGGGAGGAGAAGAGGAAGAAGAAGGAGGAGGAGAAGAAGAAGAAAGAGGAGAAGGAGAAGAAAGAGGAGAAGGAGAAGAAGAAATTAGATAGGAAAGGAGGGACATCATCATATTTCCATGTTTTCCAGATATAACTTTAGATTATATTTGAATGAATCTTTATTGATGAGGGATGTAATGTTTGGAGGCAATTGATTCCACGATCTTGCTGCTTTTACAGAAAATGATTGTGACATGAAAGTAGTGTGATGTAGTGGAATGAGAAGATTGTTGTGTCTTGTGTTGTGCTGATGTGATGAGTGAAGTGGATGAAACAATTCATGTAGATATGAAGGAGAAGATGGGAGATTTAAAATACTTTAGGTAGGATATTATTGTTATTTTCTTTTTTTACTTATTTATTTTGTCATTTGTTTGTTTTTTTTTATTTCTTTCTTTTCTTAATTTTATACTGTTACTATTGTACTTTGTTCTCCTAATAAAGCTTAAAAAAAGGACCACGTTTCGACTATCGACATAAGTCTGAAAAGTCCCTTTACTCCATTGAAAAATATCTATGCGTATGATAGAGGTATGTTGGATCTGAACAATCAACCTTTCTTAGCTAGCTCTTACTGATTTTTTTTTTTTTTTTTTTTTTTTTTTCAATTTGGTCTTAACGACTTATCGATCGTTCAGCTACACTACCGTATCACGACGGGGGTTTTACCCTCCATTCGCTGGAAACTCATAATATATCGCCCTTGCCTTTATCCCATATTAGCTTATGTTGCTATTGGGGTCGGCATTGTTCAACCTCATGGTTGAGGATATTTATTCAGCAGATATTTATTAAACGCCTTAACGCCAACAACCCTGATCAGCAAGGGGGTGTTACCCTCCATTCGCCGGGAATCGTACCAGCTACATTAGGCTCACCCAGCCTGGGTAGAGCCGCTGGAAACTCATAATATCGTTAAGATAGATTTATATACATAGTTTTAAGTGAAAAATATAATTATAAGTAAATAGGTAGTTAGGTGAATTTGTTTTGTTCTTTTTTTCTTTTTTATAGCTGTAAGTTTTTTGTGTGTAGATTTAAGTGTCTTTGTATTAATGGGCACTCCTCCTCGTCAATTCATAAAATAAATATGAAGAAAAAAAAAACAAAAATCAAATTAACTTTCTTTCCTTTCCTCGGAAGTAAGTGAAAAGACAACTGACCCGATGTTGGTGACGCAGTACTCGAGCGTGGAGTGGGGGAGGGAGTGGTGCAGCGCTTGCTTGAGCAGAAGAATGGCGGGCTCGGAGTCAGGGGGGGGCCCAGGGGCCGGGGTGGAGTCAGGGGGGGGGCCCGACTCGGCGGCCTCTGTGAGGCGGGCCAGCTCCAGGAGGCCTAGCTTGACGTGGCCGAGCACTGTGAGGGTGAACTTGGCCATCTTCAGAACGATGAGATACGCCGAGCTGGAATTTACAAGGTCATTAAATGACTTACATAGTCATTAAGACTTTTCAACATAGTCATTAAGACTTTTCATCATAGTCATTAAGACTTTTCATTCAACATAGTCATTAAGACTTTTCATCATAGTCATTAAGACTTTTCATCATAGTCATTAAGACTTTTCATCATAGTCATTAAGACTTTTCATCATAGTCATTAAGACTTTTCAACATAGTCATTAAGACTTTTCATCATAGTCATTAAGACTTGTCATCATATAATGAAAACATACTTTCGATTTCTAATATTGAAAATTTCTCGGAAGTAATAAAATTAATTACTTCCGAGAAATTTCCAATATTAGAAATCGGATGTATTTTTTTTATTATATGATGAAAAGTCTTATACCCCAGACAAAGTTTCGTATTTTTTACTTCGTTAAGTCTAAACCAAATAAGATAATAATATATAAATATTGGTATAAGTAGGGCTGTCGGCTACGAAAGCTCTTTGTCACTGCGACCTTAAATAGATCTTTTGTGACATGCCCCTGTAACTCTAAAAGAGATCAAAGCTATTAATGTAGCTTAAGATTCTTTTGGAACTGATTTCGGTAACTTCTTTAGGTGTTAGAATCAGCCTTGAGAAGTGTTTCAGTCGAGCGTGTGAGGCTGCTCCACATTCACAGAGAATGTGTTTTGCTGTCTCTGGGGCCTCTTTACAGAGACTGCTTTACAGTCTTGAGCAATGTACAATATATAACTATGAACGATGTCTATTTATTTCTATTTTATAAACGATGTCATCATCATATATTTCCTATTAAGTACTCCTGAACTCTTCAAGAGTACATTGTTGTGGTCTGGAGTACTTTGTTACCAGGTCTGTGTGTTGCACAGGAACTTACCGTTTGGTAGCCAGGTCTGTGTTGCACAGGAAGTTGGTTCGGGTGAGAATGTCCAGAACGATGGACACGTGGTCTGAGGAGAGGAAGCTGTGCTGGAACTCCAGGGACCTGTCAGACAGAGTGTCTACTGCGGGGAGTAGCATCGCGTACATCACCTGAGGTAGAACAGGTAGTCAAGTGGTTAACGCGCTAGTCTGGTAATCCAGGTAGCGTAGGGATCCGTTGGTTCGAATTCCACCCAGTGCATGAATTTTTCCTCATTAATTTGAGTATGTGACCACATAATAATAAGACTCGGAGGGTTGTGTAGCTGGTAGAAAATGCTTTGAGCATTAACCTCGCCTGGTGGTTACCTTCCACTAAAGAGTGTTATTATTAGAACACAGGGGTTATGATGATAGAGGAACATCTTGATAAGCACTATAAGGAGATGTAAAGTTCTATACTACGGCTGCACTGCTGTAGGAGAAGAAGAAAAGTGTGGGAGAAAGGCAAATTTATGCAACACGAGGCACTGGAGTGTATGTCGAGCATGCTAAACCAAGGTGACTATAAATGAGTTTCTTTGTGTTATTATATGACAATTTTAGTGGGTAGCGCAGAATTATAGGACTTTTCCATATTATCCTAATATCTTATTTTTGCCTATAATTCCGCCACTTCACGAAGTAAGAGTGGACCCCGAACACCCAAGTACAGATCAGAAAAATCCTGCCCCGCCGGGGATCGAACCCAGGTCACCGTGCGTGCAATACCTGCGCGCGCTAACTCATTCTGCCACGGTCACTACTAACAAAGGTGACTACAAAGAGATAATCCCCGTCTTCTTCACAGTTTTTAACTTTGAAGACGGGTATACTTTCCTATTATTTTTTTTTATACTAATTTATCTTTGTCAAATAAATGGAAATGTTGTTAAAAAAAAAAAAATACTGAAAGTTCCGCACTGAAATTCCGTACCGTGGGGGGAATAGAGAACTGTGTTCACTCACTTCCAAGTTGTAAAGCACTTGCGAGGGAGAGGGAGAGAAGAAGATCTCGTTGACTGGGGAAGTGATGTGCGGTCCCGCCAGCACCTGACTTGAGGGGGGCTTGGCGAAGGCAGTCTGAAATATAAATGGAAATCAAAATATCATCATTTTAATCACCTCTTAAATTTCATAGAGTTCTTAAGGTATATTCACCTCACCTAAAAAAAATAGATAAGTAAGTTCAGACATTATAATAATAATAATATCGCCTTATTTATACTGCCCGATAAGGACTACTAAGTCCCATTATTCCAGCAGTAAGCCCAAGACATATTAATATGTGGTAAAAATCCCAAATGGGAGGATAACTTGTCATGTCCCGGCTGGGTTTCGAACCCGCGACTTCTGGAATCTCTGGATTCACAGAGTGCCGCCTTTACCACTGAGCTACCGGGACAGACGGGAATCGCCTCTTAAATTTTATAGAGTCCTTAAGGTATATTCACCTCACCTGAAAAAAAAATAGATTAGTAAGTTCAGACAGTATAACTATGTTCCACTTGTTCTCTCGCTTAAATTTATTGCATTCCACACTTTTACATGTCTTGATTTTTGCATTCCACAGAGAAATAAATGCTATTATGTATTATTACATTTGATCCTGGTTAATTTGAACCAAAGGGACGGAACAAAAATTCCCACAATAAAGAGGTTTCTAATATAGGCAGTTCTCTATTACACATAATACATTATCCTCAGGTGAAGCAGGGACCTGAGATTTTCTCTATTATGTATAAAGAGGTTTCTAATATAGTCAGTTCTCTGTTACACATAAACAGATGACGCAAGGACTGAGATTTTCTCTATTATAAAAAGGTTTCTTTTTTTCATTATTGAAACACTTTTAAAAGTCTAGGATTCGAATTTTGATGACTTACTTTCAAATCCTAGACATATAAAAGTGTTTCAATAATAAATTCACATTAGGATGTCTAAAGTACCATGTTCAAAAAGGAGGTTTCTATTATATCCAGGTTCGACTTCCAGTGGCGTAGCCAGGGAGGGGGGGGGGGTTTTATGGACAAAAAAAACCCCGAAATTTCCAAGAAACCCCAGCAAAGATGGAATATACGTTAGGCGAGATTTCTGAACCCCCCCAAAATCCCATCAACCCCCCCCCCCCCAAATCCCCTCAACCCCCCCCCCCCCCCGAAATGTAGGTCTAGCTACGCCACTGTCGACTTCATATTTGGAAGAAGAAACCAACACGTTTGGTAAATGTTGGACTCACCTTGATTCTATGTACTAAGTGTTGGACTCACCTTGATTCTATGTACTAAGTGTTGGATTCACCTTGATTCTATGTACATAAGTGTTGGACTCACCTTGATTCTATGTACTAAGTGTTGGACTCACCTTGATTCTATGTACTAAGTGTTGGACTCACCTTGATTCTATGTACATAAGTGTTGGACTCACCTTGATTCTATGTACTAAGTGTTGGACTCACCTTGATTCTATGTACTAAGTGTTGGACTCACCTTGATTCTATGTACATAAGTGTTGGATTCACCTTGATTCTATGTACATAAGTGTTGGACTCACCTTGATTCTATGTACATAAGTGTTGGACTCACCTTGATTGTATGTACTAAGTGTTGGACTCACCTTGATTCTATGTACATAAGTGTTGGACTCACCTTGATTGTATGTACTAAGTGTTGGACTCACCTTGATTCTATGTACATAAGTGTTGGACTCACCTTGATTCTATGTACAGAAGTGTTGGACTCACCTTGATTGTATGTACTAAGTGTTGGACTCACCTTGATTCTATGTACATAAGTGTTGGACTCACCTTGATTCTATGTACATAAGTGTTGGACTCACCTTGATTCTATGTACATAAGTGTTGGACTCACCTTGATTCTATGTACATAAGTGTTGGACTCACCTTGATTCTATGTACATAAGTGTTGGACTCACCTTGATTCTATGTACATAAGTGTTGGACTCACCTTGATTCTATGTACTAAGTGTTGGACTCACCTTGATTCTATGTACATAAGTGTTGGACTCACCTTGATTCTATGTACTAAGTGTTGGACTCACCTTGATTTCTATGTACTAAGTGTTGGACTCACCTTGATTCTATGTACATAAGTGTTGGATTCACCTTGATTCTATGTACATAAGTGTTGGACTCACCTTGATTCTATGTACATACGTGTTGGACTCACCTTGATTCTATGTACATAAGTGTTGGACTCACCTTGATTCTATGTACATAAGTGTTGGACTCACCTTGATTCTATGTACTAAGTGTTGGACTCACCTTGATTCTATGTACATAAGTGTTGGACTCACCTTGATTCTATGTACTAAGTGTTGGACTCACCTTGATTCTATGTACAGTACTGTTGGACTCACCTTGATTCTATGTATATACGTGTTGGACTTACCTTGATTCTATGTACATAAGTGTTGGACTCACCTTGATTCTATGTACATAAGTGTTGGACTCACCTTGATTCTATGTACATAAGTGTTCGACTCACCTTGATTCTATGTACATAAGTGTTGGATTCACCTTGATTCTATGTACATAAGTGTTGGACTCACCTTGATTCTATGTACTAAGTGTTGGACTCACCTTGATTCTATGTACAGTACTGTTGGACTCACCTTGATTCTATGTATATACGTGTTGGACTTACCTTGATTCTATGTACATAAGTGTTGGACTCACCTTGATTCTATGTACATAAGTGTTGGACTCACCTTAATTCTATGTACTAAGTGTTGGACTCACCTTGATTCTATGTACATAAGTGTTGGACTCACCTTGATTCTATGTACTAAGTGTTGGACTCACCTTGATTCTATGTACAGTGGTGGTGTCCGCGGGGATGGATCTCAGAATACACCGGGCCGAATCCCTCAGCTCTGCGTCGCCCAGACTAGCAGCCTTGTCGCCTGGAATCACAAGCCATGGAAAAACTAATTAATCCATTTGTAACAAATAAATAAATATTTTCATCCGAAAAAAAAAAATAATAAAAAAAAAAATAATCTCTTCATTTGTAACAAATATGAAAATATTTTCATCAGAAAACATAATATAAAATAATGATCTATTCATTTTCCATGCCATCTCGAGAGCGCGTCATCTGATTCACAGTGGCGAAAGGATTGTATGAACGCCAAGCCAATATAATATTAATCTATCCATTATTATTATTATCAAACACTATATTAGATATAAAAGACATATGTACAGTACAAATAATTATTATAACAATGAAAAAATGGAAACAATATATACACAAAAAAGGAAAAAGAATAGAAAAATATATATAAACCTATGTCCTAACTAAAGAGCGGGGTTATTGCCTATAGCAATATCTTCCACCCAACCCTTGACATCTCGGTGGCGACGCCGAACTGCTGGACTTGAAATTTGAACCACCGACCTCCGCTTACGAGTCCGCCCCCTTATCGATGAAGCTAGAGAGGGTGGTGTCAGCATATAACAAATGAGAATACAGGGTGTCTCACCTATTTGGAACAGGAACTGGGTGTAGGTGGCGTTCTGGCTCATGAGGACGCCGGGCAGCGAGCTCTCGGGCTCCGGCAGAGGGGGGCGGGGCTCTGTCGAGGAGCCAGAGGGGGGGGGCAGGGGCGGCGGGGAGGGGGAGAGGAGTCCGAGTTGCTCTCGGGGGAGGAGGTGAGTTGCGCGGAGGCGGGGGAGAGCTTGCCCGTCAGGAACTGAGGAGGGAGGAAAAGTTCATATTAAATTTAGAATAGAATATACCTTGTTTATACTGCCGAGGTAAGACGGAAAAGTCCCTCTACTGTTCCGGTAGCTCAGTGGTAAAGGCGGCATTCTGTGAATCCAAAGACTCCAGAGGTCGTGGGTTCGAAACCCAGCTGGGACATGACATGTTATCCTCCCAATTGGGATTTTTACCACATAATAATTTGTCTTGGGCTTACTGCTGGTAATGGGACTTCTATAGTCCTAATCGGGCAGTATAAATAAGGCGATATTATTATTATATTATATTATTATTATTCAGCAGTCAAACAGGTCTTATAAATTTTATGGGATAAATATTTTACATATTAATATATAAAAAATCGAAATTTATTTTAAGAAAAAGTGAAAGGGTAAAATAAAAAAAATCAAAGAAATACATTTATTTTATTAATAAAACATATATTTCAGGACCTAAAAGTAAAACATGAAACCTTTATTTCCACTTTGAGGTACAAAAGCAATATCACCCTGATGCGACACTAATAAATCGGGTTCGACAACTCACCACTTGGTTCTAGTGTGACATTATTAAATCGGGTTTGACAACTCACCACTGTGTTCTGGTGTGACATTATTAAATCGGGTTCGACTACTCACCACTTAGTTCTGATGCGACACTAATAAATCGGGTTTGAGAACTCATCACTTTGTTCTAGTGTGACATTATTAAATCGGGTTCGACAACTCACCGCTTTCTTCTAGGGAGGAATTAAAAGACGTTGTTATAATACCTCTGTGGCGTTAAGTCACCGATTGCGTACTGTGTAAGATAGAGAAAACCGACACTTACCAACGACTTAAGTTATTGATGTTGTCTATTAATTCCGCCCCTAGTGTGACATTATTAAATCGGGTTCGACAACTCACCACTTTGTTCTAGTGTGACGTTATTAAATCGGGTTCGACAACTCACCACTTTGTTCTGGTGTGACATTATTAAATCGGGTTCGACAACTCACCACTTTGTTCTGATGCGACACTAATAAATCGGGTTCGACAACTCACCACTTTGTTCTAGTGTGACGTTATTAAATCGGGTTCGACAACTCACCACTTTGTTCTAGTGTGACGTTATTAAATCGGGTTCGACAACTCACCACTTTGTTCTGGTGTGACATTATTAAATCGGGTTCGACAACTCACCACTTTGTTCTGATGCGACACTAATAAATCGGGTTCGACAACTCACCACTTTGTTCTAGTGTGACATTATTAAATCGGGTTCAGTAGTCACCGTGGCAGAGTGAGTTAGGGCGCTAGGCATTGCACGCACGGTGATCTAGGTTCGATCCCCAGCAGGGCAGGATTTTTTCTGCTCTGTACTTGGGTGTTCGGGTTATACACTTCGTGAGGAAAAATGAGTAGCTGCTTTAATGTTAGCAGCGACCAGTGGAGGAATTATAGGCAAAAATAAGATACTTTGTATTAAAATTACGGAAAAGTCCTATAATTCCGAGTCATCCACTAAAATTGTGATATAATAACACAAAGAAATACATTTATTTTATTATTAAAACAAATGTTTACAGACCTTAAAATAAAACATGAAACCTTTATTTTCACTTTGAGGTACAAAAGCAATATTGTGAAATTAAAACTCAGACATGGTTTATGATCACCCTGGTTCGACAACTCGCCACTTGTTCTGATGCGACATTATTAAATCGGGTTTGATAACTCACCACTTTGTTCTAGTGTGACATTATTAAATCGGGTTCGACAACTCACCACTTTGTTCTAGTGTGACATTATTAATTCGGGTACGACAACTCACCACTTTGTTCTAGTGTGACGTTATTATTAAATCGGGTTCGACAACTCACCACTTTCTTCTAGTGTGACGTTATTATTAAATCGGGTTCGACAACTCACCACTTTCTTCTAGTGTGACGTTATTATTAAATCGGGTTCGACAACTCACCACTTTCTTCTAGGGCGGAATTAATAGACGTTGTTATAATACCTCTGTGGTGTTCAGTCACGGATTGCGTACTGTGTAAGATAGGGAAAACCGACACTTACCAACGACTTAAGTTATTGATGTTGTCTATTGATTCCGCCCCTAGTGTGACATTATTAAATCGCGTTCGACAACTCACCACTTTGTTCTGGTGCGACATTATTAAATCGGTTTGGACAACTCACCACTTTATTCTAGTATGACGTTATAATATGGTATGGTATATTTATTTACGGTAAGAATCCTTTTACAAAGTCACAAGTACATAAAACAAACTTGAAAAATTACAATGTAAAAATTACAATGTTATTATTACCACTTTGTTCTAGTGTGGCGTTATTATTAAATCACGTTCGACAACTCACCACTTTGTTCTGGTGTGACAGGCAGGAGAGCAGCTTCCTGTCCTCACTGGTGTCCAGAAACTCGCCGTTCAGGTAGAGGTCGAGTTTCATGTTGGCTGACAGAACGGGGCGGATTTTCTTCAGGAGAGTTCGCCTCACGGAGCCTGCACACATGAGAGAGCACGAGTAATAAATATTAATACTATTTAGTGGAAGGTAACCACCAGGCAAGGTGTCTGGCTGGGGGACGGTAAACAGAGAGAAGACCAGTGTCTCGCTAGAGGACTATAAACAGAGAACAGACTAGCCAACCCTTACAAGCCAGGCTAGCTTGCAGTTTCCTAAGGGTTTAATGGCTTATAAAGAAAAGTCCAAGTCCTCATGATGGTTGATCGCACATAGAAATATGTGGTTCAGGACGAGCCAACTTTGAAATAAAGTTGGCTTGAGACCATCACTCACCCCTCCAGCTGTAGCCAAGCTGGCTACAACAACAACAGTAATAAATAATAATACTATTTAGTGGAAGGCAACTACCAGGCGAGGTTAATGCCCAAAGCATTTTCTACCACCTAACCCTCAGGGTTGTATGCAGAGTCCTCACTGTAGGGATGCCTGGGTCATTTGTCAATCGTCTCTGCATACGAGCCTTAGTCTTATTCGTGCTCCGCTCTCTTCTCCTTTGGAATCAAATGAGATGGAATCCTACTGACTCAAACATTGCTTTACAACATATATCGTGAAACATACGAAATTTATTGGACAAGTTTCATTCTACCCTGAAAAGTTTAAATAACTAATGACAAGAATATTTGAATTGTATACTGTGTCAGTTGGCAACTCTTTGTTTAGAGCAGTTCAAAATAAAATAAAATTTATTTTGTTAATAAAAAATTACTTATGGTATCGTGGGTGTGAGTAGCCAGCTCAATATCACAAGTTTCACTTACCTATGGTATCATGGGTGTACTTACCTATGGTATCATGGGTGTATCTTACCTATGGTATCGTGGGTGTGAGTAGCCAGCTCAATATCGTCCAGAGTTCGCCCGCCGGGCTGATTGAATCTCACGGACAGCAACAGGTGTTTACCTCGACATGCTCTGTTGGGAATTTAGGAACAATATATGAGCAAAAGAAATTGAAATTTAAAAATCGTGACATGACTGTCTAGGTGTGATGGAAGGGGCTACATTTCAATTGGATCTATGTCTGTTCCGGTAGCTCAGTGGTAAAGGCGGCACTTTGTAGATCTAGAGATTCCAGATGTCGCGGGTTCAAAACCCAGCCGGAGCATGACAAGTTATCCTCCCATTTGGGATTTTTACCACACAATAATACGTCTATGGCTTACTGCCTGAAAAATGGGACTTAAAAGTCTTAATCGGGCAGCATAAATAAGGCGATATTATTATTATTTATTATTATCTTCAGTGACAGAACGAGAACTGGTGTATTCAACGTACCATCGACGCTGGCTGGCTGCTTCCTTGTATGTGAAGGATGTATTGTTTCTGTTGTAAAATGCCGAAAGTTTTGATTGAAACAATGGACTTAACCTATAAAAGAACTGGAAGCAAGAAATTTTTTCTTCCATTTTGGTCAACCAAACTGGAAGAAGATACTTCCTCTTCCAAAAGAAAAATGACTTGCTTCGAGTTTGTTCATTTTATTCCAGTTGCATCCACTTTGGTTAGAAAGAAAAATACGGCTTTTATTTTATTATTCAAAGGTGATTAACACAAATATGAGAACTTTATTTTATTATTCAAAGGTGATTAACACAAATATGATAACTTTATTTTATTATTCAAAGGTGATTAACACAAATATGATAACTTTTTTATTCAATTATCTTACCTATGTAGAGGTATCAGTCTCCTCTCGCCTGAGTACATGTTGTCACACTCTGTAATGTATTCGTGCAGCACTTTCAGGACCCGACACATCTTGATACACTCTGTGCTTAACCTGGAAACAAGTGGGATTAATATTCTATAAAATGATTTTAGAAAATGTTCCAATCTTCGTTTTATTTTTGTAATGGAATGTCAGAAAAAGAAAACAATATTAAAAATCAAAAGGTGATATCTGCTTTCTTCTTCATTAAATACTTTATTTATTTAACTGTATCTTCATACTACAAACATGTCATCGTTCTTCTCCCGACACATGGTGCCTACCAGGCTCGAGGCATTTCCACGCTGGACTGCTAATGACAGTCGTTGGCGTAAGAATGCCCCGGCCCTGGTATCACCACATGTGCGTTGTAATTTATCTGAGATTACGTCCCAGAAAATGGTCCCAGTGTTTCGACATTTGTATTAAAAGGAGAAAAAACAATAAGATAAGAAAACACTCTTCAAATTATTTTGATGTTTAATTGTTTTACCAAGAGTTGAGTAAAATTATAAGTTTTTCCTGAGAACTTATATATTTCAATATTAAAAACTTGATGTGCTACTAGGATTCGTTAAAGTTTCTTTGTCATTTAATCTGAACTACGAGTATAATAATAATAATAATACTCTTTAGTGCTAGGTAACTGCCAGGCGAGGTTAATGCTCGAAGCATTATCTATCACCTAACCCTCAGAATCTTATTATTATGTGGTTACAAACTCAAAATTATGAAGAAAAATTCATGCACTGATTCGGAAGACATGCTGCTACACCAGAAATATTCGTTGGAAACTATCAAACTAGTTACTGCTATTATTAACCAATTATTATATTACATTTAATAACTTTATTTGATATTAGGATTCATTATAAGTGCACTGGTAGTCAAGTGGTTGACGCGCTAGTCTGGTAATCCAGGTAGCGTAGGGATCCGTTGGTTCGAATCCCACCCAGTGCATGAATTTTTCCTCATTAATTTGAGTTTGTGACCACATAATAATAAGACGCTGAAGGTTAGTTGGTAGAAAATGCTTTGAGCATTAACTTCGCCTGGTGCTTACCTTCCACTAAAGAGAGTTATTATTGTTATTCTCCCCCTAAAGAAAGCCTCATTTATCGGTGTGAGTTTTGCAATGGAGCAATATTATTATCTTCTATTATTATTTTACAATAGTTTCCAACGAATATTTCTGTTGTAGCAGCATGTCCTCCGAATCATGTTGGTTCGGATCCCACTCCGTGCATGAATTTTTTTTCCATTAGTTTGTGTTTATAACCACATCTGAGGGTTAGTTGGTAGAAAATCCTTCGAGCATTAACCTCGCCTGGTGGTTACCTTAAACTAAAGACTATCATTATTGTTATCCATCACTCACCTGTTCTGTTGTTGTTGTTGTTGTAGCCAGTTTGTCTAAAGCTGGAGGGGGGAGTGATGGTGTCCAGCCAACTTTATTTCAAAGTTGGCTCGTCCTGAATCACATATTTCTATGTGCAATCAATCATCGTGAGGACTTGGACTTTTTCTTTTAAGCCATTAAACCCTCAGGAAACTACAAGCTAGTCTGGCTTGTAAGGGTTGACTAGTCTGTTCTCTGTTTATAGTCCTCTAGCGAGGCACTGGTCTTCTCCCTGTTTAACATCCCCCAGCCAGACGACTCACCTGTTCTGAATCATAACCTGCTCTCATCACTCACCTGTTCTGAATCATAACCTGCTCTCATCACTCACCTGTTCTGAATCATAACCTGCTCTCATCACTCACCTGTTCTGAATCATAACCTGCTCTCATCACTCACCTGTTCTGAATCATAACCTGCTCTCATCACTCACCTGTTCTGAATCATAACCTGCTCTCATCACTCACCTGTTCTGAATCATAACCTGCTCTCATCACTCACCTGTTCTGAATCATAACCTGCTCTCATCACTCACCTGTTCTGAATCATAACCTGCTCTCATCACTCACCTGTTCTGAATCATAACCTGCTCTCATCACTCAACTGTTCTGAATCATAACCTGCTCTCATCACTCACCTGTTCTGAATCATAACCTGCTCTCATCACTCACCTGTTCTGAATCATCACCTGCTCTCATCACTCACCTGTTCTGAATCATAACCTGCTCTCATCACTCACCTGTTCTGAATCATAACCTGCTCTCATCACTCACCTGTTCTGAATCATAACCTGCTCTCATCACTCACCTGTTCTGAATCATAACCTGCTCTCATCACTCACCTGTTCTGAATCATAACCTGCTCTCATCACTCACCTGTTCTGAATCATAACCTGCTCTCATCACTCACCTGTTCTGAATCATAACCTGCTCTCATCACTCACCTGTTCTGAATCATCACCTGCTCTCATCACTCACCTGTTCTGAATCATAACCTGCTCTCATCACTCACCTGTTCTGAATCATAACCTGCTCTCATCACTCACCTGTTCTGAATCATAACCTGCTCTCATCACTCACCTGTTCTGAATCATCACCTGCTCTCATCACTCACCTGTTCTGAATCATAACCTGCTCTCATCACTCACCTGTTCTGAATCATAACCTGCTCTCATCACTCACCTGTTCTGAATCATAACCTGCTCCTCAGCCCCCAGGTTCTGTTTGGTGAGCACCCCTATGGTTACACTACCTGGTTACCCAGCAGTGGCTCAGAGCCTCAGACCATTCCACTAAAGAGTGTTATTATTGTTATCCATCACTCACCTGTTCCACTAAAGAGTGTTATTATTGTTATCCATCACTCACCTGTTCCACTAAAGAGTGTTATTATTGTTATCCATCACTCACCTGTTCCACTAAAGAGTGTTATTATTGTTATCCATCACTCACCTGTTCTGAATCATCACCTGCTCCTCAGGCCCCAAGTTCTGTTTGGTGAGCACCCCTATGGTGTCGTAGTGCGCCCTCAGCCGGTCCAAACACTCGCCCACGAAGGTCTTGTGGAACTGAGTCAGGGAGGATTGCAGCTTGGGACCCAGATGGGTGGACACCTCCTTCAGAAGATCGATGGCGCGGAACGCGATGTCCTCCCCCGCGTTAGTGATCACCTGAGACACGAACAGAATAAGAATAATAATAGAAAATCTTATAAGGGCAAAGTTTTATAAGTAAAGTACACTTCTCGCCCATCAGAGGGGAGGCATGCTACGGGATGGGCTGGCTACAACACAGACCACAAGCGTCTACAGTAGCTCCTGTTTCATGGCTACGAAACAAAAAGGCTGTGAAACACTCATCTTTAATAAAAATAAAAAAAAGCTATTAAGCCCAGAACAAAATTATGAGGTTATGTTACACAATTGATGCATTATTTAATAGCGAAAAAATCATCAATTTTAGCTTTGAATGAGTTTGTGGATGGAGCATTAATCATGGTATCAGTTAATGAATTCCAGTTACAAAATATCCTGTTACTATAAAAATATTTTCTAACATCTTTTTTATTTCTTTCTTTAAATAATTTTTTAGAACGACCTCTGGTTCTACTTGAATTATTTAATGTGAACATGTATTTGAGGTCAATAAGAATAGTATTTATTGTAAATAAAGCCCTTACAAAGTCAATACTTAAAATTAATCTAAGACTAAGGAGAGTAAAGAGTAAAATTTATTACAAAGTTATAACATTGAAAATAAAGGCCGTTGACTAAATGTTTTTAAACTATCGCCTTATTTATACTGCCCGATTAAGACTACTAAAGTCCCATTATTCCAGCAGTAAGCCCAAGACATATATTATGTGGTAAAACAAGACAAGTTATCCTCCCGAATGGGAGAATAACTTGTCATGTCCAGGCCGGGTTTTGAACCCGCTGCCTATGGAATCTCTGGATTCACAGAGTGCCGCTGCTGCCTTTTCAGGCGGCTGATATTCAGATTCTCACCCGCCACAGATACTCGGCACCTATCAGGTCTGCGTTGTCCAGAAGCAGGGATCTCTTCTTCAGTTTCAGCACCAGCTTGCCCTCGCCTATGTTCACCGACTTGAAGAACTTCTCGAAACACTTGAGACCACTTTCCGTGAGTTGCGCTGAAGAGGGAAAAAAAATCGAAAAAGAGTTAACATAGACCAGTGGCGGCATTACGAGAAATAAAAAGGCTGTGATGTTAATCTTTAAATCTTTTTTCAAGATGTTAATCTTTAAAAAAGAAAAAAATGAACGATGATGGTTGGTTAGAGATATGATATATCGCCTCTGATAACACAAAGAGGCGTAAACCACAAATTTTTGAAATCGATTTTATTGCTTCGATTGAGTCTACTTGTGCTATAGTTTGTTCTCACAAATAGACGTAATCCAATTATAATCCAAAGAAAAGATACAACAAAAATTGAAATCAGGCGTATCCCTCATTTTCTCTTTTTCAGACAAATCAAATAGGCGCATGCGCGGATATAGGGGGGGGGCACGTACCCCCCAGATTTTTTCGGTAAGCGGTGTTTCTCAAATTTCATTATACCTAACCCCGTATAAAAAATGAGTTAGGGGGCACGGGCCCCAAAATAATTCCCAATTCTAAGACTAATCCCGTAAAAAAAAGATCTCAATAAGTTAGGGGGGCACAGGCCCCAAAATAATTCCCAATTCTAAGACTAATCCCGTAAAAAAAAAGATCTCAATAAGTTAGGGGGGCACGGGACCCAAAATAGATCCCAATTCTAATACTAATCCCGTAAAAAAAAAAAATCTCATTAAGCTAGGGGGGCACGGGCCCCAAAATAATTCCCAATTCTAAGACTAATCCCGTAAAAAAAAGATCTCAATAAGTTAGGGGGGCACAGGCCCCAAAATAATTCCCAATTCTAAGACTAATCCCAAGACTAATCCCGTAAAAAAAAAGATCTCAATAAGTTAGGGGGGCACGGGACCCAAAATAGATCCCAATTCTAATACTAATCCCGTAAAAAAAAAAAAATCTCAATAAGCTAGGGGGGCACGTGACGCAAAATAATTCCCAATTCTAAAACTAATCCCGTAAAAAAAAAGATCTCAATAAGTTAGGGGGGCACAGGCCCCAAAATAATTCCCAATTCTAAGACTAATCCCGTAAAAAAAAAGATCTCAATAAGTTAGGGGGGCACGGGACCCAAAATAGATCCCAATTCTAATACTAATCCCGTAAAAAAAAAAAATCTCAATAAGCTAGGGGGGCACGTGACGCAAAATAATTCCCAATTCTAAAACTAATCCCGTAAAAAAAAGATCTGAATAAGTTAGGAGGGCACGGTACCCAAAATAATTCCCAATTCTAAGACTAATCCCGTAAAAAAAAAATAAGCTAGGGGGGTACGGGACCCAAAATAATTCCCAATTCTAAGACCAATAAGAAATAACTAAATAATAATGTTGTCACAGATTGTCCGAGAAACCTGAAATTTTACCTATAGGTCCATTTGGATCAGGGAATATATCTCTACACGAGGTAAGGACAAAAAATGAATGTGTGACACAAAAAAATCACATTTTTCGACTGAAATTAATTTTTTTTTTCTCAAAATTTATCGCGGCGGCGTATCAACTCAAAAAGAAAAAGTTTTAAGCAAAAGTTCAAGTTTTCATTTGAGATATCAATTACGAAATTCTGATGAGCCGTTTTTGAGCTATGTTGAGTAAGGACATAATTATAATGGATGGGTAAACAAAAAGTAGGTTTTTACGTTTTTTACCTGAATGACATTTTTCTCGAAATTTGTCCTGACGACCTATCAACTCAAAGCGAGAATGTTTTTGCAAGGGTTGGAGTCTTCATTTGACATATTGATCGCGAAATTCTGATGAGCCATTCTTGAGCTCCAGTAAGGACAAGAAATGAATGGGTGACACGAAAAATATTGACATTTGTGTGTGTGTGTGTGTGTGTGTGTGTGTGTGCGTGTTTGTGTGGGTGGGTGTGGGTGTGTGTTCGTGTGTGTGTTGTGTGTGTGTGTGTGTGTGTGTGTGTGTGTGTGTGTGTGTGTGTGTGTGTGTGTGTGTGTTGTGCGATAGGCTTGCGAAGCGGCTTGCTAGTTAGGTATATTGTGCGATTGTGCCCCCCCAGTACAAGAGGGCTATATCCGCGCATGAATAGGCGTAAATCGATAGTCACAGTTAAATAATCAAATTTGGCAACAGAAAAAGTTCGTATCGTCATTCACGGGTACAGGGAAGTGATAATGTTCCTACCGTGAACAGAAAATTTATGCACAAGAAAACTCATTTTGGCTCTCCTGTAAAATTTCATTAGTTCTCGTAATGTCGATGCAACCCACTAAACATTGTGACATAATAACACAAATAACTAGCTCTTTATCTTTTCACATCACCATCATTATTGAGTAGCATCATCGTATTCGATGGTCGACCATCGCCAAACTTGATATTTTTATCTAGTTTATACAAGGAGGCTAATAATTACCAAGGGCCCCCAGAACCAAGTTAATGAAAGTCTGGTGTTTCCACTTCTCTCTACTGACTTTGCTCAAGGTGGCTAAAATGCAAAGCCAGTGCAAAAGTGAAAAATACAGACTTTATGCTTTAACTTTTCTTAGAGCAGTTCAAAATAAAATAAAATTTATTTTGTTAATAAAAAATGTGCTTTTATACCATCAGCTCAGGTGGGCAAGGGCCATGGAGATGACAGTCTTAAAAAATACAAGTTAATAGTATCCTGTTAATTATGTACTGCAACCATTTTGGTATTATACACTATAATTCTCGCATCGCCAGCTTGTATCCCATCTTTATCTTTACGAAATAAAAAATCTGGTGTAAACATCACACGACTTTCCTTATCCCCCAAAAAGGAGTCGAATTCGGCCACTGGTGACTCAATGGTAACAGATAACTAAAAACCAATGCCAAATTCGTAATCAGCAATTTAAAATCATTGAATTTGATATGTCACAACCCCCATCTAGGATGAATAATAAAAAAGTTAGTCAAAGCGGGTCTCCCCAAAATACCGGTAAATTTGAGCTAAGGTCCGAAAAGTTCAAGATATCAAAAAAATGATTAGAATAGACTCCTATTATTTTTTTAATTTAATAAAATGTTGTTCTTCAATTTTTTTTGTATCTTTAACCAATTCAAAGAAGCGACGCTTGCGGCTAAAATTTGCGGCCCTGCGGCCGCGGGATACGTCCAATTTAAACCAAAAGTTTCGTGATTCGTCTAGTGTATAAAATTAATTTCCATAGCAAATTTCAAGTCTCTAGCTCTTACGGTTCTCGAGATATCCTGTTCACAGACACACACACACACAGACGCACGGACCAATGGCTGAAAAAGACTTTTTTGGTATACTGAGGCTATGATTCGTCCAGAAATGTGAAAAACTGGGTAGGTCAAATTTTCGACGAATACAATACTTTCCTTATTATAGGATAAGGAAAGTAAAAAGGGTGTGAAACACTGATATTATGCCCGCCTCCGTCCGTGGCGTATTTGGCGTAATGGTTGTGAGTACTGCCCGTAGTCCAGAGATCCCGAGTTTGATCCCCGGTTGGAGCAGACTTTTCGCAAAAAATTCCGTTCCCTCCAAACACGTGAGGCTGGCATTTCCGGCCCTACCCAGGCTGGGTGAGGTTAATGTGGGTAGCTGGTACGATTCCCAGCGAATGGAGGGTAACACCCCTGACTACTTCAAATCAAGACGTACATCAGAATTAGAATCAACTGGTCACAATAGATCTAAAAAGAGGTCGGTGTGATATCTACCTCAAGTTAGGACGTTAAAACCAAATAGAATCAATGGACATGAAAGGAGCCTAGACATTGGATCTGGGCGTCCATATAATCCTCTCACCACCGTGATTTAGGTATCTGTCCCTATCTCACGGACACGGAATTATTATTACTGATATTATGGTTTAAATTGACCGCCTCACCCGGTTCAAAGTAGAGCACATGCTTCTCGAAGAAGTCCTTCATCATCTTGGGGTCCAGATCCGGCTCGTCGGTCATCAGCTTGGAGAACCACTTGAAGCATGCTTCACGGTCGCAGTGGAATATCGCCTCCTGAGCCAGGGCTGTCCAAATCTGGCGCGCCTGCGTCTCGCATAGCCACACCTGAGAGAAGAGAAAGCAATGGTTATGTATTATTATTTTTTAAAGATGAGTGTTTCGCAGCCTTTTTTATTTCGTAGCCATGAAACAGGAGCTACTGTAGACGCTTGTGGTCTGTGTTGTAGCCTGCCCATCGCGTAGTATGCCTCCCCTCTAATGGGCGAGAAGTGTTTTATTTCGATAGAATAATTTAGATCAAGCTTGATTTCATCATCATAGGGTGGCGTCATCGTGAACGATGGTAGCCAGACAGTGGAGGAATGACTCAGCACTTCTACCACTCTCTTTACAAGGAGGCTAACAATTGACAAGGGCCCCCAGTACCAAGCCAATGCTGGTCTACCCCCTGTTTATAGTCCCCCAGTCAGACTGCTGGTCTACTCCCTGTTTATAGTCCCCCACCCAGACTGCTGGTCTCCTCCCTGTTTATAGCCCCTCAGCTAGACATCTTACCTGTATTATAGCCCTCAGCTAGACATCTTACCTGTCTTATAGCCCTCAGCTAGACATCTTACCTGTCTTATAGTCCCTCAGCTAGATATCTTACCTGTATTATAGCCCTCATATAGCCCCTCAGCTAGACATCTTACCTGTCTTATAGCCCCTCAGCTAGACATCTTACCTGTCTTATAGCTCCTCAGCTAGACATCTTACCTGTCTTATAGCCCCTCAGCTAGACATCTTACCTGTCCGTCCTTGATAAGGAAGCGAAGTATACTGAGTCTCTCTTGCACCTGAGTGATGTGATTGTATCTGCCGTCTGGGTAGTAGTGCTCCGGGTTGATATCGGGGTTTTCTGAAAATAATAAATGCCTTGTTTAAACAAGCCTGCCTGGACCTCTATTTTAATTAAGATTTTCCTACGACGCGACGCGAGCAGCGATTTGAAGTTCGAAGAGACGAATTCCAGAAGCTGAAAATAATATTTGGAAACTTCCGGCTCGACCGGGATTCGAACACGCAACCTTTGGAGTAGTAATATAATAATATCGCTTTATTTATACTGCCCGATTAGGACTATTAAAGTCATATTAACAACAACATTAGACATGTTGTTGTAGCCAGCTTGGCTACAGCTGGTGGAGTGATGGTCTCTATCCAACTTTAACTTGAAACTTGGCTTATTCTGAAGCACATTTCTAAGTGCCATCAACCATAATAAGAACTTGGTCTTTTTCTTTATAAGACATTAAAACCTTAAGGGAACTGCACACTAGCCTGGCTTGTTCGGGTTGGATAGTCTGTTCTCTGTTTATAGTCCTGTAGCGAGACACTGGTCTTCTCCTTGTTTAACGTGCCCCAGACAGCCAGACTGCACTGGTAGTCAAGTGGTTAACGAGTTAGTCTGATAATCCAGGTAGCGTAGGGGTCCGATGGTTCGAATCCCACCCAGTGCACGAATTTTTCATCATTAATCTGAGTTTGTGACCACATAATAATAAGACTCTGAGGGTTAGGTGGTAGAAAATCCTTTGAGCATTAACCTCGCCTGGTGGTTAACTTCCACTAAAGAGTGTTATTATTATTATATACAGACCTAAAAGATATTCTTTAAGCATTATGATTTTCTTTATTTAAAATTTATTAGCTTATTCTGACTTTTATTCTTAAAAATGCTGTTATTTTTACTATTATTATTTTACTTTAGTCAATTATAAGTGTATTCATGATGCTATAGGTGGGAAACCACTGTTTTGAAATGCACTCTAAATAAAATAAATAAATTGAAATTGAAATATGCTTACCTCGCACCAACTCCCTCACTTGACTCATGTAGGAGCACAGATTGTTGGTGATGAGCATGATGAGACTGTGGCTCTTGATGAGGATGTCGATAATGGACTGGCGACTGCTGGTGGAGTGCATGGGGCGCACCCCGGGTGGGCCATGGGTGCCCAGACTTTGGCCCAGCTCGAACAGACAGCAGATGTCTTTGATTTGGCGCAACGCCGGGACCACCCACTTGGGGTTGGACTTGAACTCCTCGATGCACGTCTGGAGCCAGAGCGTCTTCTGCTTGTCGCGCTCCTGGTGAGGGTGAAAACAAATGATGAAAATTAATATTTAAAAATAGTTGTTGTTGTTGTAACCAGCTTGGCTACAGCTGGAGGGGGGAGTGATGGTCTCCAGCCAACTTTATTTCAAAGTTGGCTCGTCCTGAACCACATATTTCCATGTGCGATCAACCATCATGAGGACTTGGACTTTTCTTTATAAGCCATTGAACCCTTAGGAAACTTCAAGCTAGCCTGGCTTGTAATGGTTGGCTAGTCTGTCCTCTGTTTATAGTCCTCTAGCGAGAAAATAGTCCGTCTCGGTAGCTCAGTGGTAAAGGCGGCACTCTGTGAATCCAGAGATTCCAGAGGTCGTGGGTCCGAAACCCAGCCGGGACATGACAAGTTATCCTCCCATTTGGGATTTTTACCACATAATAATATGGCTTGGACTTACTGCTGGAATAATGGGACTTTAATAGTCTTAATCGGGCAGTATAAATAAGGCGACATTATTATTATTATTCCAATTCTGCAATTTCTAAGGACCATATAGGAGCAATGTCGAATCAAATCTGATGAGTTCAAATACGAACAAAACTATCGTCGTAGTCTCCTCAGAATTGAATATCGCATATATAAAAATGTAGGGATGAAAATTATTGGGCTAATTATATCTATAATAATAAATTTTAAAAAAAATATTTTTTGAAGCAGGATGGCTACAGCTGGGATGGAGTAATGGACTCCGGCCTGCTTTAGTTGGCTCGTTTTGAACCACATAATGTCATGTAAGATCAATCATAACAGTATTTCTTTGAAATTTGAACCCTACAATCAGATTTAATCTGAATACAAATCAATTTCCTAAAAAAAATCTAAATATATAGAAAAAAAAAAATTGATTCAAAGATTTGTTGTTGTTGTTGCCAGCTTGGCTACATCTGGGGGAGCGATGGTCTCTGTCTAACTTTAATTGAAAAGTTGGCTCGTTCTGATGCACATACATAATTATTTCTATGTGCGATCAACCATCGTGAGAAGTTGGACTTTTTCTTTTAATAAAACCCTTGGGGAACTGCAAACTAGTCTGGCTTGTTCGGGTTGGCTAGTCTGTTCTCTGTTTATAGTCCTGTAGCAAGACACTGGTCTTCTCCCTGTTTAACGTCCCCCAGCTAGACGCCAATAGTCGATATCTATAGCTGATAATCACGCTTCAACATTGCTTTCAGCACTTGAAGTATAATGTAGAGGTAGGTACTTTACTTGCCAGTTAATCAGATTGAAGTTGGGGTACGAAAAAAAAAAATATTTCGACAGCAAAATTCTTGGAAGATAAGTTTAAGTAGAATAAAAAATATTTAGTCCAATTTTAAATCGAGTTTAAATTAAACAACTCTGCTGCTCGATGTTATTACAAGAAATTTTCCTATGACGGGTTACACAAAATCTACTGCTCTTCTAATGAGTTGACTTAGAACTATAACAACACTTTGGCAATCAAAACTAAATTTTGTTTCGTGAGAAGTTGGACTTTTTCTTTATACTAATGGTAGTGCCAGTTACCTGTGAGCAGCTGTAGTCCAGGATCTTGAGATGAGAAGCCAGCGCCTGCTCCATGATATCAGTCATGACGTCATCAGAGTGGGCCAAGCTCCAGAACAAGTTGAGGACCTAGGGGGGGGGGGGGGATCAGTGAAACTATTAACACGTTCGTTACCAAGCCAATTTTTTCAAGTTTTACGTAGGGACCAGGCGGTAAAGTCGCTGTTGCATCCTGGGTACCAAAATGATTTTTTTTGCATATTTGGCATCGTATTTGTACAAGAATCGATCCTATATCTGTTCTAATACTAACAACCTACCTCAAAAAGGCCATATATGAATGTCCGGTCCCTCGTTAAAATTTTGATAACGGCCACATGTGTGTTTCGGTCCCAAAGAAAAACACAAAAACATCCACATATGGCCGTTCGGTAACGAACGTGTTAAAGGCCGAATTATGAAACAGGATTAGATTTAAATTAATTAATCTTTAAAATAGTCTCATTTTAAATGTATTAAAATATGAAGTTTGTATTGGAGACTTAAAATATACAATAAAAGTAATATATTAAAAAAAAAAAAAAAAAAAATTTAGGGGGGAAGCCAGCCTCCGTGGGGTAACGGTTGTGACGCCTACCCGTAGTCCAGAGATCCTGAGTTCGATCCCCGGTCGGAGCAGACTTTTCACACAGAAAATTCTGTTCCCTCCGTATATGTGAGGCTGGCATTTCCGGCCCTACCCAGGCGGGGTGAGCTTAATGTGGGTAGCTGATACGATTCCCAGCGAACGGAGGGTAAAACCCCTGTCCTAATCCAGGACGTTAAATCAGATAAAATCGTTGGCGTTAGGAAGGGCATCCAGCCGTAAAAAATGTACCAAAACCTATCAACCTCAAACATGAGGTTGTATAACGTCGACCCTGCTTGATCGGGATAAGACAAAGTAAAAGAAGAAGATGAAGAACAATTAATATATTTTATTAATGTACTGCTCACAGTTGCCAAAAGAACACAGTACATAAATCAAACTAGTTAGTTAGACCATCTTTCTAAGTGGACACTATCAGCTGATTCAGGCGCTGTGACACTATTGTCTCAACAAAAAAAAAATCTCTGGTCCGGGACTTGAACCCACGACCTCGGGTTTCAACTCACCTTGTCCGCCATAACTCCGTCCTTGTCATCCTCGGCCAGGCGACGTATTAACTCCAGAAGCTTTTCTGTTTGCTTGCGATTGGCTGAGCTCCAGCTTGCCTGAGGAGTAATAATAATAATATTTATTATAATAATAATAATAAAAGTATAGTAGGATTCGAAAAATGGCTTCTTGGCTGGCAGATTTTACACATTTGCAAGAATGTTTTCAAGGTCATTGACAATAATTTCACAGGATTTCTGAATATTTTCAAGGTCATTGACAATTTTTAGCTACCTGGATGCTAATAAATGTGGTTGATTTTATTTGTTAGACATAATACAACTCTTGCAAATCTTCGGAAATGGGGCAAGCACCAATAACGCTTGCCGCATTTCCCCTCTGAATTTCAATTGAGATTCTTTGAATAAAATAAGTTGCTGCAGCACTTGATCCAGTTTTCTCTATTAATCTTCTGCCAATTTCTTCCACTAAATCTCTCGCCTCTTCACACATCGAACCCATCGTCTCCACCGCAAAACCAACAAACTTATAATCTTCACACAGTTCTTGATATTTTCTCCTTTTGTTTTTGCAAGCCATTTCTGCTGCTGCTCCTTGCTCTTGTACTGTCCTGCTTAGGTTGGAAGGTGCTAATGTATCTGTGCACGTGACATCCCACAGAATGTGTTTCCCATTAGACCAGGGTACTATTGATATTCCATCAGGTCTAATATTAGTGTTGGCGGTGAGACCTGTTGGTTCTAACTGGCATGGGACATCGGCAGATACAAGAGCTCGTTTGAGCACATTGTTGATAGAACTGTGTCTAGTGAATCTGCCTGAACTTTTAGCGCAACTGAGTGGGTGGATTCCTTTACTGTCGACAGAATCTGTGCCACAAATACAGGGATGAGGCCTACAAATGGTACATCCTAGCCTCAAACCCACACAAATGCGGAAGGTTCTGTTTTCAATTAAGGTTCCGATTTGCTTGGCAGGAACAACTTGCAACCAGGCACCAGATTCTTTGCACTGGAGTGCTTTAAACCTTGCAATATCTTCATTTTCTGTAAATATCATTTCATTCTGGAGGATATGGTTTACAATGATATCATCCCATTCTTTTTGTGAGGTTATGTTGGTCGCAATCCTATTGTACTTGGAGTCCCAAAGTGTCATAGCATCATTTAAATGAGGTATATGAAAATTATCCTCCGCTTTGTTCAGAATAAGGGATACCAAAGGTTTTACACCATTTCCAGAAGATATGAAAGCAGGAAGGCTAATATCAAAAATCTTTCTTATACCTAATCCTCCAACTCGTACAGGCAAAGTGGATTGCGTCCATTGAATGGGTGTTAACTGAGAGTTGAAAATTTTCTCTATTGTTGTTTTCATGATAGAGTCAATTCTCTCCAAGCATTCAGGATACATCCACATTGGTGTTGTTCGAGTTGAATAAGTCATCTTGGGTATGGTGGTACCTATTGTCAATGGTATGGTGGTACCATTGACAATTATTTTCACGTGATTTCTGAATATTTTCAAGGTCATTGACAATTTTTTTCACGTGATTTCTGAATATTTTCAAGGTCATTGACAATAATTTCACATGATTTCTGAATATTTTCAAGGTCACTGAGAAAAATTTTACATGATTTCTGAAGAAAACTACCTTGAGAATTCGTATTTTCAAGGTAATCAACAAGAATGCCCGAAGTATTCCGAAGATTAACAATACATTTTTCTAATCTTAGCTGACAATAGAGAGTTTAGGCAGAATACGCGTCAAATTACGCTGTTTTAATTAAGGTAATGTAGAAACGTCACAGAGTTCAATTAACGTTGCTCCTGCAAATGGAGGGTAACAACCCCGTCGTGATGTGACCATGCAGTTGAAAGCGACGTACCCAAATTAAAAAAAAAAATCAATTTACGTAACGCTAATTCTGCCTACTTCAACTCTCTACTATTAATTATTAATCTAGCCAGGCACGCGCCGGTATGGCAGCATGAAGTCCTGCTAGAATTTTAAAATTTTAAGCATCAAAATTTCAAGTCAAAATTCTAGGAAGACATGACATCCAAAGAAGGCGTTTCAAGGACAAGCTCAATAAGGAGATGAGTGGAGAAAAACTGATTTTTTTTTAAAATAAAAGGCAAAAATGTTTGCGAAATAATGTAATTATAATTAATAAGATAATTTTAATTTATTCTAAATGCCCGCTGAGCACCCACCTGGAAGCAGAGGAACAGATGGTCTAGCTGGGCGGGGCTGAAGTCCCATGCCAGCTTGGCTAGTAGCTCGTGCAGGTTCTTCACGATGGCGTCGTGCTTGCCCGCCTGAGCCGCCCACACGGCGTCCAAGTCCGCCAGGGAGAGAGCCTTCACCTGGAATCAGGCATCGGGTTTTTTTTTTTTTTTTTTTTTTTTTTTAAGAACACAACATTGTTTACAAAAAGTACAATTGAAAACAACAATACTAATGTTCGCTATTATACTTATAAATAGTTTTACAAGTTATCAAAATATAAAGGGTGTCTAATGCATATATTCTACCATATGAGTGACAAAATATCTCTAATTTTCTTGTTGTAGGTAGTATAAGCATTTCATCTTAAACATTTCTTTTGGCAGTGAGAATTCACTGATGTCAAAGTTAAGGTAGGATCACACAATATGGCAGAGCGACATATAATATGGCAATCTCCCTTGCCATAGCGTGTGATCGATCTTTGTTTATATGACCATAGAACTATTTGGGTCTATGGCGACAAGTTTTTTCTATGGTGCCATAGACGTATTGCAGGATCTATGGCATTCGTGTGAGTGCTTCATCACACACATGATCTACAATATGATATGGCTTGTCTATGGCAAGGGGGAAGACATACAATGCCATAGAGTTTTTTGCCACATTATATGGCATCGTGTGAGTGCCATATATTATATGTGCCATTCGTTTTTTTTTCTTGCCATAGAAAATATGGCATCTGTGCCATATAGTGTGATCCTACCTTTACACCCATGCATATTTTTCATACAGTCCAACCTGGATATACGAGAACTCAAGGGACCGGATTTTCTTCTCTTATATTCAGGTTTCTTTTATAAATAGGTTATTTTGCCTTCTAGAGAGGTACATTGGACCTGAAAATTGTTTTCTTGTATCCAGGTTTCTCTTATTTTTTTTCATTTTTTTTTTTTCTTTTCTATTTGACCTTCAGTTTTTCTCTTGTATTGGTTTTTCTTATATTGAGGTGCGACTGTATTGATTGATTTAAAGTTCAAAAAAGTTAAGGTTATAATATTTGTGTTTATCACACTCGTGATATCACATTAATTACTCAAACTTCCTTTACTAAATTTTTGCACGATTCTGAAATTATTTTAGATTTTGTATAAACAATAGTATCATGTTATTTCTTACTTTACTAACTTGTCGTGTCCATGTGCTATGACATGGTGGTGGAAGGATTGATATAAACATTAGATCCTTGGGACGCCCAGAACCAGTGTCCTGGGATCCTTCCATGTCCAGTGGGGGTTAAGTGGCAGAGAATGCCTAAGGCATTAACTTGGCCCCGGATTACAAAACAATTGTGATTAAAAATTAATATTGATCTTTATTTTATTTTTTGTACATACTTCTAAGTTTTTTTTTTTTAAATTTCTTGTTATTATTTTTTTGTTGATGATTGTTTCGTTAAAAAAAAAAAAATAAGAGGAGCGTGTTGAAATTATGAAAAAGCCAACTACAGTGGAAATATTTCTTTTTTATTTTTAATTATTGTTATCATTAATTTTTTCCGTTTTTTTATTTTTATTTTCTCAATATTTCTTAAAATTGCGTCTCTGCACCAAGGCAGGACTATGGTTCATACCTTGATGAGGAACCTCAGGATCTTCTCCAGTTTCTCCACGTACTGAGGCTGATGTAATGAGTCCCGCAGCACTATCTCCAGCACGTTGTTATCCTTGATCCATTTCTGAAAAATAATTGAAATTCATCATCATCATCATAGGGTGGCGTCATCATGAACGATGGTAACCAGACAGTGGAGGAATGACTCAACACTTCTACCATTGTCTTTACAAGGAGGCTAATAATTGAAATTAGAGCAAAAAAATCTTTATTTATTTTACAAGGACGAACACAGAACTACAGCATGAATGACAGGTGTAATTTCTTGTTAAAGTGCTTTCTTTACCAGAGAAAAAAAAGAACCCAGAACTTCCGATTTCTAATATTAGAAATTTATATGAATTTATATAACTGGGAAGAGACTCACCGACTCGCATCTACTGACCTGACAAACATTCAAAACTGGTATTTACAAATGTCCCTACAAATCAATCTTTCCAAGTCTCATTACATGACTATTTCATCAGACAAAAGAGGACAACCATTAACATCAACAATACAATTAACTGACATTGAAAACAAAACAATAACATTACAAAAACTGACAAACATACGTTACTTAGGTGTTACACTTGACGAAAACTTAAAATGGACAGCACATATTACTTCACTTAAAAACAAACTACGATACTTGACTTATGTTTTCTACAACCTAAACCAAGTTTTGTAATGATACACTACTTCGCGAAGTATATTTCGCGTTAGTTCAATCACTCTTACAATATTGTATCACAGCTTGGGGAGGGGCGTATGAAAATATAAAGACTCAACTTAGAAGGACTCAAAATATACTACTCAGAACTATACTAAAAAAAGACAGACTTTTTCATACTGACCAACTATACGAACTATTTAACGTTCCAACACTAGATGACATTTACATTTACAAAACAAGTACTTTCGCAATAAAGAAAAAACATACCTGGACTATAAACCCTAACACATACACCACAAGACAGACTGGACAAATGATACAAACACTCAAACACAAATCACTGACAAAAAGACATTTTTCATACGTAGGTAGCAAAATTTTAAATGAGATACCTGAAGATATAAAGGACAATCCAATTTTAACAATTTTAAAATACAGACTGAAACAATGGCTGTCTATTAACAATAATAAAAATAAAATCTTAAATATTTTAATATAACAAATTTTCCCTAATTATTTGAATGTATAAGTACTCAATAAAACAGACATAACAATCAAAAACACTCCACACATAACATAAAAACATTTTTTAACATCTTCAAAATTTATAATTTATATATATTTTTTTTTTAAACTACAAGGACAGTTTTAAATAATAATATAATTATAATAAAAAGTTGCCTAACACATGCTTTGCATAATTGGCCACTTAACTTGCCATGTTCCTAATTTTCGTTTTATTAATAAGTTATTTTTTACATTTAAATTTTATTTATGAAGATGAAAGAATTTGTTCAATAAAAAATAATCTTTTGAAAGTAAAAAAAAAAATAATAATAATAATTAATAGTGTCTATTAGACAGCGTCAATGGTACGTTGAATACCAGTTCTCATTCAATCACTGAAGTTAAGCAACGTCTAGCAACGCTAGGACTTGGATGGGTGACCATTCAAATTCGAACCTTAGTGATGATGGCCGATGGAGGGTAATTTGAGTAGCTGGTTTGTGAGTTTAAAGCGAATGGAGTATAAAACCCCCGTCATGATATAACCATGCAGTTGAAAGCAGCACATGAAATAAAATAAATAGTGAGCACAAAATTAGCTCAGTGGTAAGCTCCTCGCTTGCTATACGGTAGGTCCCGAGTTTGAACCCCGGAGCCGACAAAAAAAATTGTATTTACGATTGGCTCAGGGTTAAGCTACTTGCATGCCATGCAGAAGGTTTGACGTTCGAGCCCCAGAGCTGACAAAAAAAAATGTATTCAAAATTGGTTACATTTGGTCGTAACTGTCGTAAGGGATAGCATCCGGTGCGCTTGTGTTGACCTATGCACAATACGAATTGACAAATGAAAAAAAAAAATTAAAAAAAAAGAAACAAAAATATTGTATATCTACTGACACAATAAAATCGAAATATGTTTTTTTTTTTCGTCCAAAATTTGTTCTGTGTGCCATTCTGCTACTAACAATAAGTTGTTTGTCTGCTATTATTTTTCAAGTAATATTGCTTACTCACCGCCATTCTGTCTGGAGTGAGCCACTCCTCCTCTGGGTGCCGGTGTGGATAGTACGCCACCGCCGCTATCACTTTGTTCACTTCGTTCAGGGCGTTCATCTTTCCGTTGAACGACGAGATTTGTAACAGTCTGGAGAAACAAACAAAAATAATATATTACTACGACTATTACATAACTTTTTTTTGTCTTTTTACTCTAGTGATGCCTACACTTGCATGCAGTCAGTTTTCAGTGCCAAAACACGTTTTATTCCTCACGAGGTATGAGTAGACTATGGATATACAGTTATACATATACAATGTATAGAATAGAGTATCTGCTCAGCCAGGATTCGAACCCAGAGCACTGTACCTTCAAGCCTAGAAGATAATTACCAGGTGAGGATAATGCTAAAAGCATTTTCTACCACCTAATCCTCAGATTCTTATTATTAAGTGGCACAAACTCAAATTGATGAGGAAAAGTTCATTACATTATTCCTGGGGGTCTTTTATATATAAAAAAGAAGAAATTCCTATGTGCTGCGTCCATTATTTAGAACTATTGCACCCAGGAAAAGTTCATGCACTGGGTGGGATTTTTTTTTAAAGTTTCCATGTATTTAATTTTACAAATAAACATCTTCAACAAATCATGAGGGTTTTACAAATAAACATCTTCAACAAATCATGAGGGTATACCCACCTTCAAAATATAAAAATCTTGTGCTGAAGGTGGGGAAATTTGAACCAACGGATCCCTACGCTACCTGGATTACCAGACTAGCGCGTTAACCACTTGACTACCAATGATTTACTTACCTTATTATTATTTTCAGTCTAAATATCTCGAGATTATTAATTTACTTACCTTAGTATTATTTTCAGTTTAAATATCTCGAGATTATTTACTTACCTGAGTATTATTTTCAGTCTAAATATCTCGAGATTATTTACTTGCCTTAGTATTATTTTCAGTCTAAATATCTCGAGATTATTTACTTGCCTTAGTATTATTTTCAGTCTAAATATCTCGAGATTATTTACTTGCCTTAGTATTATTTTCAGTCTAAATATCTCGAGATTATTTACTTGCCTTAGTATTATTTTCAGTCTAAATATCTCGAGATTATTTACTTACCTTAGTATTATTTTCAGTCTAAATATCTCGAGATTATTTACTTGCCTTAGTATTATTTTCAGTCTAAATATCTCCAGATTATTTACTTACCTTAGTATTATTTTCAGTATAAATATCTCGAGATTATTTACTTGCCTTAGTATTATTTTCAGTCTAAATATCTCGAGATTATTTACTTACCTTAGTATTATTTTCAGTCTAAATATCTCGAGATTATTTACTTACCTTTGTATTATTTTCAGTATCTCTGGACTACGGGCAGTAGTCACAACCCTTACGCCACGGAGGCTAGCGTTAACCACTTGACTACCAATGAATGATTTAATAATAATAATAAATCATTTGTTTTATTTTTTATATGTATTTTTTTTTTTTTTTTTTTTTTACAGAGGACCCATCCTAAGCCATTTTTATTTGGCTTCTAAGATTATTTACTTGCCTTAGTATTATTTTCAGTCTAAATATCTCGAGATTATTTACTTGCCTTAGTATTATTTTCAGTCTAAATATCTCGAGATTATTTACTTGCCTTAGTATTATTTTCAGTCTAAATATCTCGAGCTGCTTCACTGTTTCCTCCTGGTGAGGCACGCGGGCGGCCAGCAGCTTGCAGGACTTGATGATCACAGCGATGGCGTCATTCTTGGACTCGTTCTTGGCTTCTTTCTTCAGCTCGTCGTCCGTGAGCTTGTCGAGAATTTCGGGGATAATTTCCTGGGAAAGAAAGGGGCACAGTTTGAAAAAAAAAAAAAAATATCATCATAGGGTGGCGTCATCGTGAACGATGGTAGCCAAACAGTGGAGGAATGACTCAGCACTTCTACCACTGTCTTTACAAGGAGGCTAATAATTGACAAGGGCCCCCAGAACCAAGCCAATGCTGGTCTACTCCCTGTTTATAGTCCCCCAGCCAGAGAAAAAATATAGGGAGAAAGATTAAACCATTATTTTAGTTACAAAAAACTGACACAGTCAATTAATGTTCGTTTTTGAATTTTGTCTCTTTATAAACATTAAAACAGAACCATTTTCACCTCGTCCTAATCCATAGTATTTAGTATAATTAATGCAGATTCATGCATTGATCTTGAAGAATTTTGGCTTATTTTTTTTTAAAGCTTCTTTAAACACCTAGAAATTGACTAGCTAGCTAGACTGCTTGACTGTCATATTAATGTAACTGTCAAATTGTAATAAATAAAGATACAGCTTGTGATATTTTTTATTTTATTTTGAATTAGTGAAAATAAAAAAATAATACATTGTGCTCACCAGGATTGGAGAAAAATACTTGAGTATGGTAGGCAGTGTAAGGTACTCGTGAATCTGACCAAAGGGTCGAATGAGAGCAAAGATGATCGGAATGGTCAGGGTAGACTTGTTCTGAAACCGCTGCAGGAGAATCTGAAATCCTCCCAGACTGCCAAATCTACAGAGAGATGAGTGGGTACTATGTCATAAATTGGGATAAGGCAGAAAAACTGTCCTCAGAAGATGTCTAAGATTTAGACAAAACTAAAGTCAGATATTTTCCATTAAAAAGTCTATTATAAACAAAATATCTCAAGTCATAGTTATATACATATGCTTGAATATTAGTTGGTTTTATTTCAAATAATTTATCAGATAAAACAATGTATTTTTTAAATCTGCCTCCCAATTTAACATCAATATGGTGATTGGTGATAGATGGAGTGTGGAGGTGGACCAAGATCATGCTAAATAATACTATTCATGTTGTATTTTTAGATATAAAGAAAATCATCGACCCTGAGTGGACCCTGAACATCAAAGTATAGAGCAGAAAAATTCCTACACCACTGGGGATTGAACCCAGGTCAACATCCGTTCAATACCTAGCGCGCTAACTCACTTGGCAATGGTGATTACTCATACCTCGTGAGGAAAAATGAGTAGTTACTTGTATGAATCATGACTAGTGGCGGCACTACCAGAGTAAAAAGAAAAATTATAATATAATTAGAAAAGTGAGGGCAGCTCTTAGTAACGCGCTACCCACAAAAATCATAGATAACTTATCATCATCATCATAGAGTGGCGTCATCGTGAGCGATGGTAACCAGACAGTGGAGGTATGGGTATGACTCAGCAGTTCTACCAATGTCTTTACTAGGAGGCTTACAATTGACAAGGGCCCCCAGAACCAAGCCATACATAAAAATTAAATAAAATACATAGATATACAGAAAATCTCTCAGATACAATCCTTCAGAATGGCAATTTAAGATACAAGATAAAAGCAGTATTCCTCCAAGTACAAAGCACAAGGTTCAAGTTAATCTTTTATGGTTTTGATGATGGAGCCGGGCTCTAATTTATTGAAAACTGAATTGTATCTTTAAGAAGGTTCTTGTTAATTTATTTTAATTTTTCAAGTTATTGAATATTAAATAAATATATACAGGGTGGCGCATTGCGCATGACCACATTTGAAATTGTTGCCATGCGTTTAATATTTGAGTTATGATATTGATATAAAAAGTATTTTGTAGAAAAAATGTGGAAGTTTATTTTACATGAGTCAATTTTTCACGTCCAACATCTCCGCGTCAAATTTTTCCCGGTCGTGTGATTTCCCGGAATGGGGAGCACTGTGGCCGCCACGCTCATGCTCACCCGAACTCACTTCTGGTGATTTTTTTTATGGGGATACCTAAAGGCCAAAGTTTATGTCGACAAACCTCGTACCCTTGCTCACCTGAAGGACTCTATCCGACGTGAAATCGCTCGGATTTCTGAGGAGATGTTGGTGAACGTGATGATTTAGCGAGCGTCTCGAAGAATGTGTAACTCGGCAAGGACGTCTTTTGTCGGGCATCATCTTTCATACGTGAAAAACTGACTCATGTAAATTAAACTTCCACATTTTTTCTACAAATTACTTTTTACTTCAATATCTTAACTCAATTATTAATCGCATTGTAACAATTTCAAATGTGGTCATGCGCACTGCGCCACCCTGTACATACTCCATAAAAAAGATACAAGAAGTGTTTTCCCTTTGAATGGCCAGACCAATTTTTTGGGAGAGAAAATAGCTGAATTGGGGATCACCCCTACATTCAATCTCACTGATATAAAACTTACAAATTTATCAAATCTACTAGCCAGCCTCTCATATTTTTATAGTAGTCAATGGGCTTAGCAAAAACAATTTCGTCAGGAACATCAGAACTAGCTGGCACCGTGAGACTTGGCTGATTGGAGTTGAATGAATGAAACCTGGAATAGAAGAAAGATACATTTAAAGTGCTATGCTCTGCTACAATAATAGGTAATAAAATTAACTGCAGTATGCTCTGGGTCAAGTAAAACAAGTGTATTTTTATGTATTATCTTTAGTATACTGTTAAAACTGAAGAGTTCATTTTGAATTCAATATTTTTGGTGATTACCAACCAAGTTTTCTACTTTAATTATTTACACTTTTGAGTGTATTGAGTCAAATGTGAAGCCCATACTAGTGGATCTTTGTTTTCAGGATATAGTAAAATGTAAAATATCAACTCACTTGGTGCATGGATTGAACACCATTGTCAGCACATCAAGGAGTGGAAACACATCCTGGTCCAGTTTTAGAACTATCAACTCCAGCAACTTTTGACAGTTGTTGTAAATACAGTTGTGAATGTTGCTCTTCCAACTATGAACAGCATCATCTGTGAGGATCTTTGTGAAGGATATGAAGAGCCCTTCACGGAAAAATCTCTGACATGGCTCACTGTCAATATCACTGTCTGGAATGAGAGATAAAAAATAAAGGATTATTATTTTAAGAGTGTTTTTATTAATTTACTTAGATCTTTTTTGGTTTGTAACTTTTTAACCTAGTAATGTTTTCTATACTCGTAAGAAAAGCAATGGATATTTTTTTTATTATATATATTAATTAAATATGACATTACTAATATGATAAATATGTTTGAAAATTAAAAGTATCAACCACTAAAATGAATTCTATTTTTTTTTCTCTCTGTCTCTTAATTTTTACAAGAAATGAATTAAATAATGAAAACTTATCTCTATATTTGAATAAATAAAACTCACTGGTTTTGCAAAGTTCTATGGCAGCCTTTATGAGACATTCCAATTCTTGCTCAGGGAGCACAGGTACAACCCATCTGGATGAACTAATCTTGCTATCAAGAATGGCAAGTTTCTCCACTGGGAATTTACAAGTGCATCCAGAACCACAAGGCACTCCTTCGCCCTGATGAGATGTTGAGCTGTTTGGAGAATTTTCCTTGCCGGATGAACTTCCAGGTTGCTGAGTAGGTGGTTGTTGCTGTATAAGAGAAAATTATTTAAAGTTAACTGAATGATATTTAATAATTAGATGGGCTGTTAAAAAAATATGTAAAAAAATTAAATAAAAAAGTACCTATTTCTTAACATATTTGAAGTGGGGATTTAGTTTAAGAAATGTCTTTCTCAATATATAAAAGCAAATGTGATGTTTGCCTTGAACATTGGTCAATCCTCTTTTCAATAAAATAGACAGGTACCTATTTCACTTTTGATAGGTACTATCTTTGGTAAATGACACCACTGAGACCTCTTATTAGAGCTTGGTATATTTATGATCAAACAAGTTTTTAGGCATACCAAACTAAAATTGAGAGATCTGATGCTTTAGATATCAGAGCCTCTCTGTTGATTCTGAAAGATTAGAATAGTTTGTGAGAGTTACCTGTAAATGGAGGGTAACACCCATCTCAAAATGATCTAGCTCTTGAATGGAAAGTAAAACCCCAGTTGATAGTTATAATAATCTGTTAAGTTTGTAAAGTTTACCCCCATTGATTAGTTGCTTACCTGACTTCCTCCTCCATCATTCTCCTCCACAGAATCCGTCCTGGTTGTGGCAATAGTCATCCTAATCTGATACCTACTGAGTCACCAACAATCACAACGACTGGAGCGGCTCTATACTGCAACTTTTCTGCAATATATACATTTTTGCACTAGATCTTGTAGACTAGGAAGGTATTTTTCTATTTTCTATTTTTTTTTTCTTAGATAAAAATTCCTGAGACTAACTTAATGTCAACAAAAAGTTTTCTTGTGGGTCTCTGGAAATCAATTCTCACATTTAATATTTACACACTTAAAAACTAATTAAGAGAACATTAATGAAGGTTGAAAAAGGGCTTTCCGAACAATTTAGAAAGAAAATGATAAGAAAATTCTACATTTTCTAACAAAATTAACTTTTATCAAAAAGATGAACAATGCAATTTGCGATTTTCCGAAATCGAAGGCAACAATCACCTGAGAATTTATAAGAGAGAAGTTAGCAATCAGTTTTGTGCTGGATTCGCACAGGTTAGGCAACTGACACGGAATAGTCATCAAGGTAGAAATTGATCAAAAAGTGATAAGTCCATGATTTAGAAACACAAAGGCTGGGTATGCAGACGCGTTTTTTTTTTTTCTCTATCCCCATAGGGTGGTCCCGAGCTTGCTATAGGGAAAAGTTTGATCTTAACAATTTTTTACAATCTCTTCTTTCAAGAGACATCTGAATGAGCGCACGATTAGCTCAGTGGTTAAGCACTCGCTTGCCATGCGGAAGGTCCTGGGTTCGATCCCCCGTGCCGACAATAATTTGTATTCTTAATTTTGTTACAATTGTTTGTAAAGGATACCTTCCGGTGCGCTCGTGTTGACCCAGCACCTAAATAGGAAGTATTGTGTCACTTCTCGCCCATCAGAGGGGAGGCATACTACGGGATGGGCAGGCTACAACACAGACCGCAAGCGTCTACAGTAGCTCATCCTGTTTCATGGCTACGAAATAAAAAAGGCTGTGAAACATTCATCTTTAAAAAAAAAAAAAAAAAATGCGCACGCGCACAGGCGCTTCAAACAAACGTCTCTGGATAACAAAATCAGCTGAAGGGGCAAATGACCCAGGCATCCCTACAGTGAGGAGTTGAGGACTCTGCATAGATCTCAAAAAAAAAATATATATATATATAAGTGAAAAATGACTCTGGATGAAAATAGAATGTGGTCCATATTACTCTGGCGGGATTTTTTTTTTGTTTGTTTTGAAATTTGCCAAACGTTTAGAAGTTACACTGAGATCATAATATGTTATATATGATCTCAGTGAGAAGTTATGACCAAATGGGTATTAGGATTTTTTCTTGTTATAAAGTTGGTGATGATGATCCCTCGTTGACAGCGAATGCAACTTTTACAGAGCATTGAAAATTTCCTTCCGTAATAATAGAATAATAAGGTTGCGTGAATGTTATTTGACAGATGAGTGCATTTCCTCGAAATTTTCCTTGTAAATCAAAGGATTTGATGTATATAAATGATGTTAGAGTTCCACGATATAATGTTTTCTTTTTTCTCTCTCAAAGCTCAAAGGTAATATCAAAAAGCATAGATGCTGAGTTGGAAAATTATTATTTTGGTAGCGTGAGCGTAATATATAACACAGATATACTGAAAATATTCACATTATTCTCTGACTGCTGTGCTGAGCATCGCATAAGTGCTCAAATCCCGTCCAAACTGGCGGATTTTGTAAAATGTATGAAGATCTACCCTGTTACCCTCCGAGATCATAATATTGTGTGATTTATTCTGATTTAATTATTGATACACCCAGTATAATCGACTGCAAAACGCCAAAAAAAATAAAACCATTTGTTGATATTTTCTCTGTGGTTGGTCATCCTGACTGATAAGGAATATAAACATGAAGTCAGCCACTTTGCACAACAACTTTTGCAATCAACAATTCGACAGCAACTTTTTAAGAAACAACAGTTTTGAACAGAGAGCTTTAAAGTAATTTTGTTACAGCTTTTGTTTTTGCCAGGATTCTGCCTGTACCCTGTGCTGTACACCTGTACAGTGTACTGTTTAATTATATAGAAGGCCCTTTGACTCCGAAAAATTTACAGTGTGATAAGCTATGGGAATGGTACTTCACACACAACTCACCTCTATCAGGGATATGTAATTGGTGACACTGACAGTAAATTTTTATCTCATGATGGCTCTAAATGTCTCACTTGTTGTAAACTGTTTCAAAAATTGCTTTGCAACGCCTCAGCATTTTGCCCCTGAAGTTAATCCTGTAACCTTAGATCCTAACCATATGGGTAAGTTAGAAATGCCACTTTTGTATATTTTTCTGGACCCTTTGGTGTGAATATTTGATATAAATAAATGTGAATTTTGATAATTGTTTAAAATCCAATAAAGTTAACTCACAAGTGTTTCTTTTGCTTTCCAGAAACATTTCTCAAGTGTAGTAGTTTTTTTTAGTAGATGACCCTTTCTGAGTGATTTGATTAAATAGTTGGGTTTAACTGAGAAGACTTTTCTGTGTGATATGATCAAATAGTTAGTGAGTGTTTCATTATAAGATCATTCTAATCTGACAGGTTCTGATCATCTCAGAAATCAAAGACAAAAGCAGAAAGCTGGTTTAATAGCTTTCTGTTTCAAAAAAGAGACTCTTCACCTTAATATACATAGGTTGATATTATCATTGTGAACTTTTTTTTAATTTTTTCCAGGACATGAAGTTGTTCTAGTAAAAAATAATCTCAGAATATGTGGAACAGGAGGAGCATTGGGATCTGCCCCCTTAGTTCAAAGCAAGTCCTATTTTGAAGTTAAGATACAACAGTCAGGTAATTTTACATTCATAGGTGTTTATAATTGTCAAAATCTTGCTACTCACAGCTCACAGGAAACTCAACCAGATTGGAAATTGCCACCAACAGGAGGGTTCAAATTTGAATGGTGAACTATATTGTATGCCTCCTAAGGTGTGATTGATCATTAGGGTGGCCCTTAGCTATAGAGGTGAGAAAAAAATCCGAGTATTTTTCTGAGCTCCCCCCCTCAAATGGTTCCAATTCATAAAAAAATGATACCTATAAAGTTTTAGCTCGATCGGAAATTGTTAACACGTGCCGCCGGGAGCTTAAAGTTTAGATATGCTAATTGAAGGGGCAATATACGTTTTTCCGCACTTTTTGTTAATTTTCTCTGTAATAGATCAACTTAGAATAAAAATTCAAAAAGTGATAGAATTGTAACAAAACTATCTAACAAATTTATTCTCATCAAATTTCCTCTTAAACCAACAGTTCCTTTGCAAATCAATAACAAAGGCAGATTTTTGCTCTACCCCTCTGTATGTCGCTAGCAAAACTGTAAAATATGTCTAGAAAAAAAAAAAAAAATATCCAAGATAATTAAAGAAAGCAGGTAAGTTCAATTATTTTATACAAACAAAATACAGTTCTTTTATGTTTTTAATCAATAATAAGAACAAAATAATATTGAATAATGTTATATTTACTAATATACCAATATCCGTTTCTTCCTGTCAAGATGCCTTGTTCTGTAGTCTTTTACTATTTGAATAATAAACTGTTTTTGATCTGCATTATTAGTAATATATGTTATTACGTATTAACTCAATTACTCATCCAATAATTTCACCCCTTTATAATTTTTGTGGTTAAGAACTCGCTTGCCATGCGGAAGGTCCTGGGTTCGAACTCCCACGCCGACTAAAATTTGTAATAAAAATTTGGTTACAGTTATTTGTAAGGGATACCTTTCGGTGCACTTGTGT
>CM044964.1:12282161-12325042 GCA_024516035.1 Bactericera cockerelli
TGGTGAACTATATTGTTTATTTTATTTTTTATTTAAAGCCCCAATTTCACTCAAATCAATGAGCAAGGGCCTCCTTAAAAAGGGTATTTATTGAGTGTGAATTAAATTTACAATGAAAAATATTTAAAAAAATAACTTAAGACAATACAACAATACATTAAAATATTAAAGGATTAAATTGTTCATGAGTAATCAAGGAATAAAAGTTAAGCATCAGTTTTAATAATGGTCATTTCATGATAAATTTGTTGATTGTATATATAAATGCCTGTAATTAGTCTTGTTTGGAAACAAATTAAATGTTACATGGTGAGAGGTATTCGAACCCTCCCACCTGTCCAAAATGATTTCATTTTGGTTTGTTTATCTGTTTATTATTACTACATATCAGTTAGGGGTTCGAACCCTCTGCAAAGTGTAACAGTTTATTTAATAAATATATAAGGTTCAATTAAATAGTTTTCCATTCTTCTCTGTCTCGCGCCCGTCTCATCCAAAGAGGTCCAGCTCGCGCCACTATTTCGTCCTTCCATCTCTTCTTCTGTCTTCCTCTGTTCCTCTTCTTATGCCTTGGTATCCATTCGGTGATTATTTTTGACCATCTGTCATCTTGAGTCCTCATCATGTGTCCTGCCCATTTGAATTTTAGATCCGCTGCTACATTTTCTGCTCTTTTGACTTGAAGCTGATTTTCTATGACTCTAGTTCTTACTTTTTGCTCTAGTTTTATATTTAATATGCTTCTCATGATTTTATTTTGGGTAGTTGCTATCTTCCTTTGGTGGTTTTTGTTCATCGCCCATGTTTGACATCCATAAATAAGTGTAGGGAAAATGCAGGTTTGTAGGACTTGACCTTTTGTTTTTGTGGACAAGTTGCCTTTCATAATCTTCTTAAGACTCCAGTATTTTTTCCAGGTGAGATTAATCCTCCGATGGATTTCTTCGTCAAGGTGTTTTTTCATCACAATTGTTTGGCCCAGATAAACATAGGCATCTTCGTATTTTAGTTCTTCTTGACCCAGCATTATTGTTAATTTTTCACTGTTTGTCATTACCTTGGTTTTATTTGTATTCATCTCTAGTCCTCGAATTGAACTCTGAATTTTTAGTTCGTTTACCATCTTTTGCATTTCACTGTGACTTTCTGATATCAGCACAACATCATCCGCAAAACGCAAGTTGTTCACCTTTTTCCCATCTATAGCAAGACCATATTTCTCCCAGTTTAGGTCTCTAAATATGGTTTCCAGGATGGCATTAAAAATGTCCGGCGATGCTGGGCAGCCTTGCCTTACGCCCCGTTTAACAGAAAATTCTCTACCATTTCTGTCCAAAGAGATAAATGCTTTTGTTTTATCGTATATTTCCTTTAATATTTTTATATATATGTGTTCTATTCCAAAAAGTGTCAATGTCTCCCAGATATAGCGGTGTTTTACGGTATCAAAAGCTTTAGAGTAGTCGCAAAAGGTAATGTATAGAGGCACATTGTATTCATGTCCTTTTTCTATTATCTGGTTGACGGAGTGTATATGGTCGATTGTTGAAAAGGTTGGTCGGAATCCTGCTTGTTCACACGGTTGGTTTTCTTGCAATTTTTTTGAAATTCTTTTCTGAAGCATTTTCATAAATATTTTATATAGGACGCAAGAGAGTGTTATGGGTCTGTAGTTTGTTAGTTTGTCTCGCCTGTCTTTCTTGTGTAGCAGTATGATTTTGCTGATCTCCCATTGTCTTGGAGTTTTTCCTTGACATAATATTTCTGTGAATAGGTAGGCTATTGCATCTTTTACTTCGTCTTTTCCTGCTATTATTAATTCATTTGTGATGTTGTCAACACCTGGTGCCTTGTTCTTCTTTAGATCTTTTATTATAGCCTCTATCTCTTCTTCTAGTATACTGATATCATTTCTACTTATTATCTCTTCATAATTTCTTTCTATTGTATACATTTCATTTTCATCTTTTTCTGGGTCATTGTACAATTTTTCATAATATTTGGTTGCTTCTTCAACAATTTCCTCACGGTCATATATCATCTTATTGTTACTTCCCTCAATTTTTTGTATCCAGCATTTTGAAAAGTGGTTGAGTTCTTTATTAATGTTTTTTGTGGATTTTGTTGTTTCCATTATTTCTTTAATGACTCTGTCTTCGTAGTCACGTATGTCTTTCCTTATTTCTCTTTTCACCAGTTTCCTTATCTCTGCATGCTCTATTTTTTCTCTCACAGTCTTGTTCATCTTTTTGTTTAGTGTTTCCCTCTTCATGATTAGTTCTTTGGTCTTTTCTGTTAATTTTTTAGTTTTTACTCTTGTTGTTGGTTTCTGTTCCTTGTTTTCTTGTTCCACTGCCAACTTTATGCTATTGATAATTTTATCATAGATACCTTGAACGTCAAGCTGTTCGTGTATGAGAAATTCTTCATTTAGTTTTTTACATAGATGGGTTTTGAATGATTTTTCTGAGTTCTTTATCTTCATTATTGTATTCTTTGTTTTGATGTGTTTTCTTTGCTTACTTGTACTAACATGACACTGGAGCATTCTGTGATCTGAATTAAATTTTAGATTGCTAACAATTTCCATTTTCCTAACACTGTCAAGATCATTACACAGAATATAATCTATCTCATGTGTTGTGTCTTTCGGTGAACGCCATGTCCATTTTTCTTCTTTTGAACCTCCGAAATATGTGTTAATAATTTTCATATTTTCTTCACATGCAAAATTAATAAGTGTTTCACCTCTTTTATTTCTTTTGCCAACTCCAAACTGTCCCATGATTTTATTTTCTTCCTTTCTTCTTTGTCCTACACTGGCATTGAAATCGCCAATTATCCAGTATTTTGCCTTATTTTGATATTTGTTTTTCATTAATTCACTTGTCTCTTGGATTTTTTCATAAAATTCTTCTACTTCGGTGTCCGGATGACTAGATGTTGGAGCATGTATTTGTGTTATTACATAGATGGTTGAATTTATATCCATAGCTAGAGTCGCAATTCTTTCTGTTATTCCTCTGAATTCAAGAACATTGTTACTCCATTTTTTGTGTATTAAGAATCCACATCCATAGTTGCTCTCTGACCCTACTGTATGAAGAAGTAGATTTCCAGACTTTAATTGTTGAATAGTTTCATAATTTCTCCTTATTTCTGCAAGACCTAGGATTCCCCATTCAATTTCTTCCAGAGCCATTTCAAGTTCTACAACTCTGTTGTTTCCTAGCAGTGTTTGTACGTTTAATGTTGCAAAATTAATTGTTTCGTTTTTCTTGTGGGCTGCTTTTTTACATAGATTACCTTTTCCTTTAGCCTTTTCTACCATAGATAATTTTAGTTTGGGTATTAATTGCTAATCTTTGTTCTGATTTTGTTGATCTTCATTTTCATTTGTATTCTTATCAGGTGTCTTATGAATGATATGTTGGTAATTGATGTTTTTCTTCTCCGGGGATTTTAGATTTTTATTCAACCCTAGTTGTATACCTACACTGTCCAGAGTAATCTGGCCTAGGCTGCTTGCTCTGATGTGACTTTTTTCGAATAGTTTCTTCTTTTTCTTTAGGCTTTCTTCAACATTGGTTTCTTTGTATATAGTGGTGAGTGTCTCGGGAGATTTTTGTCTTTTCTGGCCTGTTGAACTTCTGTTATCTATGAGTTGATTATCCGAGTTGTTTACTTCTTGAAATACTTGGTTTTCTTGGGGCCCTACATCAAAGTACATAGTAGCGTTCTCCTCACCTGTTCTTGAATAGTTTCCTGTTTCTTCCAAATTTGGCATTGTTGATGCTCCATCTACAATGAGTTTCATCCCTTTGATTTTGACTGTATGGCCTTTAGCTTTGAGGTCTTTCATTTCACTCCGCAATGTCTTCATTTTTTCGCTTTCTGTTGGAGTAAGGTCGTTTGCCATAAAAATGTTAGTTCCTTTCAATTGAGATGATTTTGACAATATTTCTTTTTTTCGCCAAAATGAAATAAACTTTATCAAGATTGGTCGGGGTTTTGTCCCTCCAGTATTCTTTCCTAGTCGAAAAAGATCATCGATCTCTTCTTTCTTCAGGCAGCATTCAAGTTTCCCATTCAAAATCGAAGATGTAATTTCTTGTAAGTTTGTGTAGGTTTCACCAATTTTCTCTGGAACTCCATAAATCACTATGTTCCTTTTTCTGTTTTCTTTGTCTAAATGATCAACTTTGTTTTCTACAATCTCAGTTCTCTTTTTTATTGCTTCATTGTTTGACTCCATGCAAGCCAGTTTACCCATGACTTCATTATGTTCCATTTTTTGTTCAAACCGCATAGCTTGGAGTTCCTTGAGTATTAAATCTTGTCCGCTGTTACCTTCACCCATTATGACTTAAATTCTTTTTATACCTTACTTGTATATTCTCAGTTTATATTAATTGTTGCGTTTTTTTTTTTTTTTTTTTTTTTTTGAACTTGGTGCTTTGCAGCACAACCTATGATTTGGCGGTTTTAACGCAATACTCTACTTTTATCTAGATCTGTGTACTTTATCTATGTTGCTCTATGCCACCGTTCGGTGCCTCAGAGTAGAGCATAAATTTATAGGTAGAATGTAGGTATAACACAATGAACTATGATATTAGATATCTACTGACAGCTCTCTGATAGATAAGATAACTGATGGATCAGGTAATGTTGATAAGCTGCGCAAGGTTATAAGCTCCTCCTCCTTTTCTATTACCAAGTAGCTGATGTACTGTGATCCAGTTCCGAAATTATTTCTAAAATTTAAATAAATTATTTTTAATTTATTTTAAATTCTTAATGGAAGGTAATTATCTAAACTTTTCTCAGGGGAAAATGTTCACTTACGTGTCAGTATTTTTTTGACATTTTACTATAATTTGTGAACACTTTACACATTTAAAAAATAAAAAAATAATCTCACAATATATTTTTAACTTTAACACATGACTTCTCACTTTCACAGTTCAATCGGTGAACTATATTGTATGCCTCCTAAGGTGTGTTGATCATGCATGATTTTTTTCATTATATGCCTGAGTGCACTGAACTGAGCTCTATGAATGACAGTAGGTATAATTGCATTGCAAATTTTAAATTAATATAATCATTACAAGTATTAAAAATAAAAAGTATTAGTGATATAATAAAAAGTATAAAAGATATTTTAGGTCAGCGCTGCAGCTCGACCCACAGTGAGACGTGTTCTATACTATCATACTGCACAGATACCTAATTCCACAAATACACCACTGACTCCCCCCCCTTCTTCACGTTTCGACTTCCCCCCATAATGGACTCTTCCAATCTGCCATGGTAAAGACCAAGAGCTGGCTGGCTACCTTGCTTCAGTGTGTTCTGTTCTCTTGTGCTGCACAGGCCTATGAACTTTTTCCTGGCTAAAAACGTGTTTTTTTCAGGAATTAAGTTATTTCCATATTTTTTATTTATTTATTTATATTTTTATTATTATTTATATATATATAGTGATTTTTAGTGTTTTAGTTTTCACTATATAATCAATTGTTGATACAAGAGTGTGCAACTGTATCTTTGTTACCACGGCGCTAAGAACACTTTGTTGCTGAGATTGCTTTGCTTCCCTGAGTTGTCTTCTGAGTCTGAGTGGCTTTCGCATGCGACTGCCTAATGTGGTCCACCGGGGGGCTCTCCCCTCTTCTCTCTTTTGAGAGATGGCCGGTCGGACCAGCTCAGCACCCTACCAGTCTCACCGGGTCATCACATTCGTACTACACCCAGTAGTAACACCTGTCTTCTGAGTGGCTTTCGCATGCGACTGCCTAATGTGGTCCACCGGGGGGCTCTCCCCTCTTCTCTCTTTTGAGAGATGGCCGGTCGGACCAGCTCAGCGCCCTACCCGTCTCACCGGGTCATCACATTCGTACTACGCCCAGTAGTAACACCTGTCTTCTGAGTGGCTTTCGCATGCGACTGCCTAATGTGGTCCACCGGGGGGCTCTCCCCTCTTCTCTCTTTAGAGAGATGGCCGGTCGGACCAGCTCAGCGCCCTACCCGTCTTACCGGGTCATCACATTCGTACTACGCCCAGTAGTACGTTAGCGCCGTGGACCTCGTCAGTGCCATTGGCCACCAGTGGCATCGGCCACCAGTGCCATCGGCCACCAGTGCCATCCACCATCAGTGCCATCGGCCGTCAGTGCCATCGGCCACCAGTGGCATCGGCCACCAGTGCCATCCACCATCAGTGCCATCGGCCGTCAGTGCCATCGGCCACCAGTGGCATCGGCCACCAGTGCCATCCACCATCAGTGCCATCGGCCACCAGTGGCATCGGCCATCAGTGCCATCCACCATCAGTGCCATCAGCCGTCAGTGCCATCGGCCACCAGTGGCATCGGCCATCAGTGCCATCCACCATCAGTGCCATCGGCCGTCAGTGCCATCGGCCACCAGTGGCATCGGCCATCAGTGCCATCCACCATCAGTGCCATCGGCCGTCAGTGCCATCGGCCACCAGTGGCATCGGCCACCAGTGCCATCCACCATCAGTGCCATCCACCATCAGTGCCATCGGCCATCAGTGCCATCCACCATCAGTGCCATCGGCCGCCAGTGCCATCGACCGTCAGTGCCATCGGACACCATAGATGTGGACCGTCAGTACCATCGGCTGTCAGTGCCATCGTACGTTAGTGCCAGCGGCCGTCAGTGCCATCAGACACCATAGATGTGGACTGTCAGTGCCATCTGTGCCATCGGCCGTCAGTGCCGTCGGGCGTTAGTACCGTCGGGCGTTAGTACCGTCGTGCGCCAGTGCCGTCGGGCGCCATAGACGTGGTACGTCAGCGCCGTGGGTCGTCATAGACATTGGCCGTCAGTGCCATTGGCCATCAATGCCGTCATGGACGTGGGCCTGTCGGGCATTCACGCCCGACGATTACCTACATGTTCTCTTCCGTTTATCCAGATGACATCCATGGGTGCCCTCTATGATGGGGAAACATCAGAACCCCTCCTCAGGGGAGTTCTTCAGTTGGTTGATGTGACGCTTCTCCCTGGATGGAGAGATTGGCGTTTACTCCCCCCACCCTCAGTGGCAGACCTCAGAATTGACAGAAGTCGGGTGAGGTTCGCCCTCCCTCGCTAAAGTTGGTGAAGTTGTTTGCTCCTGGGGACACCCATATTTCCGAGCGCAAATTCAAAGAAATGAAGGCAGTCTTATTAGGCTGGCCCTTTGGGCAAGCTCTCGTCCTTCACCCCCACGACTTTCGCCAAGTCTCTGGGACCTTCTTAGAAGGATTTCTCACTGTTCAATGAGGTGGTTACAGGCCTAAGACCCTCTATCCTTTCTCGTGCGTAAGTAAACGCTCGACTAGAAACAGGGAGCGGCCTAGACGCACCGTCTGCCACCAATTATGGCGATCAGTCACCTACAGCTCCAGCTTTTGAACCCCTCGCTCCGCCCGCTACGAACTCTGCACTGAGCGGGCGATTGTCTGCGCTGGAAGAATCCCTCAAAGGGGTTCCGGCGCTCGAGGCTAAACTCGAATCTCTAAATCAACTTATAGCATCCCTCTCCACTCTGTGGAGCTCTCGGAATGAAGCGAGACGGAGGAATCAATGACCCCTCCCCTCTCGCCCATGCTCTCCGAGCAACCTAGACCGTCAAACTCGAGGATGGAACTTTGGTCGGCACAAAGTGCCCTTCCTGACATCACCTCCCGACCTGCGGATTGGACTTTGATCCAGTTACTGTGAGAGAGGAATCTGATATTCCCGAACCTCCTCCCCGGAGCAAAGAGTTGCGGGCTGCCTGCCAGGAACGGGGGTCTGACTCCTGGAGTCCGGTCACCTACAAGGAGATAGAAAAGACCCTGAGACATACCAGAGAGTTTCCTTGCGGGAGAAAGCCAAGAGACAAGAGTGAGATTTATCAGGAGCTTCACCGAAGATAAAGCTGAATTCAGGCTCGCCTCGCAGGACCTTGTACAGTACGCATGCGGGAAGAGATGCGAATTGATCGCCCATCGGAGGAACTGGTTCATGCCCTCGGAGCCTGCTCTGAAGCGCCTACTAGCGGCTATTCCGCCGTCCGATTCCCACCTCTTCTGTGAAGGTAAACTGGCCAAGTGCCTGCTACCTCCGGTTCCCTCTGGTGCGATGACGTATGGGACACCGCGTAAGCAAAAAAAAAAAAAAAAAGTCAATCTTTTGGCCCTCGGGCAGAGAGACCCTCTCAACCCAAGCTTTTAAGGTATACCGCACGGGTACTTGCTAGCCGAAGATTCGCCAGCAGAGAAGATGTCGCGGGCTCCAGGAAAGTAGAACCATCGACTTGAAGGACGCAGTTCAGGCCATCTACCGCTTGGCGTGGGAAGAAGCAGCGGCGCTTTTGAGGTTTCCTTGGGGGAATTCAGGGCGGGACAGCTTCGTCAGCATCTCAGTCAATGGCAGTCTCTACAGGCTCCATCCCAATTGCTTATGCTAATCTCAGGTTATCGACTCCCTTTCAACTGTCGACCGCCTCTTCGAAACATCCAATGTCTCATTCCTCCTGCCCTGATAACCTCCGAATCAAGAGATATGTCGGCCGCGTTGCTAGACATGCTGAAGAAAGGAATCATTTCTCTAACCTTGACAACCACGGGATTTATTTTTCACATGTTTATTCGAGTGAAAGTAAACGGCAGACCCCGCCCCATTTTCAACCTAACCGCCCTGAATCGCCATCTATAGCGTCTTCCGACTTTCCTTCTGCCCGGGAACTTTCTTGCGACAATAGACCTATCGGACGCGTACTGTCATGTACCAGTTGCGAAACAGCACAGACGATTTCTAGCTTTTCGATACCTCGGTGTCACATACACATGGACTACCACTCGGGCTAGCCTCGGCCCCTGAAGCCTTTACACAATTGACCAACTGGGTGGAGAGCATTCTGCGCGGTTGGGGCGTTCGGATAATTGTCTACCTGGACAACTTTCCACTAGCTGCGCGATCACGTCATCAGCTACAACAACATGTAGGCCTGACTCTCGATTGCCTGCAGTATCTGGGTTGGCGAGTGAATACTCAGAAGAAGCTTACCGACCCATCGCAGAACAGAACCTTTCTAGGACTAGAATGGGATACAGTCACTCAGCGCGTCACCCTACCCTTGGACAAAATTCTGAGCATTACCAGTCTATTGCGACAGCTCATCTCCCGGCCATTTTGGTCACTCCGCTCGCATCAAAAGCTGATAGGCTTACTGAACTTTGTGGCGTTCGCAGTACCATTGGGAAGGCTGTTTCTCCGGCCTCTACAGTTGTCAGGAAGACCCTTTGACTGAAGTAAACCCCGGCACACCCAACCAATTCCTCAGTCAGCAGAAAGTACCCTGTCGTGGTGACTCCCTGTTGTGGGAGATGGGACAAGTTACTCGTCTCCACAAGCCGGCATAGTTCTGTCAACCGATGCTTCGGACTGGGGACTAGCATAGGCTCCACGATATACCTTCGACACAAGTGGACTCAAAAGCAAAAGGCCTTGCAGATCAATACCAGAGAACTATACGCTGTCAGATGGGCCATAAGGTCAAAACTAGAACTGTTCGCCAATCGGACAATCACTGTGTTGACGGACAGCACAGGAGTGGCGAGCCAGATTCGACGACAAGGAGGCTTGCGCTCGGTAGCCTTACTGAGGGAAACCTCAAAACTCCTCCATCTGGTGTTCAACTTGGGCTCGGTCTTAAAACCTGTGAGGCTCCCAGGCTTGTACAACACAATAGCAGATCACCTCATATGTGACGATAGATCCCCAAGATGACGAAGCCCTGTTCGTAGACGCCTTCACGAGACCTTGGAACTTCGATCGAGCTTGGGTGTTTCCTCCTCCACTTTTCATCACCCTCGTCTTGCAACATCTGGAGACAGCGACGGGTACATTTCTTCTTGTAACCCCTCGCTGGGAGAAAACCTTCTGGCGAGCGGACATCAAAGCCAGAGCAGCAGACGCTCCAATCAAACTGAAGAATCTGGAGCACAACCTAGTCGACTTATCAGCCAACAAGATTCTAGTAGACTTCCAGAATCTCTGATTGTTGGTCTGGAAACTACGGGGTGGGCACCCCGCGTCTCGCAGTGGACCACAACCGAGTGCAACTTACTAAGAGCCGCATGGAGACCTTCCACGTTCAAGGTTTATCGCCGGTTATTTCTTCTTGGGTGGACCCAAATATATCCTCGGAGATCTCTGGTCACCATCTAGTTAAAAAAAAAAAAAAAAAAAAAACACAAAAAGGGATACAGGCCTCTTGTCCCAAACAAGAATACCGGAAAGTCTGGGATGTGGACTAGCTGCGTCAATGGATAACTGAAACCCCTTCGTTAAATACCAGTTTCTTTAAAGTTTCTGGACACGTAGCCATCCTACTTCTTTGGTCTCTGGTCGCCTTGTACACGACCCGACGCTCCTGCAAGTAACAGAGGACCGCCTCCAACGAGTCCCTCCAGATATTGTGTTCTGGCCAGTATTTGGTTCTAAAACGGATTCCAAAGGCAGGTCTCAATCAGGCTGGCGCCTGTCGCCTAACACTTTGAACTCCCTCTGGAACATTGTCTATTAGATCAACAACAACAGCGTTGTGGATCACAGGGACTATTAGCCTTGTTTATCTCCACTAGGGGAAAAGTGAAACCTGCTCCAAGAGCAATGATAGCAAATTGGGTGACAACAGCTCTTGAGAGTGCCAGAATAATGGACTCAGCAGGTAGTTTCCGCGCTGCGGTAAGTTCTGATGTAACTAAATCTCACGTCCAATTAGATTTCATCCTGTCGCGAGCAGACTGGCGATGCTCGTCCACTTTCTTGAGACATTATTGCCGGGAAATAGTGAACACTAGTAGCGGCTCCAACAGTCAGCCCGGTTTTTCTCTAATTTTGCCCCAATTCATTAAAACCGGAGATTTCTAATTAGACTATAAATATCTTTAGAATGTATATTGTTGTACATTAATTAAGTAGGTACTTGAATATTTACTAGGCTATGAGCGTTTTTGGACTTATTTATCTATCTGAAGTACCAATTACCTTATTTTGATTTATTATTGAGAATGCCTGCTAAATAGCACCTTCTCCACTTTCACAGTGTATTCTGTTCCATTTTGCCAAGAGCTGGCAGATAACAAACAAATCTCACTGTGGGTCGAGCTGCAGCGCTGACCTAAAATATTACAGTTTTCTCCCCGTAGGGAAACGAAAACTGATATTTTGGGTCTAGCAAAGCTCGACCCACACAATTAAGGCTTGCCAGCTCCTACTGAAGCAAGGTAGCCAGCCAGCTCTTGGTCTTTACCATGGCAGATTGGAAGAGTCCATTATGGGGGGAAGTCGAAACGTGAAGAAGGGGGGGGAGTCAGTGGTGTATTTGTGGAATTAGGTATCTGTGCAGTATGATAGTATAGAACACGTCTCACTGTGGGTCGAGCTTTGCTAGACCCAAAATATCAGTTTTCGTTTCCCTACGGGGAGAAAACTGTAACATTTTACTGTGTTACCCACAAAATTTGAAAGTGACTTTTTTCATCATAATGAATACATGCTGGATGAAAATTATATTGTTGTTTTAACTCAAAATATTTATTTACATGACAAAATATATGAGGCTGCAAAGCACTTTTTTATTTAAAACTTGGTGAAGTTTGTTCAAAAGTTTTATTTCTTCCTACTAGGTATATGGGGTCTTGGTCTTGCTACTTACAACACGAATCTCAACAATGCCCCTGGTGGGATTGATCCAGAGTCTTGGGTATTGACACATGAGGGCTGTTTGAAACACAACAACCTAGAACTGAGGAAGACTGAACACACACTACAGGAAGGAGACATTGTTGGTGTAACATTTGATCACATTGAACTTAACTTCTACGTAAATGGGAAAAACATGGAGTGCCCCATCTCAAATATCAAAGGGAGTGTGTATCCTGCCTTGTTTGGTTAGTATTTATCACTGTATTGACAAACCATTTTGATTTGATAACAAGTTATACATTGGACCTCACTAGTTTTTAAAATAAACATTCATATTTTCATGTATGACAAGCAGTCTCAAAACAAACCCAAGGTATTAATTAGAACAGTGAACTTCAAACCAAAGGTTGAGATTTTGAGTGCTAGTCTTTAAAAAAAGCCAAGTTACCTAGTAGATATTATGAAGCTATTAATATTCTCTTCTGTTGTTGAATAGTACATATTATATTGTATTTTAAATTTCAAAAATTACTGGCTTAGCTAGAAAGCAATATTGAAAGCACAAAAAGAACTGAATAGCAGTAGAAAAATATGAGCAACAAATTTGAATAAAATCATTTTTCATTGCAGTGGGTGAAGGTGCAATATTGGATCTCATTGTTGACAGCTTTACTCATCCTCCACCAAGCGGCTTTGACAGAATAATGATTGAGCAGTCTCTGTTGTAAATCAGTGTTCAATTGATGTTTGCAGCCTTTCCCATTCAAACGGACACTAATATTCCATGAATTCAAATAAAGAACCAAACAATCCTTATTGTGTTGACAATTATGGTAAAGGTTACATCACAGAAACCCCCTCTTACAAATAGATAAAGTAGATTTAATTTTCATGTTTTTTTATTGTGAAATGTGTGCACAACTGCACATCTCAAGAATGGATTCTGTAGTGCTAACCTTTTCCCCCAAATGAATCCTCAGTGTCATTTTTATTTGGAAGTGCTAGTGTCTTGTTTTGGTTGTAATATACTATTTTGTTTAAATTATTGTTTTTTTTTTATTATTTGCTGGTCAAATTTAAGTCCTCTTGTTCACCTTTGGCCTAATATCTCAAGTTCAGTCCCTACTTCATTGTGTGAATCCTTTGACTTTTTAAACCCCAAGACAATTTTTCTCATTCTAATCCTATTCCCTTATTTATGAGGTACTGATAAAACTTAATGAATCAATAATGCATTGGCTTGCATATAAACTATTGGATCCCCAAGTACCTGAGATCACCAATACTGTATAATATATGTCATACATTCCACCATCTCTACATTTTTCACCCCTCCAATGATGAAATTTCTTTGATTTCATCAGCCAATCTTTGCTGCTAAAGTTATTTTGATAGTTGATTTTTTATCAGCCTGCAAAAATCATTATTCAATACTCGTTTTTTTTATTCTTTTAACCTAGTCTACTTTTACGTACTCTTAACTAAGTGTGTTTTGTCCCTTTTTATTATTTTACTTTTGTCTCATATTGATGACTACAAAGGCTAAACTTCAACTTCTGTCTCCAATAAAATTCTGTACCTCTGAACTTGAAAAAACATGAGTTTTTTTTAGAGGTATTTTAATATCCTAGTCATATCAGCCTGAATTGAAAAAGAGGTGAAAGCCATCTGTTCAGGAAACAATTATTTCGTGAGAAATATTTGCCCAAGTGAGAATCAAACCTAGAGCTTCAAAGAAAGGTCTACTAGAACTAGACTGACTAAAATTGATTTTTTATGGATAAAAGAATATTATGATGGTTTATTGATGTCTATACACAACTAATACAGTATCACTTAAGCTTTTTATTATCATTATTTATTATTATCCTTACATTAATTTCTCTTAAATTTCTATTGTTCTTTATTTGTATTATTTTTAATATATTTTAATTCACACACAAAAAATCTGTCCATGTATCACTAAATTTTGTAAATATTTGTGCTTTTATTTTACTAATTTATATTTTAATTCAGTGTAACAAAAGAATGATTCTTTATTGCCTGTTTAAATAAAAAGAGAAACTATTATGAAATTATATTACTAATGGATCAGTTGAGTCTCATTTCTGTTTAGAATCATAGGGAAATATGAAAAAAAAAATATTATAAATTATGGTTATCATGAACCATTAATTCCATACAGACTAAATCTGATTAAGGTAACTTTTATCTAGAAACTTCTAAGTAGTTTTGTAAAAAAAAAAAAAAAAAAAAACATTGGGTATGGAGATTAATACTGAACAGAAGAAACATGTTTAACTTATTTAGTCATTTGTGTTCTCATATAAACACACAGTATGAAAATTTACACTTCATAGAATATTTTTAAATTTCACTTAAAAACTTGAAAAGTTGAACATGTTTGTTTTGTTCAGTATTATGTTAATCTACATTCTGTTGGTTTTGTATCAAAACAAAACTACCTAGACATTTTTAACTACAAAAGAAGTGAACACTTTAGGTACCACGAACTCGTGGGCCTCAACTTCAATGACAGGGTCACCGGTGGGCCACAATTAATTATCCCTTGGTACAAAAGGGAAAGAATGCTAGAAAAAAGAGCTTGGTGCCTAATCTATTAAGTCAAACTTCGTCTGTACTGAAATACATGGAGTCAAATGAAAAAACAGCAAGTGAGCGTGGATAATTCTGCTAGTGAGTGATTTTGTGAAATGCACAAATTAATAATCACAATGGCAATATCACAATATTACTCAAACTTGCCTAGCAAAATTATGTGTTTTACCTTTGAGACTCAAGCCTCCAGGGTACAACTCTACTGCCTAATTCATCAAGCTCAATTGTAAAAGTGATTTAATTATAAAAGTAACTATAGTTAATCAATAAATTAAATAGTAAAGTGGATGGTATTAATTGGCATTGCTCCATATATGTAGGTACATAATATATATGGTTGATTCAATACAACTTAAAATTTAGAAAATAGTTTAGCAAATTTGAACAGCCGATAAATTCCGACCGCGCCGGTATTCGAACGGGGGTCATCTACATTCAAGCCGCAAACACAACAAACTGCCACAAATAAAAACAAGGAAAAGGTTTTCAAAACATGGTAACTCCGACATGATTGTTCTCTTTCCGAAATTTAGGTGAACGGGGCCCCATGAGTCTCATTATCGGCTATCTCCACTGTATAGTGCTCATATTTGCAAAAAAAATATTTGAATTTGTTGATTTGATATTATTTGATTGTTTGATTCTGCAATTTTTGAAATTTATAAAAAAAATCAGAAATTAAAGTCGATTTGTAGCATTTAGCATTTTAGCCAGTAAAACTCTGTAAACTTTTCTATCAGGTACTTCAGGCAGGTTTCAAGTGAACAATGGCTATTGAACTTTTATTGGTTCAATACTTCAATTTGTTTATTAGAGTTGACCAATTTAAATTCAATTGATTTTAATTGTCCTGTCTAGCCTGTGGTCCTTGGTCCTTCAACTCGTTTGTGGATCTGAAGAATTCCAGTCTCCAGCGGCACAGGCTACTCTTGAGTTTGTGAGGTAAGTATACAAGCAGTACTTTAAACTAAATATAAAAGAGATTATTTCAATACCTACCTGATTGACCACTACCAAAGGACTAAAATTACATCCTTGCAAAATGAAGTCAAGAAATTTGAATTTTCAGGACCTCATTGTTTCTGATGTATGTGAACGACCTTGTCTATTTTTTATATTTTTTTATAATTTATATATTTTTTTTTACATTTTATAAATACTCCATTTTTTTTGTCATGAGGTTGTGAACATACTTTGTGTATCAAATGCACAATAAAAGAATCTTACTTACTCAAGTTTTCATTATCAAAAGTCCAAAAAGAAGATAACCTTTGATTTTTTAATCAATAGATAGGTATGTATGTATTGTGTAATTTCTGTATCAGTACTGTTCAGGATCACTGAAATTATTAATACATTAATAATTGATAAGCAAAAATACAGGTATGGATGTTCTTGTGTTTCATTTGATCAAATATATTTTTGGAAATTGCGGTTTTCTACTTTGATATCTATAGTTCTTGGGAAATGTCTAGTTTAAAACTGCAGTTTTTGGTCAAGATGAGATATATTTCACACAAAAGTTTTGGGTATTTTCTTGTTACCTTAAAAACCTTCAACATCTTTTATCTTGTAAACCTCAACAGGTATCAAGACTAAGGGTGGAATAAACATAATAAACATTTTTTTAATATCTCTATGGCACCAAGTCTCAATTTGCATACTGTCTTGGATTGGGAAAACCAATGCTAGTCATGACTTAAGTTCTCAATTTTGTCTATAAATTTCAAAATTTTGAATACAAATTATTTGTTAGCTTGGGAATTTGAATTTGGGACTCAAGATTCAAAGAACCTATGTAGGTATACTTACTAACTTGTTTAAAAACCATTAAACTTAAAAACCATCACATTCTGATACAGAGTAGCATGACAAAATTTCTATAACAAATGAAAATTTAACATTTCTTGTACATTTTACAGATCATAGTGCTTTTGAAGTCATCCCTTGAGCTTCAACGTGGAGATACAATAATGTGGATATGTATGATACTAGACATCACAAGATACAAGAGATCAGCAAAACTGAAACAGCAGTTTGCTTCCCATAACCTATGCGGAGACCAATATATTTTAGAAAACATTTATGAATAACCATAAGAATCTCAAATATGCAGCTATGTTTCTCACATTCACAATGCAGCTCTTTGAGTTTTAATTTGTAAAATAAATTCATTTCATGGACACAGTTCTGTGTACCTCACTCCCGTCTTCCTCATGAATTCCACATATCTAGTCACTTCATATCTCTATAAGATAATCATTATAATGGAGACTAAAATGAAACTACAGAAAATCATATGTCTCTGCATATGCCTTGCAATTGGTGGAATGGTCTATTTTGGCTACCTGATCTGTGCATTGAGTCCAAATGCCCAGTTCCAATACAAGGATAACATAGGTAGGCCATTACCTAGCAATCATTCCTTGTTGAGCTACGAGTATGAAAATGATCAAGGTACAAGCAGTGGGCACAATGAGCAGTTTGATATCAATGCACATGATGTTATGGTGTTTCTGCATATCCAGAAAACAGGAGGTAAGTATTTCACAACAGTTAATACTGGCCAGGTTAAGAAGAATCAATTTTCAAGTGTGTTTGTATTGAGAATAGTCTATAGTGTACTGAGATTTAAGGCCAAATTATAAATTGAAATTACAAGGTTCAGGGAAATTTTGCCTTAACACGTTGGCTGCGTAAGACGCCTATCGGCGTCCTCGTGGGTTCTTTCTCTGTGCGTAACAATTTTTGAAGGTTTCACTTGTGTGCGTTGGACGCCTATCGGCGTCCTTTAACACTTTGTGCGCCAAGCCCAAAATCGTGATTTTCCCCTGGGGCCACGATACAAAGGATTGTCTCTCAATATGCTTCAAAACTAGATAGGTGAAAACCAAGCACACTCTGATCATCCTCAGGAGGCCACGCTTCAAATTCTCAATACAAAATACACAGTAGTGTGGCCCATACTGAGACACAATGCTTCAAAGAGAGGTCTAGTGTCTCTCAAAATGAGAGACGTGGCCCCAGCGGGAAGTCGCTGTCGCTCATATTGAGCGACGTGGCGCACAAAGTGTTAAAGTTCTTGCTGTGTGCGTTGGACGCATACGTGGCGTCCTTAGAGGTGGTCATCTTTGAGAGCAATTTTACCCTATTAAAAAAAAGAAGAAAAAAGAAATAATAAACCATCTGATAGAGAATGACCTTGGCTACAATTCGGTATAAATCGTTCTCGGATAGCTCTACCTATTGGACGCCGATGGGCGTCCTCCGTTTTCTTCAAGCTTGTAGGTTTTTGTTCAATTTTGGATCTAAATGGCTGTCTTTTGTCAGTATTATTTGAGATTGTGCAATGTTTATGTCAGTCATCATTTCTTTTTAGAGGCGGGAAGCTGTGAAACTAATTGTTGAATTTTAATTTTTTTTGTGAATAATTAATTATGTACCTACTATTTTTAGTTATAATTTTGTGAGTTTTACCTACATTAGATACCTACCTAGTTTTATCAGAGGAATCCTTTTTGCTCTAAACAGGTGTTGGATTCCTATGATAAAAACTGGTATTGGTATAAAAAAGAGACTTTTCTCTATCTATTTACATTTCATTTTCAGATGAGACAATGAACTAACTGTTTTTAAGATATTATTATAATTAATTATGTACCTACTATTTTTAGTTATAATTTTGTGAGTTTTACCTACATTAGATACCTACCTAGTTTTATCAGAGGAATCCTTTTTGCTCTAAACAGGTGTTGGATTCCTATGATCATTCTGTGTGCGTCCTACGCACACAGAATGAAATTTCCTTCCCGTGTGCGTCGGACGCCACGTATGTGTCCTTTCTTATTTTCCGCGGAAAACCCGAAAATATGTTTTTTTTTTTTGCATAAAAAACATATTTTCGAGGTTTCGACTCAAAAATCAAAAAAAAAAAATGTCTCCGCACAGGGGAAGGAACCCTAAAAAGTTGATACGCACAGAGGAAGAACTCAAAATGACGCCAATGGGCGTCCTACGCACTGGTGAAGAACTCCCAAAATTCCATACGCATGGGACGTGTTAATCTGAGATCTAGTATGCTGTGATTGGTGGAAAGTTTGACTTCAAGGACAGACTTCCCTTACATTTGTTGTTATCAATCTTGTAAACCCAGCCCTCTAGATAGATAGATACTTATTTATTGGTACTTGAAGAATAAAATACATAAGAATAAAGATTTAGAAATGTGCTATCAAGTCTGTAACTTGATTAACAAGACTGGTTAATCAAGTTACTTGTTAATCAAGTTGACTTGAACACAATTTAACATCTTCTGTCTGTAAGACTCATTGTTTACTCTTTAAAAATATCTAGGGTAAAAACCAGTGAAACTTATTCAATATACACCTTTCATCTAAATTGCTCTTGTTATAGTTAACACAGTGGGATTGTTATTTAAAATAAACATTAGTTATATGTTGCAATTCCCACTCCTAGGCACCTCTTTTGGCCGTCACCTAGTCTCAGACCTAGACCTCCAGCGCCCTTGTTCCTGCCAGCGTAAGAAGAAGCGCTGCTACTGCTTCCGTCCAAACCGGCATGAGGTATGGCTATTCTCCCGCTACTCCACCGGGTGGAAATGTGGCCTGCATGCAGACTGGACTGAGCTCACATCTTGTGTGGCATCTGAACTGGACAAGAACGAGGGACATGTACAGCGGAGGTGAGTTGAGAAGATAGAATGCTTTGAATACATTATGCTGAAGTAAGCAGCAACATGGGCGTAAGTGCACAGACACAACAGATGCCCATGTTGTGGGCCCTGAGGTAGAGCCTGTACCATGTAAAATAATCCAAACATGTAATTAAATGTAAGCGGCGACAACAGAGTCCCGAAAATCTTCTATATCAAGCTGTAGGTACCAGCCAGAGTTGAGGGTGTAGGGCTGTAGGGTAGAGGCCAGCATCCTTGTTGTGGCCGCCTACTAACAGTAATGCAAGCACCTATTGTTATTTTTAACCAAACTCTGGCTAAGTGAGGTTTATGTAAACTTTTGTGTAGTTCCTATCACATGGATCTATTGATCTTATTTAGTTGGTATTGGAAGATAAAAACTCCCTACAATGGATGGGACTTAAACTCATAAAACAATCAATAGCTGAAATACCTATTTTATTATGTAATGAGTGTAATGACAAATACTGTTAGAACTGTATTCTTTGATCTATCCAATATGATCTTGAACAATTCATATACCATCAGTTGTTAAAGACATTAGTAATGTAAAATAGGGATCCATTGCTTTGGATCTGACACTATGTAGTTATTTGATTGTGTTAGTATAATGTATAAACTAACAATTTGTTAGTTTATACGAGTATGTGACCATCTAATCAAACACCTCGGCCGAGGTGTGAAGAACGCCCTATAGAAAAAAGAGACATTTTTTTTTTATTATAGACTGGTTGGAGTTCCACAAGAGAAGCACCAATTATCACATCGATCTCTATTTAGATCTATTGTGACCAGTTGATTCTAATTCTGATGTACGCCTTGATTTAAAGTAGTCAGGACAGGGGTTTTACCCTCCATTCGCTGGGAATCGTACCAGCTACCCACATTAACCTCACCCAGCTTGGGTAGGGCCGGAAATACCAGCCTCACGTGTTTGGATGGAACAGAATTTTCGTCGAAAAGTCTACCCCAACCGGGAGTCGAACTCTGGAACTTTGGACTACGGGCAGTAGTCACAACCATTACGCCACGGAGGCTGGCAAAAAGAGACATAATAATAACAACAACAATCCGAGGGCCAGGACCCAGGTACTGTAAAATGTTCAAGCACTAACCTCACCTAATTGTTAATTTCAACAAAGAGTATCATTACTTTAATGCAGCGGTGCTCAACCTAGGGGTCGCGACCCCCAGGGGGTCGCAAAGCTAAATCAGGGGGTCGCGAGAAAGCTTCAACCACTGAACTGGGGTCGCGGAAAAAGCTCAAGGTTCACATTGAATTGCACATTACGTTTGCACTCTATTATTAGTAATTAACGAAACATTTAAACTTTAAATAAAAAACTTACCTCCCTTGAATTGTACTACCTTTTCTTGTTAGGGGGGGAGGTCGCGATTTTTTTCCCCTCCGAAAGGGGTCGCGGCTCAAAAAGGTTGGGTACCGCTGCTTTAATGGACAGTCCACAGTTGAATGTATTGTCTCTCCTTGCTCCAGATACTTCTACATCACCATCCTGCGAGAGCCGCTGAGTCGATACCTGAGTGAGCTCAAGCATGTTCAAAGAGGCGCTACATGGCGCAACAGTCGCCACTGGTGTGGGGGGCGTGTCGCTTCACCCGTGGAACTTCCCAAGTGCTACCCTGGTCCTTACTGGACTGACGTCAGCTTGGACGAGTTTGCCAACTGTCCACACAATCTGGCCACTAACAGGTGAGTAGGCAGACTAGCCATCATTAATCAAAATTTTAAACGGAACAGAGCAAACAGTCACAATAAAATGCACTGTTTATCAACTGTTTCTCTTAAAATGTAAACAAACAGTTGAACAAACAGCCTGGGTAGGGCCGGAAATGCCAGCCTCACATGTCTGGATTAAACAGATTTTTCCGTGTGAAAAATCTGATCCTACCGGAGATCAAACTCAGGATCTCTGGACTACGGGCAGTAGTCACAACCGTTACGCCACGGAGGCTGGAATAAAAGAGAATTATCTTAATATATAAATGTCAAAGTCACTGACTGACTGATCATCACTGTTTCTCCGAACTGGTAAGTTCTAGGAAGCTGAAATTTGGTAGGTAGCCTAGATCTGTCTTATAGTCTAGATATGCAATAAGACGGGATTTTTCGAAATTCCCACTACAACACCTGCCATTGGCGAAAAAGGACTTTTTGCTTTCACGGCCATGCCTCGGCCCGCAAAGCGGGCGACAGCCCGCTAGTTATTAATGTAAATAAAAATGTTTCAGACAAACCCGCATGATGTCTGACCTGAGTCTGGTGGGCTGCTACAACACTTCCGCTATGTCCCAGGAGCAGCGGAACAGGATCATGCTCAACTCTGCCAAGCGGAACCTTGCCTCCATGGCCTACTTTGCTCTCACCGAGTATCAGAAGGTAATTGAGGACAATTATTTGTGGCTTGAAACCGACCTCAGTAGCTTCATCGATAAGGCGGCGGACTTGTGACCTGGAGGTCGGTGGTTCAAGTCCTGGTTTCAGCGTAGATTTAGTAAAGCGAGTTTGAGTAGTTGTGATATCACGGAAGTGATTAACACAAATATGATATACCTTTTAAAACTTAAAAAAACTTTACTTGAATGTCTGATACCTCGTGAGGCAGAAACAGTACTTGCTTGTTTACTAGAGAATAAAGAAAAATGATTAGTTTAGAAAAGTGATGGAGACTCTTATCTACTAATGCTGCACTACTCACAAAATTTGTGAACAGGCCTTGAGCTTCATCACAAAGAAATCATGTTTTGACTTTTTTAATAATAAAGAAATATTTTATGATATAATTATATTAAAAAAAAAAAAACAAATAATTAAAATGCTAAACTCAACAATAAGGATTGGGTGGAAGACCATGGCCTACCCAAGCCCTTTAGTTAGGACATAAGTATATAGATATTTTTTTTTTCTTCTCATATGTATACAATTATGACCATGTTTATGTACTTTATTTCTTTTTAAACCTTATTTGTACATATTTTATGTCTTTACTAATAAAAAATTAAATAATAATATTTATCTATTCATTTTTTTTAATTTTTTTTTTTTTTAATACTTTTTCATCATTTATTTTTTTATAAACATATAAAAATTAACAATTATATTATAAAACATTTATATAAAAAAATAGATTTATATTTAATTTTAAGAAATAATATTTTTTTCCCAGATCGACCAGTACGTGTTCGAGGAGACGTTCAACATGCGGTTCTGCGTCCCGTTCCTGCAGCAGAACTCCACCCTGAGTGCCGCAGCCCTGGCCAACCTCACCCCAGCCCAGCTCGGGAAGATACAAGATCTGAACGCCCTCGACAAGGAACTGTACGACTTTGCCCGCGCGCTTATGATGAGGTACTTTTTTGTCTTTGTCTTTTTTCTACATATCTTAACTATATATTTATGTATCTTAACTATATTTCTATGTATCTTAACTATATAATTATGTATTAATCTTAATATATAAATGTCAAAGTCACTGACTGACTGACTGATCATCGCTCTACAGCCCAAACCGTAATACCTAGCGAGCTGAAATTTGGTAGGTAGCTTTGTCTTATAGTCTAGATGTGCAATAAGACGGGATTTTTCGAAACTCCCACTACAACACCTGCCATTGGCGAAAAAGGATTTTTTGCTTTCACGGCCATGCCTCGGCCCGCAAAGCGGGCGACAGCCCGGTAGTAGTGAATATATACAAAACAGTCAAAGCCGTTACAAGTATCTACTTTAACCAATTACATTGGTACTCACTTAACACTTTGACGACCGGGTGTACCACTGGTGATACACGCGTGTCTGTAGGGAATGGACCGGGTGTACCACCGGTGGTACACGCATGTACTACGCCTGTGAATAGCCTAAACATCGCCGGTCCCACGGGAGAACTTACTAAAAACATGCCGGTCGTCTATGTGTTAAAGCTAATTCAGAATTAAAGAAATGGAACTAAAATTTAGCAAATAGCAAAGAAAATAATATGAGGAATAAATTTCATGCAATGAACTTCTACAATCTACATAATATAACTTTTAGCAAAATCAATATATGTTACCAATAGAGACATAACAAAAGTTTGACATAACAATATTATAGTAGTAGTAATAATAATATGGCCTTATTTATACTTCCCTACTAGGACTAATGAGTTCAACTATTCCAGGAGTAAGCTGAAACAATTTTTATTTTTTTTCTTAATTTTTTTTAAAAGTACATAAAACACTTCCCTAAGGAAATAAAGTACCCTGGATTTTTAAATACCAAATTTTACGAAATTATTTACTATTATAGTTTCAAATGCATAATTTCAACACACTATACTAAACTACATTATTACACTTTACACTGAACATGGAAGTCCAGAACACTCGTTCTGAGCGTCCAAAGGGTTTAATACCCAAACCTTTATGGTTCACAAGTATAAATTTTGGTTGTAATTTTATATGAGGTAATTTGAAACTTCACGGTCCAACATTTAAAACTTTGTTTGGGTGAACACACAGTTCTCAATCATTAGATCCATAGACTTGAGAATTAGAGGACCAAGAAAAAAAATTAGACAATTGTCTGAATATTTTTTAAAATATGTAAAAAAAAAGAAGAAAAATCAATCAATTAATGTTTAAAAACACAATAAAAATGATTAGAATCCCGCAATTTTTTTTTATAATAATTAATAACAATATAACTTTTCTTCAATTGTGCTTATATTTTTTCTTCCAGGCGATTTGAGAAGCTGAAAGCAAAAGACCCGAACTTCGCCGAGCGATGGCAGAAGCTGGGCAGCCTCAACATAAAAACCGAGTTCAACTGGGACCAGGAGTTTGATGAAGATCTCACTGAGCAGACCAAGAACACCAAGTGAACCGGTAATCCTGGTGGAAGTTTCCATATGCTCCTACGTTTAAACGGTGGATTTAAACATCACATGAACACCAGTGATTCTGGTGGATTTAAACACCAAATTAACTGGTGATCCTGGTGGAAGTTTCCATATGCTCCTACGTTTAAACGGTGGATTTAAACATCACATGAACACCGGTGATTCTGGTGTATTTAAACACCAAGTGAAATGGTGATCCTGATGGGGAAGTTTTCATATGCTCCTACGTTTAAACGGTGCATTTAAACATCACATGAACACCGGTGATTCTGGTGGATTTAAACACCAAGTTAACTGGTGATCCTGGTGGAAGTTTCCATATGCTCCTATGTTTAAACAATGCATTTAAACATCACATGAACACCAGTGATTCTGGTGGATTTAAACACCAAGTTAACTGGTGATCCTGGTGGAAGTTTCCATATGCTCCTACGTTTAAACGGTGCATTTAAACATCACATGAACACCGGTGATTCTGGTGGATTTAAACACCAAGTGAACTGGTGATACTGGTGGGTGTTTCCATACACTTCTACGTTTAAATGTTTATCTGTAGATGTTGACTAAGATCATGAAGTAAGTGTAGTGAAAATTGTTCATTTAAAATGTTTGAATTCACCATATAAACTATGGCGTGTAAAGCTATGGCGTGTTTGTTTAAATGTTTATATGGTCGATTCAAACATTTTAAATGAACTATTTTCACGTTTATGTATTGACAAACCTGATGAAGTAATTGAATTGTTGATTAAAATGTTGAATCATAGATATCAAGATCTTATCATGTAGGTAGGTCTTGGAAATGGTTGGTAAATTTATACTAGAGAACCAATATTGTATTAGTCACTGCACGACCAAAAAGATAGTTGTATGTAAATTGAAAGTCTTTTCTCTTGCCTTTCAAGTCAAGATACCGTCCCAATTCAAGATTTTATTATTTAAAAAATAAATCTTGATTATTTTTTTTTTAAATTCTTTTAGTGCCAGCCTGATGGGTTAAAAGACAAAAACAAATCAGTGGGGTCCTTAGGTTTCTCGTTAGGAAGGGAATCCAGCAATACAATGTGGAAGTAAGAGTGTCAGAACCAACCAACCTCAACAATAAGGTTGACCAATGCCGACCCCAAGTAGGTTTCGAAAAAAGCAAAATAAAAGAAGAAAAGCTTGAATTTTTTTTAGTCTGTCATCTATTTTCATGAAATAATATTTTGATCGTGATGTGACTAACAATATCGCCATGACACTACAGTTAGAATTGAACATAAATATGCTGGAACATTTTCACATGGTGGATTTGCATGGTTGATGATTGGGATTTAAAGTATTCCATTAAAGATGTGATATCAGTATCAATACCTCGGTCATACCAGTTTTTGGCATGGCCAGTCTTCGGGTGGATCCTACCACTGTGTCTTGATACAAAGACCGCAAGTTAGGGTGGACTTACCACGTAATAAAAGAAATTGCATTTTTCTGTGATATATTCAAACATATTTGGAAGTGACTGAAAATCTGGACCCAATGAATCTGGGCTAGTCAAGCATTTAGAAAAATTGATAGTACTCAACTTTTTCTAAATTGGTTTTGAATGGTTGGTAATTAGTTGAAATTTTCTGATAAAGGTTGCCACCACTGGCAATAAATTGTAATTAAAGTATTTTATATTACATGATAGAGGTTGCCGGTAACATCGCAATCAAACCATATACACAGGAATCAAGTTTTGAAATCATTGGTGACCAAGGACTAGTTCCAAAAACAATATTTGGTCAGAATTATTAACATCAAGAGAGAAACAGTTAAATTTATTTAACGAACTGCTCTATAACTATTGACTGCTGGAGTAAAGGGACTCTTTTCAGTCTTACCTCGGCAGTATAAACAAGGTATATTCTATTCTATTCTATAACGAGTTGCCAAGGTATATTCTATTCTATTCTGACACAGTATACGTAAGTATGGGATTTTTTGTTTGTTATAATTGAACCAGCAACCTCAAGGCTCCAAGACGCCGCTCTCTCCTCTGATCCAATCTAACTTGGGTTCAGATACGAGTCACTTCAAATATTATATTCATTTTAATCGATCTCTGTACAAAAAAATGACTCATACAGCTTTAAGTATTCTATTAGATTTTTTAGATGTTGACTAAAATCTGTAAAAAAAATCTTTTGAAAAATACCCCTGGGGGTACCCCTGGGGATATTAATAAACGTTTGGTTCTACGTTTGTGGAACCCGAATTTTAATTTTTCCTTTTTTAAATGGGGATAATAGAAACTCTGGAGCTTTTAATCCATTTTTTATTAATATTTCCCTTGATAACCTATTTGATATTCAAGAATCAAACTTTAATTCAAAAAGACAAAAAAAAAAAAAAAAAAAATAGTGAGCTTTCTAAAGTCAACTGTTGAAATTAATATCTTAACTCTTAAGTTATAATTTGTATCAATAAAAAAATTTGTATGAAAAAAATCGATTTTGTTCAAAAGTTCAAATTTTCCAAGATACTTATACCTTCAAGCAAAAATATTTAATGTGTAAAGGTATCAATGTTTATCTTCCTTTTGGAAATACAAAATGGTTCTCTTCATAACTTTAGCACTACCTCCTAATGCAAGCAGCCCATTCCACAAATGTACGGAACATCAAAGTTCACTTCTCTTTTCCCAGATGAGTTTCAAACTAAATATTTAGAAAAATAATATAATTTGAAAGTAAGCACACTTTAATCTATCCAGCCGACCTCAGTAGCTTGATCGATAAGGCGGCGGACTTGTAACCTGGAGGTCGCTGGTTCAAGTCCCGGTTTCAGCGTGGATTTAGTAAAGTGAGTGAAGTAGTCACCTTTCGTGATATCACAACTACACAAATATTATAGCACTTTTGCTTATCTAACTATGAGTTTTTTTTTTCTATAACTGAAAAGATACTTTATTTCATTTTAAAGAAATGTTTAATTTATTTTAGAATACAAGTAATATTATTAATGAAATCAAGCCATTTTGTGTACAGTTCACATATTTGTGGTCTGGGCCCTCAGTTTCTTCCTTCTCCTTGCGTAGGACAGTATACTAGCTCTCTGTATCCGTTATATTAACAAACTCATGTATTTACTTCGCCTGTATTATACTTATATCCATGACTCACCCTTTTTACTTGCTATCTTATCTTAAAATATTGAATGTTCTTTTACTTTTGATAATATTATTTAAAAAAATCAGCATCATCTGTTTTTTTGGAAATATTACACGTTAAAACTATTCAAGCATGGAAATCAAACGAGTTTCTTCCATATTAAAATCCTGAGCTTTGTAAAATATGCCTCTTGGTGTCTTCGTCATTTTAATGACTTCGCATATTTAACACCGACCTTCTCTTAAGCATCATAGAGGTCATAAAAGAGGTTTTACCCTCCATTTGATGAAATCTCTTTGGTTTGTGCAGTAGTATGAAGCCATTGGTTTTGTGCATACCTTCTATCATTATTTGCAATTTATTTTAAAAAAAACCTAGAACCTTCATAACACACGATGTGTAAGGGTGGTCAAGTGGTTAAGGCGCTAGTCTTGTAATGTAGGAATCCGTTGGTTCGAATCCGACCCAGTGCATGAATTTCTATTTTTTTTTTTTTTTTTTAAATAACCTATACTCCTGTATTACAAAATTTAATGACTGGTACTTCTCTGCATACATACACGTTCTATAATTTGACCGAAATAATAGCACCAAATCAACTGATGGAATAAGGTGATTCTTTACGTCCTAGTCAGGCAGATTAGGACATAAGTCGCCTTTTTAGGTAGTCAAGTTTAGGGCAAACTTTATTCACCTATTCTATCACTGTTGTCTTGATTTTATGTATTATATGAAATGGGAAAAATCGATAACTCACCGTGGGACAGTGAGCCATTTTTTTTTTTTTTTTTTTTTTTTTAATTTTGGTCCTAATTTTTGTAGTTTCGTCCGCTGTATTTTCTTGTCTCGTTCTCCATTTGCCATATTTTCTAGTTCTAGTGTGATAACTTATTCTAAATACTAATTTAGGGCGGAATCAAAAGACACTTTGAGTCTTTCATAAGTGTCGTGTGTTTCACAAGATTTGTATTTTATACACTACTAGCGTTTGCCGTGCTTTGCAACGGGACTAAATTTCAAATTTACTAAGGCATGGCCGTACTGCTGGACGCAATGCCTTTTTGAACTTTTTATAATTTTTCTGGACAAAGCGATAATGGTTTTGGGGGTCAATTCTGAGACATTTTTCGCTATCTCTTACCCTTTGGCTAAACAACTCGGACAAACAAACAAACATAGGTAGGTAGGTAGGTAGGTAGGTAGGTAGGTAGGTAGTCTTTTTTCTGTTTTATATATAGAGATATTCATACGAAAAGTTAATGTTGTTGTTGTTGTAGCCAGCTTGGCTACAGCTGGAGGGGTGAGTGATGGTCTCCAGCAACTTTATTTCAAAGTTGGCTCGTCCTGAACCAGTTAATGGCTTGGTCGAGATGCGTCTGCCAAGTTCCTGCTCACTTACATGAGCAGGAACCTAGCAAGCGCATGGACCCGACCATCAGTCTTTAGTCAAACTCAGAAGCAAGCCTCAATTTGTATTAGTCTATTTATTCCGCCATTCTTTTTGTGATTAGTTTGCAAATGAAACATAGTATTTTTTTTTTTTTTGGTGCCTACCTCTTAATATTCATTCATGTATTTTTTATTATCTGTAAAGTTAATCTGTTGACATTTATATTTGTATTATTTTTTTGTGATGAACATAGAAACCTCCGATGTTCCAGGAATTGGAAAGGAGAGGAGATTTTTTTTTTAACGTGGCTTATAATAATTGAAGGGTCATATAATGACGGTTGTTTTACCCTACATTCACTGGAAACTCACAAACAAGCTACTCAAATTAACTTCACCCAGCCTGAGTGGGGCCGAAAATAGCCAACATTACGAGGGTTGACAGGTCACCTTCACCTATATAAGTCCTAAACTTGTTGGGCGTTGCTTAACTTCAGTGACAGAACGATAGTTGGTGTATTCAACGAGTCATCGATGCGACGCTGGCTGAGAACAAAGTGAAAATAGAACTAATTCAGAAATATAGTCGCGGGCGAGAATCGAACCCGCAACCCAGAGGTTCAGAGTCAGCCTCAGTTATCCTCTCAGCGAGTAGAGCCAATTGCCCTCCTCTTTCTTCTCTTCCGTCCCTGACCCTCTATACTTATGATAGGTCCCAGGGGAAGCCCTAAGAATTCTATTTTTTATTGTTTTTGAGGAACTATCATTTTATGATAACCAAACTGAAATAAAAGATATTCGAAATAGGTTTTCTGAGACCCGAGATTTTCCAAAAGAAATTTATCTTCTTTTTTTTCTTGCTAAACGTCTCTTAAACATCTTAATAATTTGTGAATCTAACTTTAAACCCTATAAGTAGAGCAAGTTTGTAATTTTTTTCCTTGTAAAATTTGGAAAATATGTCTTAGTAGCTTCCTCCCTTGGACCTCTTATAGATATTTTGTACTCCCAAAGCGTACTCAGGAGATTTTGATAGATTGTATGTATGTAGTTTATTATTATGTTAATTTTTTTTTTTTTCAATTTGTAGACATTTCTTTATCAAAATAATGTTACTGTAATGCATCCTAGTGTATTCAATTGAAGAAAAAATGTACAAAGAAAATAAATACAACCAAGTTTCGTTACCTTTTAATTTAACTAAAAACAATAAAAACTTGTATTTAAATTTGATTTTTTATAAATTACAGACAACCAGTGGGCGATATAAACTTAATACATTCCCCAAAAATGAAAAACTAAAAACAATAAAATTAAGGTCGAAATTTATTCGTTTCGGAAGTTTATTAAATTGAGTATTAAGTCAAATGGGAAAAGTTGTGGTGACTCTCATTCAACGTGTCATATTTTTTTTGTCCAAAAATTCAGGAAAAATGTCTGTCCAAAAAGTCAGGCTTATGAAATTGAAACTATTTTACCTGGCATTTTACAAGAATATTTTAAAAAATAAAGCTTTGTTAAATGTAGTTAAGTAATCCAGAAATAAAAATTCAGGGAATTTTTATTTTCACAACCCTCTAAAAATAACAACAAAACTAAAACAATACAGGAGATTCTTGGTACTATAATGAAGTTATCTACCAAAAAATAATGTGAATAATCACCAGGCGGGTTCTAGATATAAAAATAGTGCAGAGGTCAAAAAACCATAAATCTAAAAGGAGAAAAAATAAAATAATTTTGGCACAATTTTCCAAGGAGTTCAGAAATGGGTCTTGTGATTTTTAGAATCTGAAACACGAGTTTTATTTTTTTCGCTGAAAAATCAATTTTTTTTATTTGGGTTTAACGTCGTACATGTTCATATCACGACGGGGGTGTCACCCTCCATTCGCAGGAAACTCACAAACCCTTGAGCTACCCACATTAACCTCACCGAGCCTGGGTTGGGCCGGAATGCCAGCATCACGAAGTCTTCACCTCGCTGGATGTTGCTTAACTTCGGTGATCCTATGAGAACCGGTGCATTCAACGCGCCATCGACGCTGCCTGAATTAGTGTACAACTGTACATTTTACGTGACGTAAATCTAAGTACAGGTACAGTGGTACACTGTATATTTTACAAGTGTAAATAAATAATATTTTTTTTTATCGTGTTAACATTGTTAACATAAATAATAAATTGAAATGAGAAATTGTAAAGGGATTAAAATATGGATGTGTAGTAGCGCGTCCTAAGGCAATAACCTTTTTTCTATATTTCAAGAGGTATGCCTTGAAATAAAGACACGCGTCTTGTTAGACGCAGTACACAAGACAACTCAGCAACACGCGAAATACGATAAAAAAACACATTCATTATGTATAAATCATTTTAATTTACCAGATATTCCAATGAAATTTCTCTGCGACCCAAAATTCACCAACGATTTTTTCCCTTTTTGACAGGACCCAAACACCTATGACTTTAATTACAATCATTTAAAAAGTTACAAGTCAATTTACAATTGATCAATTCAGACAGATGAAACTAAAATCAGCAAAATCTAACTGGTAAAATTCAAAAATACGTGTAATTCACGATGAACCATGAAGTAAAACGGAAAAGTAACTCATGTTCATTTATTTGTCTGGGCCCGCGTCGATGGCGCGTTGAATGCACCGGTTCTCGTCAGATCACCGAAGTCAAGCAACGTTCAGCGAGGTGAAGACTTCGTGATGGCCCAACCCAGGTTCGGTGAGCATAATGTGGGTAGCAGGTTTGTAAGTTTCCTGCGAATGGAGGGTAACACCCCCGTCGTGATATGACGATGCCGTTGAAAGGGACGTTAAACCCAAATTATTGGCTGTATGGAATGGCCTTGCCTACGAATGCCAAAAAACCCCCAATTTACAAAAAAAATCATTTGTCTGAATTTCTAAATTGTAAACTGGCATGTGACTTGTAGAATAATTGTGACACAGGCCCCTGGTGGGACCAATCTCCCTATCCTCTTCGCGCCCAATGTCCTCGTAAGAGGACATTTATTTTATAGTCCGAAGTGCCCAAGCTAAAATTTTATACTATCAAGTAGTATAATATGTTTGTCCTCGGGTGAGGACACCGGTCACTTTGTACTACAAAACAAAAAATGGTGTTGGGCGCGAAGAGGCTATGAAAAGAGTTTTGGGAGCCAAACCACCAACTGTCTTCACCTTGTCACTGACACTGTCAACAACAACTGTCGCACTGTCAACACCAACTGTCGCCTCATGTCCACTCGCTGTCGTCAGGCACCTCCTCTCGCTTCGTGTCGTGCTGGTGTCCGTACCGCCTCTCTTCTTCCCCCCCCGCCCCTGAGTAGCCGAAACCGGGCCTGCCCGGCCTGCGGTCGTATGCTGACGGAGCCCTCGCCCCGCCCCCGCCCCGCTCAGGTCTATTCCTTTCGTACCGATTACTGTCAGAACGATTCTCGTATCGATTACTGTCCGGTCGATCTCTTTCATATCGATTGTTGTCTGATCGATTTCCTTCATATCGATTATTGTCCGATCGATTCCCTTCATATCGATTATTGTCCGATCGATTCCCTTCATTATATCGACTTCGATCTTGACCACCGCGCGCATACCGATTCGGTTCACTTCGGCGATAGGCCGGCGGGCGATCGTACGGTTTCGCGTGGTGCGGTCGGTTACGATCGTATCTGTTCGGATTGCCCGAGTGGTTCCGATGATTCTCGGCGTTGTTATGGAAACGGTCCTGGTTGCCATGACGACCGCCTCGGGCGTTGTTGTTGTTGTTGGCGCGAGGTTCCCAGACGCGCCACGGAGCCAGGATAGGCGGGTCGTTGAAGTCGCCTTCCAGTAGAGAGGTCTCGGTTCGAGCATAGTCGGGGTCTTGATCTGTGTAGCGAGAGGAGAATTCTCTTTCCAGGTCCGCCACGAAATCTTCCAGATCCACCTGGTCGGGCAGTGTCATGGTGGAGTGAAAAGTGGAACCTGAAGTTTTTCAATACCTCTTTTTTAAGTCAATTTGCCAAGATTATCAAGTCGGGATTTGAATGCTACCAAATTTTAACAACTAATTTCCAGTGTAAGTGTAAGTCAAATTTTGTCACCGAAAGAACATGTTGACAAAGAGCTGTCAAGAACGTGAAATTCAGTATTGTCAGTAGGTGCCTTTTAAGATCTCCAAGTTTGAATGAGGGAATCCGAATCTGTAACAGAAAGTAAAGAAGAAGAAAAAAATGAAAGTTTGTTCAGGTCCATAGATTCAGTAATAATTTAGCCCTTTGTAATTTATGTAAAAACAATCAATAAAGACTTTACTAATACTTTGGTCGAACGTAAGGCTCGAATTAATGAAAGCTGCTGAGGTGGACATTGTCACTATAGTATCTGATTCCAGTTATGTGATTGGCTGTTACCATGGTAACAACAACACTAGAGTAACAGTCTCCGCTTTAGCGTCGTTCATTAATTCGGGCCTAGAAGTACAAGGGGAACTGTGTGAAGATGGCGAGAGAAGATTCAATGTTCGGAGAGATCTTTGAGAAGATGGCGAGAGAAGATACAATGTTCGAAGAGATCTCTGAGAAGATGGCCCACACAAGTTGGAGGAGTTGAATCTCACTGGACGAGAAAACTTAAAACAGCGAAGAATTCAAACCTCCACTCATATAAGACGCCATTAGAAGAATCTCCGGAAATGTGGATCTGCTCGTATCGTTGGGGTGGGAACCATTATTGAGAAATAGTCACAGTTTTTTGTTTGCTTGTTTTTTTTTTGCATAACTTGGGACTTGAACCACAGACCTCCGATTACAAGTCCGAGGCCGCCTTATCGATCAAGCTAGGGTTGATCGATAAGGCGGCGGACTTGTGATCGCTTATTAATTCTGATGCCCAACGAGGAACGATAAGTCTTGTTATTCCAACAGTAAGCCCAAGACGTATTTTGGGTGGTCAAAATTCTAAACGTGAGAGTAGTAACGTTACAAGAGTAGGTCTTTGAGCATTTTGAAGAAAAAACTGAATTTGCTCAAGACACGATTTCCATAGAAGCGTAGTTTTTTGAGGATGTTTATACAAAACTGATTTTTTCTCTAAAAAAAAAGAAGTTGTCATATCCCGGCTAGGTTTCGAACCCGCGACCTCTGGATTCCCTGACCGAAGTTTTGACCACTGAGCTACCGGGACAGGATAGGGTAACCGAGGCAAAATTCCCTGGACTCAGGCTTTTGGGGGCCGCGGGTCGGATGGACGGGCCACCGGAAAGGAAAAGTGGGAGCCCGGAATAGTAGCCAGCCTCGAGGCAGGGCCCCCAGGTACCGAAATTTCTTCTTACCAATGGCAACGCTAACAACCCGTATTTATGAACAGGGAATTTTGTCAGAGCAATGTCTCAAGCAAGGTATTGTTGGCCAATAATATTAAAGGAAATCATACTTCAGACCATGCTCAAATAGCGTTTTTTGTTCATAAATACGGCTGTAAATGTTTATAACTAGATTTTTTAAACCCTAATAAGGGTCAACTGTCCTTTTTGGATTACGGTGCCAGGTTTGACTGTTCTCAGTATCAAAAACGATATGAATAGACATTCTTTGTACCGCAATGTCTAAGGCATTAAGCTTCGCCCAGGATTACAAAACAATTGTAAATAAAAATTAATAAATTTCTATATTTTTCTGTACATATTTATAAGTTTTTGTTTAAATTATTTGTTTAAAAAAAAATCAAGTGTAAATAAATAAATAGATATATGAGTAAAATAAGTCTTGATTTTACGGATTGTTATCATCGCGGGGTTCACGGGCAAGTTAATGAACTCACCACTCAAACTAATGTAGGTATCCGATTTTCTACATTATTCAGTCTAAATTTCTCATGTTGCTTATACAGAGCGAACGAAAAGTCCCGGAACCGATTTTTATATTTTTAACGGCTCAAGATAAAGACTTGAATATTTGTATGAGGTTTTAACGCAAAATTGTCCATTTTTTGGAGGAATTGAAATTTCTACAGGGTGTCCCAAAAGTAGTGAAACAGGTATCAACTTTCGATTTTTAAATAGAACCCCCTATTTTTTATTTCAATCATGAACAGTGTAATCAAATAAAAAGTAGGGAGTTCTATTTAAAAATCGAAAGTTAATGCCTGTTTCACTACTTTTGGGACACCCTGTAGAAATTTCAATTCTGCCAGAAAATGGACAATTTTGTCTCAGACCTTCATGCAAAAAATTCAAGTCTCTATGTTGAGCCGTTGAAAATATAAAAATCCGTTCTGGGAATTTTTGTTCACTCTGTAGATTGCGGCCTCAGTGTCAGGTCTAAGGGCCGAATTATGAAACAGGATTAAATATCTGGGACATGTTAATCTAAGCCACTATCACTTAACAGCTGATATAAATGCGCTGTGATTGGTTGAAATTCTCACTAGGGAGCGTGTTAAGGGATGGTGTAAGATTAGTTAAGTTATATCTTGTGATGGGGTGATGCATAAGGAATACGACCAGTTTCAAAGAAGAATAGCTGAAAGATTAAGCGAAAAATGGAAAAAACCATTAATTTTCAAAGATCACAGCTTGGGTGAGAACCATCATACAGTTCTCACTCATTCGAACTATGTCATTGAGAATTCGTGGCACGAGAAGAAGAATAGTCTCAACACCCTTTGAGCTGGCATATACTCGTAATACATATAATTGTCTTTTAAAACATTTATTAATATTTATAATTTTATTTTTTAAGTTCTAAATGTTCTAAATAACCTACCTACAGAATGATTCGTGTAAGGAATGTCAGGTATTGGGAGTTGACTGAGTATACATATCGTTATCTACAGGAGGAACGGTTCCCAGCGACATATAAATCGTAAATATCCTTATCTCACCTCAAGGTGTTACGGAGATAAGAGCTTTATTGTTTATCCTCACCTCATCCCCTGGTATTTCACGATTAGCTCAGTGGTAAGATACTCGCGCTTGCCATGTAGAAGGTCTCGGGTTCGAACACCAGAACCGACAAAATAAATTGTATTCAAAATTTGGTTACAGTTGATTGTAAGGAATACGTCTTGACCCAACACCTTAATAGGAAATATTGTGACCCAACACTTAAATGGGAAGTATTTTATCACATCGCGCCTATAAGAGGGGAGGCATACTACGTGATGGGTAGGCTACAACGATCACAAGCGTCTATAGTAGCTGCTGTTTCATGGCTACAGAACAAAAAGTCTGTGAAACACTCATCCTAAAAAAATCTGCCTTCAACTATTTCCATTACCCATAATACCACTTTCCTTTACCTTTTCAGCCCTTTTCATTGACACTAGCTTAGACCCGGTATTCTGTCTACATCTACACACAAGTGTTCAGGACTTCAAATTCCACCAGGGACATAGAATTGCCGAAATAGTCATTTCATCATTCGCCGTACGAGACGACACTAAAAAAATGAAGTTGCTTGATAACAATTTCAGGATAAAACCTAAATTCATAGAGTATTTTCGTCGTTTAGTTGGTATTTTACACAATATTTGAAGCACAGCTGTTTCTGAGAGGAGTTCTTTGAGACACAATAAACAGTTTCTCTTCGAACATATATAATTACATATTAATAAACGGTTTCTCAGTATTTTTACAAGCTATATTATCCTTTATATAATTTTACTTTAATTATATTATCTCCTGTAAACCGATCTCAGTAACTGGATCGATAAGGTGGCGGACTTGAAACCTGGAGGTCGGTAGTTCAAGTACCAAGTTAAAAGCAAAAAAAATAGTAAAGCGAGTTGAGTAATTTTGATAACACGATTGAAATGAACACAAATATGATAACGTAAAACTTATTCTCTCCTATACAAATTCTCTAGTTCTTCCAATACGAATGATTCTTAAATAAAATCACATTTCAACCGTTCTCCACAGATACACAAATAGCAGGATTTTCGTTAATCTTCGACACTTGTCGGTCGGATTCGGTGAACTTATTTTCGACTTCTAAGTTGGAAGAATAAGATCTGGTACGAAGTTCAACCGAGCGAACTTAAAAGATACCAAAAATCTTAACTTCCAACTCTAGAAGGGGAAAATTTGGGGACGGGGTCGGTCGGTGCGCATTGGAAAAAAGGCGAATACTGAAAATGGACAACATTATAAATACATGGAAACACGTTCTATTCGGTTGGACAAGAAACATTAATTCCTCAAAAAAAACATAGACGAAAAAAAAATATATATCCAAAAATAAAAAAAATAAGTAAGTAAATGACAGAAATTAAGAATAAATCATAAATGGGATAAAGAAATTTACAGTAATAGATTGAAAAGAAAGCTTGAATTAGAGTGTGGGTGTGTGTGTGTGAGTTAGTGAGTGAGTAAGTGAGAGAGAGTGAGAGGAGGGAGAGAGAGAGAGAGAGAGAGAGAAAGAGAGAGAGAGAGAGAGAGAGAAAGAGAGAGATGAAGAAAAAAAAGACAAAGGAATTTCCTTCATAGAAAAGTGAAAGAGTTCAGAGGGAAACTTGACAAACGCGCGGTAACCAAAACTGATTGCGTCCAAAACAGAGCAGAAAACTAAGACACAAAATATCGAGAAAAAAGACTGGCGCGAACGATCGACTAAAATTTTTTAGAGAAAAGTCTACTTAGATGTCTTAAATGAATCGTCAAATGGCATAATTAAAACGATTATCACAGAACTCAAAAGAAAGTCAAAAAACGACTAATCATTTTCACTACCGATTGCCTTTTTTAAAGACTTTTTATTTGACGTCAAAGTAAAACATTACAATAAATGTTAAAGAGGGCGTGCTTGGTTTCACTAGAAACTGTTTCAAGAAAGCTCAGACTTTAATAATAAAATCGCACTAAAAACAATAATAATTTAATTGAAATCAGACAGAAAGCTGTTTGGACACATCTCAGTCACCTGCCGAGTTGGAACCGTTTTTTAAGGAAATAACCGATTAGAAAGTGGTGGGCATGTATTTATAATTGTTTTCTTCACAGGTACTTGAGTGTGTTTCAAGGCACTGTCGGGGAGATATGGATAGATACGGCCTTACTGGGTGGTGCCATATGGACACAGGTAGATTTTTTTCATTACATAATATTAGAAATCAAACACCTCGGCCGAGGTGTGAAGAACGCCTATACAAAGAAAGAGACAGCCCGGCAGAGTGTAAGGTTACGGAAAACATAGTTCCCATGCATTTCATGTACTTTCAGCCAGCGAAAAGTGCAACATGAATATCAAAAATTGCGATTTTTATAGCAGAAATGGACTCTACGTTGAAAAATAAATTGATTTGACTTTTTGTTTGACTTCCTAGGCCAACGGAAACCCTATTTTCGAGACCCCCCAACAATCGTGAAAGACATGAAAAGATTCATAATTTTTTTTTTTTTTCTGTTTTTTTTTTTCATACGGATCCTTTGAGACCCGACTTCGTGTCTTTCACTTGGCACTGAAGATTAAGTGAGGTGTCTAAAGTGATCAAGATATAATGGAGATGAGCCCGGACAAAAAAAAAATTCTAAATTATAAGCGGGCGGCCCGTTTGGGCGGCCTCGGGTTTTGGGAGCCCAAATCGGGAATTGAAGGATAATACTAATCTTAAGTGGTATCAAATGAAAGATCTTGATGAGCAGATACCAAATTTATTGATTTTATTCCTTCATCCGGTCCACTGGGTGGCACCTGGTGGCCTTTTAATTTTCTTTGGCGGGTAGGTACCTTCGAATCCTTAGCTTAGTGGTCAGATCTTGGCCAGTAAGTATTTTTCGAGATGACCTCGCTCTCTCACTGCAAAATTTTAATGTTTAAGCATAGCGTGTAGATTAATAAGTGTGGAAACGAGCCCCAGTTTCGTGGACACGCCACATAGCGCGACACCATCGCCTCAGACTACATATTTCTCGCGGGCTGTCTCGATAGCTTCATAACGTGTTATTAATTCTGCTCAATGGGATGATACGATGGCTCGGTGGCTAAGGCGGCACTCTCGACATCCCAGAATTCGCGATTCAGGCGGGTCATGAGTAGAATTTTTATATTACGTTGGACTTATTGTTTGAATAATGGGACATGGTAGTCCTAATCGAGCACTATAAACACGACAGTATTACTGTTTTTTTTTTTTTAGATGGGAATATCGTTTTCCTTATTTAGATAAATTAGAAAGTTCAAAACTCTGTTAACCTGAAATATAAATGGTTTATAAAGGAAATTTCAAAAACTTCTGTGTAATATTCCTCAATGAGAAATAAGTCACACAACTTAGGTAACTAATTAATTAATAGGCATCAGGTAAGTAGGTAACTATTACCTACTCAATTATTTTATCTGAATGGTAACAAACGGTGGGGTTCAAATCCCGATTGACACGTACATTTTTCCTCAATAAAAAATGCACAATTTAAACATGTTGTACATACATATACCCAATACCTCCTATTACAAAATACTAACAATATGATTTACAAGAGATACCAAGTAATAGTTTTCCTTTGTGTCTCATTAAAGTAATTAATTTATTATTTTATTAGGGTGTCTCGAGACAACATCCAACTTATAAAGAAGTTGCTAAAGAGATTACTGCACTTCTTGATATCTATTATTCTATGGGAAGAATTAGTTGTAATCGTGGCTGAGTGAGTAGTATACTAGGCTTGCATACACAGTGACCTGCATTCGATACCCAGTGAGACAATAATTTTTTCTCTCTATAATTGAATGCCTATAATTGAAAATAGATGCTTTGATGTGAGTACTGTGAGCAGACACCATTGGTGGAATTATGGTCAAATCAAGCTATTGTATATTAAAAGATAACTTGTGCAAGTTCTTTAGTTCCATGCTACCCACTGAAATAGTGATATAATAACACAAAGAAACTTATTTACTATTCTACTAATAATTATGTACTGTAGTGGAGGTAATTGCACTCTTATTGCTCTGGGGCCCACACAGCCCATATGAACCAAAGTAAATTTAATAATGATATATACTAACTATGTTGTGCCTAAACCTTCCTGCAAACTTTATCAAATAGAAAAGATATAATTAATATTATCATGTTTATACACAAATGTAACATACTTATATTTTCATTATTTTGTTGATCAACATAAAATAAGCAAAGTATAAGAAATTAGATACCAATATACATTCTCTAGCACAGACCAGGGAACACACGCAATTTTTTTTGTTTTGTATAAAATAAATTAGATTAAGGATTTACACTCAATACAGGAAAAATTATTACAACTTATGGAAACAAAAATGTAAACTTGCAAAACAAAATATTTAGAAAAAAAGTTTATAACATCCTTAATGTATTGTTTCTTAAGGCCAAAGTTAATATTTAAAAAAATTGTAATACCTCTTGAACACTAAGTCTATATTTGCGTATTACTTAGCATAGGATAACCAATGCTGAAGTCATCAATGTCTATTAATTTCACCCTAAATGTTTCCATTTTTTCCCTTGCTTCTTAAGTCTACAGACTTAGAAAGAACAAAAATCATGACTTAATTTTCATGAAAAAAGAAAGCCAGCTTTGATGAGAGTTAGATCCTTCCAACGCAGTGGTTTCTCGTACAGAAAACACCCAGGTTGGAAGGAAAGAAAACTGATGTCCCACCAAACCTTTTGTATTATTAGTGTGTTTTATTAGAGTTTAATGTCATATTTCAACTTTATGGTCAGTTATGACAGAGGTTCGACCCTCCACTCGCAGGAAACTAACAAACCTGTTACCCACATTAACCTCACCCAGCCTGGGTTGCACCGAGAATAGCCAGCATCCAAGTCCTAATCTCGCTGGACGTTGCCTAACTTTGGTGGTCTTAAGAGAACCGGTGTATTCAACAAGCCATCGATAGGTTTCAACTTGACGTTCTCCACTTTACTCGATCATGATGGGCATTGGGCATCCTCCTTCAAATGTTCTTCCATTCAGCATGTTTGTCAGCATTCCAAACCTTCTTCTTCCTCTTGATCTTCTTCCTTCCATGATGATTCTCTGCAGAAAATCTCTCCTCAGTATGAGACCCAGCCAGCTTCTTTTTCTGTTCATGGTTCTCAATATTTCTCTTTTCTCTCCAACTCTTCTAAATACTTCTTCATTTCTGGCTTTATCTGACCACTTGATTCCTTCTAGTCTTCTCCACGCCCACATCTCGCAGCTCTCCAGATATTTTTCCTCCTTCTTTCTCATCGTCTACGTCTCTGCTCCATACAGCACCACACGTAACACTTTGCAAATCTCTTCCTCGGTATCCTTTTTGCGATTAAGCTTAACAGTTACATAATAGTATCAAACAGTTAAAAAGGTACTGACAACTAATTTAGAAAAGATTTTTATCATAAAACCGAGCTCAAAATGCTCAAATCACAATTACTTATTGTTATTTCAGCAAAAATGCCGAAACTATCTCGATCTTGAAACAAATTGAACTTTTTATGTTTATGTTTACATTTGTACCGGGAAGAAATTTTGTGAGGGGCGAGGAGAGGATTAGTCTCAGGCGATACAAGCGCTGTCTAGTGCTGAGGACGCGAAGATGTAGGCCGGCGGGGGGTGGTTTCCACACTTCTTAATCTACACGTTATGGTTTAAGTTTCCAAGCATTAATTTAGTTAGTTCATTTTCCGTCCATTTCTTTAGAAGACAACTTTGTCTATTGGTAGCATGCTCGACCTGCCACCCAGTCAGCATGAGTTCGAATCCTGGCGGGGACGAAATTTTTTAGCTCTATATTTTCAATTTGGGCTTAACGTTGTTTTGTTTTTTCCGATCTTTATATTTGATCTTCATGACGACCCCATTACCCTCGCGAGGAAAATTTTAGTAGTTGCAGAATTGGCCAATGACCTGTGGGGGCATTACGAGATTGATTTTGGACAATCATGGTTGGATGGAGATAAAATATGATGAATTAGCTCTCATAATGTCGATGCTACTCACTAAAAGTTGTGACAAAGTATTGACTTTGGCCAAGTGGGTAGCATACTAGGTTTGCACGCACGATGACTTGGGTTCGATCCCCTTCAGGGAAGTTTTTTTTCTCTGTCCATTATGCCCAGGGTACACTCATACCTCGTGAGGTATTGATAAGGGACGTCACCACCGAGTTCTCTCTCCCGCTCATGGTTTTATCAACACCAAATTGTCTCCCGTCGCGTCGCTTGCATTTTTACCTGATTTTATACCTACATAGTTTACGCCTAGCATGAAAATTATAATCGAAACACCTAGGAATCATTGATATAGACTTGAAGCATGGCCTTCTATGTATTTTTACTAACCCGATGATAAACCCAAGGCATGGCCTTCTATATATTTACTTAACCCTCCTATAAACCCGAGGCATTGCCTTCTATGTATTATTCCTAACCCTACTATATTCCTGAGGCATGGCCATCTATGTATTTTACCTAACTCTACTATACACTGAAGGCATTGCCTTTCATTAGTTAGAGATTTTAAAGATTTACTTATAAAAAGCCGATTCTTATATTAAAATGATAATTTTATAGTTTTCATTTTCTTAAATACCTAATGTAAAAAAGCATGGTCTTATTTCCGGGAGAGATACTCGTGGTGACCCCTGCAACAAGCCGGAGAGAATTCGGGTAAGAAAAGGTCAACGGGAGAGAACTCATTATCTCACCTTGATAAGGTGATTACAAATTAATTTCTTTGGCATTTGTAAATCCAGGTGTTTTAGTGTCCCTCATAGGAGGATCCGAGGTCTATTTAGCATTGAAAGATAAACCTAATCATGTGGAGTATAGAATCAAAAGGTCTTGCATTGCAAATTTATATATTATTTACTCACTTTGGGGACTCAGGGGGTCAAATCTGTGATCCAAATACATATTGACCTTAGAAAAATTAAATACGTACTGCTAAAACTATATCTTAAAAAAAGACAACTTGGTACATTCACATTTTCCCAGCTTATTTACTTTTGTTATTCATAATGTTTCAGTAGTGTATGAACCTATATTTTCGTACAAAAAGAACTGATATCCCCCCAAAAACACCACTTCGTGGTTAATAAAAGAAGAACGCCTCACTCAAAAGAATGATTATAATTAGCTAAAAATAAATGATATCAAATTGAGAACACCTTACCCCCTCTTTTTCTATATCTTTGCACTCCTCTCTGAATTTATTCCTCTTATGTTTATCTTTCTTTATCCTTTCTAGGGGCATCCCGAACTTGATTTCTCTTTAAATTTACTTGTTGCACGGCAATAAAAAATGGCGGTCGCGGTGTAATTTTCTCGATTCAAATCAAATAAGTTCAGAAAAATCATACTCCGACCGCCATTTTTTATTGCCGTGCAACAAGTAAATTTAAAGAGAAATCAAGTTCGGGATGCCCCTAGAAAGGATAAAGAAAGATAA
>CM044964.1:12325142-12374859 GCA_024516035.1 Bactericera cockerelli
TCCCGGCTGGGTTTCGAACCCGCGACCTCTGGATTCACAGAGTGCCGCCTTTACCACTGAGCTACCGGAACATGAACATTTTTTTCTTTAATTTTTTTTTCTTGTTTACCATGTCAATAATAATAAATATGCAATATTTCTTCTATAAATTTAAGGTGTGATGATATTCACTGTGTAAGAGCTAGGACTTGAAAAAATCCTCTCTTCTTCTTTTTCATCTGGGGGTGCTGCAGTTCCACAGCTCCTTAGCACCGGCCGCGTCTGGTAGGTATCTGTGCCTATCTCACAGACACAGAATTCTTATTCTGAATTCTATATTGGGAAACAACCTCTTTGAAGTCCTTACCTCTATGCCAGTCAGTCGTAGGCCAGGACCATCGGGAGACAGGATGTCCTCAAACACCCTCATGAACAAATAGGATGTGTTGCCATACAGATAGATCTCTCCATGAACACAAAGTAGGGTCATTAGAATTAGTATGAATGCGAATGCCATCTTACTGGTATCTAGAAATAAATAAACAAGATATTATAGAATCAATTTAAAAGCAGAAGGAATTATTGTTTTCTTTTTTTTTTATAATTAGATAGAATATCAGAAATAAAGATAACAGTTTTTAATTATTGTTTTGTAAACATGATACAAAAGCTTTTTTTAATACATGACGTATACCACACTATATCATTTTTTGATAAGTGTTAAATATTATTAGTTAGGTGCAACTCTTATTTCACTGAAACACAAATATTAGATTTATTGGATACGGGAGCCAAAAAAATGCTTCCATCCATTATTTGGTACTTATATAAATTATATCTCCCTTGCCTTTATCCTACATTAGTTTATGTTACTATTGGGGTTGCCATAGTTCAACCTCAAGGTTGAGGTTGGTAGGGTGGAGCATGTTTTTTAACGGCTGGATGCCCTTCCTAATGTAAAATACTCTATTTGGATAGTCCTGATTAGAATGGGAGTGTTACCCTCCATTTGCTGGGAATCGTACCAGCTACCTACATTAACCTCACCCAATTTCCTTCAAAAAGTCTGCCCGACCGGAGATGGTCAACTCTTACATCACGGAGGCTGAGTCATTCTTTACTATACATGAAAATGGAAATTTTGCACCTGCATAGATAAAAGACATTTTTGTTTATAAATTCTAAAATCTATACCTCCATCTATGAATGTTTTTTGACAGCATTGACAGAACATAATATTGTTGGTTTATGGACAAAATTTAAAAGACAATATATTAGCCTTACCTTTTGTTGTAAAATATATGTATATCAATTCAAACAGGTAAAATGGAAACACATAAGTTGTTCATCTGATTAGCTTCTACCATCAATTCAGCAGATACAACTACTCAACTTTGTACTGATACAATTTTTCTATACCACACCCTAATTATGTTTATTTGTCACTTTACAATTTAAATGTTTACAGATTAAAAACACAGTTAGATTCTCATTTAATAGCTCTGTGCAAGAAAGTTTCACAACCAACTTTTACGTATGAACTTTAAACTTACATTTACATCTTTCAAAAAAAAAAAAAGAGTTTACTATATAAAATCTAACTGTACAACATTTTGTATTTCAATTTGAATGTTCATATAATAGTTAATGTTGCAAAATAATCCAAAAAATTGACAATGATGAGCTTTAGTTTGAGAGATTGTAGATAACACCATATTATTCACTTGAAAAATGGAGTCCCAAAATGATTTTATGGTAATCCTTTGATAGAAGATGGAGATGTTACTAATAATTTCAGTCCTTCTTGAAGATATAGGTGGGTATCTGAAAAGAAAAAAGTAAGAAACCAACATTGATCAATTAAAATGAAGGAAAAAAAGCTCAATTTGAAACAATTAAGCATAAAATTTGGTACATCAAGCAATGACAAAGTCAAGTTAGAATTATTTTTATGCAGTAAATATTGAAATTATTATGACAAAAATATTGAACATTTTATAAGCAGGTACTTAAATTGAACTAAGTTTATTTAATGGGAAAAAATAATAATTAAATGGAACTAGTTAATTTGATTTATATTATTTTTTCATAACTATAATCTATCTTCTGCTATATTAAAGTGTTCTTTTTCAACTTTATATAGTTATAAACTCCATTTTTTCCCATAAAATTTATATTTGGTTAACTTGGGAAAAATATATGAGTTGAAGTCTCTATAATCATAGATTATTGATATTTAGTACCATAAATAACTCAGTATGTAAATAAAAAGTGTTTTTTTTTGTTGATATTAATAATAATAATTTATTGACATTGTATGGTAATGTTTAATTTAGCGACCTAATATACCTATTTAAACCAACACAGAATATAAATCCTCCAGAAAAGGAACAGGATTAATGACTATTTTCTACCATTTAACTTGTAACATATTATTGCTCATGTTCTCATAGGAAATCAGGGTGAATATTTAGGATGACATCATTAATGCTTCACTTCAAAATCCTTGAATTATATATATATGTCACACTTCCCTTCTGACCTGCGTTCGAGATAGTAGTCTCTATTTTCGATCGTAATATTATTTGATTTTAAAATGAAATTAATTTTATAATTTATTTCATTGTACCTGTGACAAATTAAATTAATTTTTTCCTCAAAGTGAACAAGTGCACCTATACCTAGTACCTAGCTAATGCAGTGGCAAGCTCAGTGCATGCTACTGCATATAAGCTCAGTACGGGGAGACTGCACCACTCAGGCTTTATTACTAGCCCATCCACTCTAAAGTATCCTGATACTATCTCAACCAACCGTTCTACCAATGACGGCACCATGAACCAGACAGGAGATCAATCCAACCCAAGCGACATCTCTGGTACTCCAAGTGCTAACACACCCTCGAGTGGCTTCCTTACTCAGCCCAACCTAAACCTTCAACTGTCAGCTTCCACGCCCTGCCTCTTGTCAACCGGTGTCTATCACAACCAGCCGCTCACCCTGCCATCAATTCAACAGAATCTTACTGCTAACCTTCAAAATGTGCAAACACAACACCTGTCCAACCCAGCCCTGTCTTCACAATCTAATGCTCGTGAAACTCTCACTTGGCAAGTAGTCAGGCCCAACAAAAGAAGGAAGCCTTACGAGCCTTCATTAAAAATTAAGATCGTGAAGAGATCTGAGCCTCCTGCTAATCCGGTGACAATCTCTAGGTCCATGTATGAACCCATCGCGGTGGACGAGGATGACGAGAATGAGGATAACTTGTCCAATCAACCAAACAATACAGCACCTCCAGCAGCGCAGCCGACACCTCCCGCCCCTCCCTCCCCACCTCCTCCTGTCTTCATTCATGGAGTTGTCAATTATCAACAAATGAAGGCCAATATTGGAACAGTTCTCCTTGAGACAGACTACACATCCAGAACCATGACAAATGATACTGTAAAAATCAACCTCAAAACTCCCGATGCCTATAGAACTCTTGTCAGACACTTACGCGCTAATAACATCATCTTCCATACGTACCAGATCAAACAGGACAGAGCGTTCCGTGTTGTAATTAGACACATTCATCACTCGATTCCAATTGAGGACATCAAAAATGACATCGAAAGATCAGGCTTCAAAGTGAGGAATGTGATGAACGTCAATCAGCGCGCAACAAAAACTCCTTTGAATCTGTTCTACGTCGATTTGGAACCAGCGAGCAACAACAAAGATATCTACAACCTCAGATACATTCTAAATATGAAAATTGCAGTCGAGTCTCCAAAGAAGTCCTCAAATATTGTGCAATGCACCCGATGCCAGATGTACAATCATACGAAGGCGTACTGCACTCGGCCATTCTTGTGTGTCAAGTGTGGGCGAGGACACAAGCTCTGCAACGTGCACGAAATCGCGTGACCTACCAGCCAAATGCGCGCTTTGTGATGGACCACACCCTGCCAATTACAAGGGTTGTACTGTCTATAAAGAGTTACAAGCCATGAAACAAAACCACCAACAACACAGACAACACACTCAACCAGACAACAGACGACCATCACATCAAACACCAACAACAGTGCAACAACAAACAACCAACCAATCCAATATCATTAGTAAAAACAATATCGCCAGCATTAGGAACATCAACAACAACACCGCTACACAAAACATCAGTGCCAAATACAATAATAGTAACCAAACACGCACATACGCTGAAGCAATCCGACAAGACAACCAATATCACGTGCCGCCCCCTGAAGAACTGTCCTTATCATCATTCCTCCAGGAGTTTAAATCAATGTTCAGTCAACTCATGTCGCAAAATACTATGATCATCAATATGCTGCACACAGTAATCACAAGTATTGCACAAAAATGACTGACGCACTGCGTATTTTCACCTGGAACGCAAACGGGCTCTTGAAACACAAACGGGAGCTCGAAGTATTTCTTCAACTGCAAAAAATTGACATCGCCCTAATATCAGAGACACACTTCACATCGCAATCGTACTTCCAGGTTCCAAACTACAAGACTTATGTCACCCATCGTCCTGACGGAAAATCGTTTGGCGGAACTGCAGTCTTGGTGAAAAGAAATATACCACATCACGAGTCAACACATTATCAAACGATGAGCATCCAGGCCACCAGTGTAAAGCTTGAGTCCACCCCGTTCTTCATTACCGTCAGTGCAGTCTACTGTCCACCAGGCCATAATATACAACCTCAAGACTTCAGCAATCTGTTCAGCACCTTTGGCTCTCAGTTCATTGCCGGCGGTGATTGGAACGCCAAACACACATTTTGGGGGTCACGGCTCATCTCACCAAGGGGTAGATCTCTCTACTCTGCTACAAGGTCTGGCGACTTCAAGTTCATCTCCAACGGGGAACCGACTCATTGGCCATCTGATCCCAACAAGAGACCAGATGTGATTGATTTTTTCATAACACACGGTGTATCATCCAATTATACACATGTCGAAAATAGAGCTGATCTCTCCTCAGACCATTCATCTATCATCCTCACTCTATCAGCACAAATTATTATCAAACCCCAACCACCCAAACTAACGACAGCCAAAACGGACTGGGAAGCCTTCAAGTGGTATGTGGAAGAGAAAGCAAACCTAAGATTAAGACTGAAGTCTCCTGATGATGTCGATGAGGCGGCCCAGTATCTGACAAACCTTATACAGGAAGCAGGCCACTACGCAACTCCTGAAAACAAACAGAACAAAGGAATTATTAACATACCAAAAGAAATACAGGATCTAATAGCAGAAAAGCGTAGAATAAGGAAAAGATGGCAGAACAATAGAAATGCTGATACGACTAAACAGGTTGAAATCGAGCAGTTCTTGGACGCTCCTTGTCAAATGTCTCTGCCTATTAAACCCATATCGCCTGCTGACATCAAATTTGCTCTGAAACATATCAAAAAGAATAAGGCGCCTGGATATGACATCATTACTGGGAAGATATTATAAGAGCTACCAGACAGAGGCATCCTGCTGATCACTCATATCTTCAACGCAATGCTGAGATTATGCTACTGGCCCTTGTTGTGGAAGTACGCTGACATCATAATGATCCAGAAACCCAACAAACCTCCTGAACAGGTTTCTTCGTACCGCCCGATCAGCTTGTTGCCAGCAATTTCGAAGCTGTTCGAGAGACTATTCCTGAAAAGGATCATAGATGAAAAGCCTGCAAAGGATATAGTACCAGACTATCAGTTCGGATTCCGCTCTGCTCACTCAACTGTGCAGCAGGTTCATCGTGTTGTCAATGTCATCGCTTCAACTTTGGAGGAGAAATCCTACTGTTCTGCTGCATTTTTGGATGTAACCGCCGCTTTTGACAAAGTTTGGCACACTGGCCTGTTGCACAAGTTGAAACATCTCCTCCCACAACACCACTACCTGCTACTGAAATCTTACCTCAGCGACCGATTTTTCCGGGTGAAACATGATGGAACCTATTCCAGATACCATAAAATTGGTGCTTCAGTCCCCCAGGGTAGCGTTTTGGCACCTTTCCTCTACCTATTGTACACTAGCGACCTTCCAATAACAGAAGAAACAACAATAGCAACTTTTGCAGATGACACCGCTATATTATCCAAGCACCAGGATCCTACAACCGCGTCTGATGGCCTCCAAAACTATCTAGACAAACTAAATGATTGGTTGAAAATCTGGCGTATCCATGTCAATGAGAGTAAATCAGTCCACGTCACCTTCACCACCAAAACCAGCACCTGTCCACCTGTTGCAATGAATGGTCAGCTTTTACCTCAAAATGATAAAGTCCGGTATCTTGGAATACATCTTGACCGGAAACTTACCTGGAACCATCATATCACAACCAAGTGTAAACAACTAAAACTAAAACACAGTAAGATGTTCTGGCTCCTGGGACGAAAGTCAAAACTATCACTTGAGAATAAAGTGCTCCTATACAAAATGATTCTCAAACCAGTGTGGACTTACGGGATTGAGCTGTGGGGCTGCGCCAAACCTTCCAACATAAACATCATACAACGGTTCCAATCAAAAACACTAAGGAGCATGCTTGGCGCACCCTTCTATGTGTCCAACAAAACCATCCACAGTGATTTGAAAATCCCATTTGTGATCGAAGAGATCAAGAGCAGACCACTCATCTACCAGAAGCGAATCCCACAACATCCAAACCAGCTGATCCGGGACCTCAGCGAGCCAGTCTCGAACCAGCGGAGATTAAAAAGGACCTGGCCAACTGACCTCTTCGCCTAGATAGGAATTTGAGCAGCCAGCACTCAGCTTGCACCTCACCCTAAGCCACTTGACTGAAGAAGAAAACAGTGATCTGGGATCCTGGTAGGTTTTGATGGCAATTATGCTATGATCTTCTGTTTTCTTATTCAAATCCTGGGTTTGGGTGAGAGGTGCAATATAGGTGTTGACCTGCTGACTAGCAATGCTGGAATAAGCAAAAAATAATAATAGAGTGATGCCACTGGGTGTCTTCTCTAACACGACATTAACTTACATCATATTTGCTTATTACAATTATTGATTAATAAAATTGTAGATTGTAAATTGAACCTTCAATAAAAAAAAAAAAAAAAAAAAAAATATATATATGTTCACTTGGAGATAAGTAAACCTATACAAAATTGATTCATGGACTGACAGGGCTTCCTCATTGTTAATAAGGTCAAGACAAAACACTGTGTTCATTAGTCAATTTTGATACACACTAACATGTGAACTTGAAACCCACTGTACATTAGGTTCCACACCATTAATTTTGCAAAATGTAAAGTACAAAGTTCAATGACGCATTTCTAATATAGGAAAGGTCTCTCTTATCTCAGTCATGTAACTACAGTAAACATATCCAAGAGCCACTACAAATTCATCTCATTGATGTAGGTATCCCCCAAAAACACTTCGTGTAAAAATAGTCGTCAAGTGTTGGAATAGTTAAAAAGAACTGATATCAAAAACGTCAATTTTCTATGTGTTCAAGGAATTATTTTTCACGTAATTAGTCACACAACAAAATAATACTCTTGAAAGAACCATGTTGTATAGTTACAGAACCACGTGCTTGACTACTGCACACTGTTTTGTTCTGAAATTTATGTGTAGTAATCTGCTAACAAACAGTGTGCAGTAGTCAAGGACGTGGTTCTGTAACTATACAACATGGTTCTTTCAAGAGTATTATTTTGTTGTGTGACTAATTACGTGAAAAATAATTCCTTGAACACATAGAAAATTGACGTTTTTGATATCAGTTCTTTTTAACTATTCCAACACTTGACGACTATTTTTACACGAAGTGTTTTTGGGGGATATCACTACTTTTTGATTTAATTGATTTTCCTCAATCAGAGATGCAAAAATGGCGTAAATCGACTTACACCCTTTTTCCATCAAGCCCCGCAAACAAAAAAGAAACTTTAGAAAGATGCTGAGAGAAAATTTTATAGTACTTTCTGAAGAGAGGAGAAATCTTGAGATAACAAGTGTGATCCTTATTGAGTGGCACTAGATAGCGCTCAGCAATTTTGTTGATCTTTTCAAATTTTGAAACCCACTGCTAGATTCATTAACAGAAAAGTACCGAGTATTTCATAGAACCGGTACTTCAGTAATCGATTACATAAAAGTACTGAGTATTTACCGAGGTTCTTTTGTACTTGGTTTTTGAGATTCTGCGAGCGGATGTAAATGGAATAGTGGATTCGAGTAATCACTCAAGAACCAAGTACAAAAGCACCGTACACTAACTAAATCTCACAATTTTGCATTCAGAATGTTTACAGGAGACGAATCTCGATTCACAAAATTTGTTGGGTGTTTTAGTTTCAAGTGTTTCAATAGATTAGAAGCTCCACCTCCTATTTTATAACCTGAATTAAATAATGTACATTTCCCTAAACCGTCCAATTGTTTGACAAAGAAGTTTCAAATAGAAGACTTGGTTCTACGAGACAAAAAGAAAAATATTAGGACACCGACAGCCTGAATATTATTCATAGATAATATCGGAATAATGAAGTACCTCTCTCTGCTGTACCCAGTTCTAGAGATGGGTATTTGGGTATTATTGTAATACCGATTATTTCATAGAACCGGTACCCGGTATGGTACCCGGCCCCGGCGTGTAATACCAAGTATTTAATAAAAACGGTACCCGCCTACTACGTACGATACGTCGGTACTCGGTCCCAGTGTGTAATACCGAGTATTTCATAAAATCGGTACCCAGTACGGTATGCGGATCCAGTGTGTTATACCGTCACCAGTGTTGTACCCGGTACGGGTACAGGTACCTAGCAAAATTTTGTACCCGGTATGGGTACGGGTACCTGATTTTATTATGTAACCGGTGCGGGTACTTTTGTAAATGTACCCGGTATTTTTTTGGGTACTTTTCGGGTACGTTATCCTTCTCTATAGTAAGTATAGTAATAAGATTTGTCTAAATTATTTTAACTGTGGAGGACAAAGTCTTGTCATTAGAATACCACCTAACAACCAAACTAAATAAAATACCAAATTGACGGTTAGCCTTTAATGAGGTCTTGAACTCCAAGTTCCAGGTTAAAAGTCTAGTAAGGTAGATTTTATTTTTATTTAAAATTATTATTAATGTTAATGTATTATTTGTATTAAAACAAATTTGAAGAAAATCGGTTATGCGGTTTTGAAGATACAAGTCCCAGACAGCACAGTCAACTGGATGTATACCATACTGTTAGGTGGAAAAAGTCTACTTGCCCACCTGGAAATCAGCTGGAGATTTCCACCTTCCACCTGACCTCCACCTGGAAATCAACTGGAAATGAACTGGAAAGTAACCCAACTTTTAACTGGAAGTCAGTTGCCCAAAGTCAACTGGATTTGTTCCACTTATTTCCAGCTACTTGTAGCGCTCTCTAGTGGATGGGTAGTAACTCACTACCACAATGTTGACATACCTATTTACCTATACTGTACATTATACTACATAATAATCAAATGCTAGGTCAAACTACGCTCTTGGTTTTGAGGTCGTGGGTTCGAATCCCATTATATGCATTTTTTTTCAAAAAATAATAATAATAGTAATAAAAATACTAGAAACAAATGTATATTAGGCATAAATTCAATTTAAGTTATTTAATTTAGAGGCCATACATTCAAATCTCATGAAGAATATTTTTTTTGTAAAAAATAAAGTAATAAATTTTAAATAGGTTTTTTTAACACATACACACACACAAATTTGGGTATAATTTTTTTTTATAGAAATTTGGAAAGAAAAAGAAAATAACTAATCTGTTTTAAACAACACAATTCAAATAAGACTCTTTAACATGATTATATTTTACAATAAGAGTGTTTATTATTAATAAAAAAAATGTCACAAAAGTGTAAAATGCACCATTAAAATTCCACCATGTCACAAGACCTTGTACCAATGTATCACAAGTATTTCCTAAGTAGGTATAATCTCTATATATAATACTCAAAGTTGTGCATGTCTGGCTGACTATGTCCTCTTGGGGTTACAATACGAAACGGTACTCTCACTGAGAGTTCACCCCCCCTAAGCCACCTTCAACATACTAGAAAATTATCAAAATTAAAATATGTAATACAATTTTCAAGTGCACTGGTAATCAAATGGTGAACGTGCTAGTCAGATAATCCACTTAGCGTAGGGTTCCGTTGTTTCAAATTTTTCATCATTATGGTTGTGACCACATAATAATAAGACTCTGAGGGTTAGGTGGTAGAAAATGCTTTGAGCATAACCTTACCTGGTGGTTACCTTCCACTAAAGAGTATTATTACCTTCCAATTAAAAGTATCATTATTATTTTTATAAGGACACCGGCCATGAGAAAAAACCTTAATGGTAACAAAATGCCAGGTTTTAGCTAGTATAGAAATAAAATAATGATATCCAATTATAAAATATGCTCATACCATGTACATAATCACAATAAAATAATAATACTATGTAAATGAAAATATATTTTTTAAGTGAAACCAAAAATAACAAAGAAATAAACTAATAGCCAGCAGAAAATGAAGATGAGGCCTTGAATACACCAGTTTTCATGAAATAGCAAAAATTAAGCAAATGTCTAACGTGGTGGAACATGGATTAGTGAATGCTATTATGTATTTGTAATCCTTCATGACAATTTACATACTCCTGTGGCTAATTAGAATTGCTGGGTTGTTTGCTTTGAGAATTATTACCAAAAAAGCATTGTTATACTTAAATTAAAACAAAATTGACTTAATTGTTCAGACTAGTGAAATTATAAAACACAATAGTGTGGAACACTTTTTTTTTGATAGATATAAAATGAACACAAAATTTGAGGGGCTTCATAGTAATAAGGTGGTTTAGAAAGGTGAATAGTTAATATTGTTATTAGAGACAGTGCACAGAAGATTGGCTAATTAATTTTGAGTAAAATAATCAGGAAGCATGTGTATACAATACATCATCTTTTTAGTGTGGCAGAACCACCCACGAGTGAAAATTTAATTTTATAATAATATATTATGTACTGCAAATCTAAATAAAATCCACAGAATGAAAATTTTCATTATCTAGCACTATACATCAGATAATTCAGCTGTTTCCTTGCTTGAACCAGGACCTTTTTTAAGGTACGATTCCAAGTGAATTGATGGTGTTAAACCCCATTGTGTAAGTTTGACTGTCCAGGAACAGCAGAGTGCAGAAAGTTCATTAATGTCCAAGTGCATGGAGTATTGTGCAATGAAGAATGTTATCCATTATTAACTGTTTGTTGTCCTCTCCTTTTCTTCTGTCACGATTCACGATTTAGAATTTTAGACAAACTAAAGAACTCCTTCTGTGACATCTCGAAATAAAATTTGGAGTTCAGTAAGAATCAACACTTTCTCGAAATCAAATTTGGAGTTCAGTAAGAATTAAAACACTTTCTCGAAATCAAATTTGAAGTTCAGTAAGAATTAACACTTGCAGTAGTTATAAACATGTTCAAAAACTAATTGAAATAGGTACCAATTATAAAATAAATTAAAACAACTCACAATAATCGAGAATCACAGAAACGAAATTTCTCTAAAAAATTATTCAAAGATTAAAGATGGCGAATGCAACAAGAACACTCTCGGTAAAGTTCGTGTGAAACCCGAATCTATCCGAGAACGCGTTTTAACTGAACTGGAAAAATGTGGAGCATTTCCAGCTGACTGGTCAACTGACTAAATTCTAGTTATGTCCTAGCTGGAGAGAGTCGTTAAATTTCCAGCTGACTGCCCAGGTGACTGAGTCTAGATGGATTTTTGTTGGAAATATCCAGGTGCCTGGTCAACTGATTTAATCCATAATGGAAAAATCCAGCTGTCGGGACAGTTGGAGGTCCAGTTGACTTTATACACCTGGATATTTCCACCTTAAATCCAGACTGGAAGTCAACTTCCGTGCTGTCTAAGGTGATTTAGTCGAAAAAAAATCAAAATTGCCAGGTGTATACAATGTGAAACAATCACGAGGAAGTATTGTGTCCATAATTAGCAGTGTTTTTTTTATTTATATTTATAATGTAGGTACATATTTGTAAATTTTGAATGAGATCTGTGTAATTTACGATTCATAATACAAAAGCATTGATCAAAATAAATGCTTTATTTAGACTGTCAGTTGTCAGTGGCCAGCCTCCGTGGCGTAAGGTTGTAACTACTGCCCGTAGTTCAGACATTTCGAGTTCGATTCCCAGTTGTTCCAGACTTTTCTAATATTTTTTTCCCCTCTAAACACGTCAGTCTGGAATCTACCCAGGCTGGGCGAGTTAAATGTAGGTAGCTGGAACGATTCCCAGCGAATGCAGGGTAAAACCCCCCGTCCTGACTAGTTCAAATCAGGACCTTAAAACCAAATACAATCAACTGGTCACAATCGTTTTAAAATGAGGTTGGTGTGATAATTGGTGCTTCTTTTGTGGAACTTCAACCAGTAATAATGAAGAAAAAAACATACCTATTTAATCTTAAAATCCATTAACAATAATTCATTAATAATTAACTAGTGTTTTAACCTTGTATTGAAAAATTAGTTATGAACTCGTTAAATAACGGACAACTTTGTTTAGTGGTTTTGTTTACAGTACAATTTGAATTATAATATGTACCTAAGTACATGGTAGGTAGATGGAAATTCGATCTTGGTAAAATAAAGAGGGAAATGAAAGTGCCGAGTATTATTGTATGTTCCGAAATTGCCTCTTACTATGGCTCTAAGAAATGTTGACCCATATATTTGCCTAACTTCGAGTTACTAAACATGGTGTCAATTCAGCATAATCAGTTGGTAGGTATAAACAGAAGAAGTGAGACATTATACTAGATAATACATTTAATAATTATAAATTAATAAGCAAGCATATATCCATATACCCTGAAAATTTCAGCTCGATTGGACAAAAAATGCAAATTATATCATGTTACAATGTTACATACATAGGTAGATGGATAATTAGATTGTGACAAATCAATATTGATCGAGTTAAACCATACTCACTTCGTTCGAAATTAAACGGTCATAGGAGGTTGACGCAAACTACCAACTACTGTTTTTTTTCTCACGAGAAAACCGGACATCCAAAGTACAGAGTAAAAAAAAATTATACCTAGCCGGGATTCGAACCCAGGTCACCTTGCAAACTTTGTGTTTTACCTACACCAGTCGACGACCACAGAGACTGCTCAATAGGTACATAATATTTTATTATAATTTATCATTGTTTTGATCTATTTTAATCAATATTTTTCCTCTTACTGGCCAATACTTTATACACTTCTCATAATATAGACCTAGTTTACCTCTTGATGTAGAAATCTCTGAATGAAGTTATAAAACGTTATTATTTCCTGACTGATACCTCAGTCTGCTGGCAGCTTGGGTGAAGCAAAGATGATTGGATCCCACCCATATTTTAAGTTCTATGTGAGGCGAAGATTTTTTGTTACTCTCATAAATCTTATTTCAGTTTTTTATTTTTATGTCTCACACTGTCGCTGATTTTTCTAACATTTTATTTACATCGTAGTATATTTCTGCGTAATTAGACCTTTAGAAAGAACCTTCAGTCATCAACTTGGGATAAATAGGCGTGGCTCCAGGGTTCATTTTAGATATTCCTTTAGATGGCTTTAAATACTTTTCTACTTGTTTCAACCATCTGAAATTAAGTGATCTCATTCCCTTTGACTAGACCTTTCTAAAAACACCAGAAATACAACTCTAGGATAATAATAGACGGCTCTGGGCCACATAATAAGTATTCCTTTCAAAGGGTATAACTCAAGTTTGGTCCAGTGTAATACTTTAGTTATATTTTTATATTTTTTCCTATGATAAGGCCTTTCGAAAAATACCACAATCGCAGCTCCAAGATAACCAGGGGCGGCTCTGTGCAACTTTCCCGTTTTATTTGAGAAGGCTATATCTCCTATCCTATAAAAAATAAATACTTGAAACTATAAAAGGTATGCAGAGATGAAAATTCCCTTTTCAAAAACGTATCTCACGTCTTTCCACGATAAGCACACGTTGCTGTACCCTTGACAGAAAATTGGTCTGAAAAAAAAAAAAAAAAAACCCGTATGAATAATTTCATGAAATTCAAGATTTTCGGCGTGGCCAGTAAACGACTTTAACTGTACGTAGGAACCTCGCGCTTTTGGGAAACACAATCTATTTTCGCGTCTCATTACGAATTTGAAATAAAAATTGATAAAAGTTAGCGTTAGGTGGGCGAAAACAATAAAACAAAATACATATAAACTCTGTTTCATGTTAATATAGGCCGGGTGGCTGGCGCTACTTGACGAGCGCTCGCCTCCCGGCGAGCTTGATACAAAATGTTGTTTTTTTGTGTGACCTATGTTTACTTGGTTTAACTAAGAAATACAAATATTTTTATCTGTATATGTAACCACTCAATATTCTCCTTCAAGGTAGACAGTTAGAACCACTGGTAGAAGAGTGATAAAATTGTTTAAACCCAAATGCATGATTGTTAATGGGTAGAATTAATCATGAACTCCTTAGATTCCAAATTATTAATATATTTACTTCACTAATCAGTCTCCTCAACACAATAGAATTTGATATTTTATTAATTTTGTCCAATGTAAAAAAAAACTACTCATTAGTTTATTGTCTCTGTAGTTTGATGTTCACATTTAGTCCTCTCAGAACCTTGTTAAGTATCTTTGAAAGGGTAACAGAACCTATTTTGTATTTACTTCACTAATCCTATTTACTTCACTAATCAGTCTCTCAACACAATAGAACTTGATATTTTATAAATTTTGTCCAATCTTAAAAAAAAAACTACTTAATAGTTTATTTTATCTGTAGTTTGATGTTCACTTTTAGTCCCCTCAGAACCTTGTTAAGTATCTTGTAAACGGTAACAGAACCTATTTTGTACATAGTAAACATGGTGTAGACTAACTCAAAAATAAGAAAGTCAATGATATTATTTTTGGGTTAATTTCACCATGTTCAGGAGCAGGAGAGGTCAACTCTGAAAACTTTTGCAATATCTGTAATGGTTGGCATTCTCTTCCGAATGCTAACGGCATTCGGAAGAGAATGCCATTGTCATTAGCACCGCCCTTGATCAAGTTTTGTTTTCTTAATTTTATTATTTATGTATGTATATATTCTATGTCATTATTTTGTAAATAAAACTTTATTGAACTTGTTTAATAATAAAAATGAATGTATGTGTATTTTTACATTACATTACATAGCTTCAGCTATCTCCTTAACACATTAGATAGTGAAATATACCTCATCATTTTGGCCAAAAACTGCGGTAGGCAGCTTGTCATCTAAACTAGACATTTAATAAAAAGTATTGTCTCTACTACCCAAACAAAACTACAAAAACTGTCCCTAGTATTGACACTTACAATGTAAAAGGAAAATTTGTTCTATTAATGGATATAGAGAAAATGCCTATTTATGGTTTGAGCTAATAATTCTCCTGATCTGATGGTGCTAAAATTCATTTCAGCTTTATTTTTTCCACTTAAGGTATGACCAAAATTATTTTAGGTACAGTGATTTTCTTGGTAAATGGAAGGGCCTACTTTCCCAACTAAAAAGTCATATCCGTTGTTAGATTAGGAAACTCCCAAGAGAAAAATATTTACTGGAGGATAGATTTATGATAGACACAGGATTAGCTCCAATATTTTTCTTTTTATCAATTACTGATAAGGAATGATTCAGGAAAGAGCTCACACAGATGCTTATTTCCTCCAATAAATATTTCGATTCAATAAAAAGGACTTACCTGTAGGTACTGTTTTCTCTATTGGAAAAATGATCTTTGATTGACTGTTCTTAAATTTGTCCACTATGTAATAAAACGAGGAAATTAACATGAATTAACACTCTCACGTCCCTCACTACGTATCGAAAAATTTATAACTTTTTAATTTTTTTCAATTTCAAGTCTTCATAAAACTCAAAACAAGGATTGTAGAGAAGATAGCAAAAAACTCTTTTGTCAATGCCCAAGGAGATAGACGACAATGGAAACGTACTCATCACGTAACCTCGGAAAGTGAAGCAAGCTAATCTATTATCTATTCCCATTATGTAACTACTGAATTTTGAAGAAAACGTGGAGCGAAAATACATAATCAATGATTTATAATTGACGTAGATCTACGATGGCTTAACTTCGAAACCTATACTAGAAGATTTTCTTTTACATTGGAACTGAACAGTTTAAGATTTTATGAGTGACTGATATTATTTTCTAATTATGCAATGTGCAAGACAAATAACATCAATAATTTTTTTTACGTCGCCGTCAACTGTGCATGGTCTTATCACGACAAGGGTGTTACCCTCCAAATGCTGTAAACTCACAAACATACTACTCAAACATTACCCAGCCTGGGTTGAGCCGCAATGCCAGCATCACGAAGTCTTCACTTCACTGGATGTTGCTTAATCTTTGGTGATCCTACAAGAACATCAACCATCAGTATATTAAAATTAACAAATTAAAAAACACTCTTAATTATGGACACACTCACCAGTGAAGGTCAACCCTAATTTATTCCATAATACATTTGTATTTTTTATGGAATAAATTATGGTTGAGTCCCGATATTAAGAAAATGTTTTTTTTTTATGGACAAAAAACTGGCAAAAATAAGGTCTACAGCTTGCCAGTACAGATATATTTGTGGAATCTAAAATGTAGAAACAAATGCTATCCTACCATATGAAAATTGGAGAATCAGTAAAGAATTTTTGAAGATAACAGTGAATCATTTAAAAAAATCAAAATACAGTGATAATGGTAAGTGGATAAATATTAATGCCAAGTGTATACAATGTGAACCATGCACGAGAAAGTATTGTATCCATAATTGGCAGTGTATTTTTTATTAGAACGTCCTCCCTTTGCTTTGTGTCAAAACAATAAAGGTTTGATAAAAAAAAAAAAAAAAAAAAAAAAAAAAAAAGATAAGCTTGATAGGAGAGTTTTAGCAACTATAGTCTAGACTCTAGAGGTTCCAAAGTTCAAGTTGGGACATGACTTGAGTTGAGCAAGAAATTTTCAATACTTGTTAATTGTGTATTCGCAAAGTTTGTATCTCCCATAAAAATTCCAGTATCACCGATCACATGCACAACGAGATTTGGAATGTCAAAATACAACAAAAGAAAATAATGAAATAACAAGTCCACTTTTAAATTAAATAATGTTTTTTTATTATTAATAAAATGTATATATAAATATAACTCTACTATATAATTATCATGTATTTATATAGATTATTTATAAAGTGATTAGATAAAATTAATCAAAAAAACTAAATATTACTGAAAAAAGAAATAACCGCAGAGGGCTGAAACACACGTGAGTCTGATGAGGTATTGAAAGAGAAACGTGGACTTTACAAGTTGTTGGGTGGAAGATCTCTTGGAGACCAAAAGAGATAATATCAGAGCAAAAAAATGCCTCTTTTAATTTCAAAAACTTTGGAACATGTTAAAAAAACATCAACTTCAAGGTGAATTTTTGGGGTTTCTTTTTTTAAATTTCAGTGAAATTTATGGACGTTTTGAGTAAACCAAGAGTGAGTCTCTTATACATGTTTACAAGTTTTATTAAATTGAGAAATTTGAGATTTTTGACATATTTTTGTAATACTTCTGTGAACTCAAGGCTTGAATTTTCAGTATTGTTTGAAATAGGAAAATGTAAGAACTTACTCTAACTTGTGAACCTGATTTTATCTATTACTTTCACTCCAAGACATACTATTGAAGTACCAAGTAGATTTTTAATTTAATTTTTTTTACAAATTTCACAGCTAGCTTTCAATGCCTGGAAAAAGATTACAAGAAAAACAAAAAAAGGACTTTTTGACCACACTACGTTTGTTTCAAAACCTTCTTTTCTATATAAATTTATACACAAGTTTTTAAATTACGAAAAAAACTTAGTCCTAAAAATTTATGAATCAAAAAGACTTATTATGAGAAACATTTTTTCCCTTGTCCGCACAAAATGGTGAACAGGACACTGTTTGATTTACTCGTTCAATAAACATGTTTAGTAATTAATAAAAAAATAAAGTTAGAGGGCAAAATAATGAGTGAGGTATACTCTAGGGAGAAATCTGAGACAAAGGTTAGAGAAAGGACCATCCTGAGATCAAAAAAAAGAAAAAAGAATTGACATAATAGATGCCCTAAGACAGATTTTGAACTGAGATAACACGTTTATTTATTCGTTTACAGGTTCTCCATTGCTTTAATTAAAAGAAAAGTAATATGATAGTGATAAGTATCTGCTTCATGTGATGTGTTTGTGAAACCTGTCTGTAAGTAATCGGAAAGTCCTTTCTGCAGTCGGTGTTATTATTAGTATGACTTAGGTATTGAACTAGCATTTCCTTGACAGGAAGGGCGGAAATCAAAGACATTTCGTGAAAAAGATAAATTTTAAATGTCCGCTTCAGAAAAATACGAGTTATAGTGACAAAGAAATCTAGTTGGAAAGAGAAAATCCAATGAAATAAATACTTGATTCCAGTATCCACTGGAATTGCATTCAATGTACCAAGAGCTAGAAAGTACTGGACTTTCAGACCAGAAGAGAATAAAAACAGAAATGAAAGATACTTAAAATTCTTGGTAACTACAAAAAAAAATTAGTTGAAGATGAGCCTACAACCGTGATAATGAAGTCTGATTTATAAAAAGAAAGAAAAATAAGATTTCTTTAAGAAAAAGAAGAGCAATTTGGGGACTATTACTTGATGGTGTAATAAATTGAAGATGGAGTAGGATTTTTTTGAGCCTAAATAAAAATTAAACAATTATTAATTGGTTAAGTATTAAATTAATACTTAAGTAGATGAAAAACAAGGCATTTTTCAAGTAATTTAAAACAGAAAATGTTTCCAAAATAGTCGATCTCACAACTGAATATAAAAATAATGACATTAATTTCATAACTTATGTAGAACTCAACAAAGATATATAATTTAAAATGAACATAATACATAATCAGCATTGCTTTCAAATGAAAACATGACTGCTATTAAAAACAAATTAATTTTTACACATTTTTTTAAAACAAGGTAAATTCTTAAATAAGAAATAAATTAATGTTATGTATACCTATTGATAATTAAAAGTAAATTTGTATTACTTTTTCGACAAAAATCACACACGTTCTACAAAAATATGCAAAAATGAACTCATGTTGGTATACGTTTCAAAATGTGAATGGATGTTTTAGTAAATAAATGAAAATATATACCATATCTCATAAATTTGAATTTACTGCGCATCATGGGTAAAATCCATTAGCTGTCTGCTCTGCTGGTATCTGGTATCCCATTAGGTGAGAAACTGGGTATTGGTAGTTATGCTCATATTCTCATTGTGATATTAAATTCTTGAAAGTTTTTTTCAACCAAAAAACTTTACATCATACCAACATAAATTCTTCAAAGCCAAGAGAAAAACCAACAACCTCTCCTAAACTTAATTCAAAATTAGTATTTCTTTTCCAAAAAACCAAATCTACTTTTTGAAGCATTTAGAAACCAAAAAAATATACTTTAGTATTGCATTTTTAAAATGATTAATTTTTAAAAATATACAAAAATCACACATTTTAATTTTAAAAAACCTTGAATAAGAGAGGAAATGAGAAAAAACCAATCGGTGAAGGTAAGGGAGGGAATATCGAGCCATTGACTGGGGGGTTGTAGACGGCTAAAAGAGGAATCGTTTTCATCGAGAAAATGAAAGTACAAACATTAGTGGATTGATAATTATTTATCCTCTTTATGAATGTGGAACAGATTAGATTAAACAACTGCAGTGTCAAAAGAGATGACTATTTCCCCCACTCCCATGTCAAAAAACAAAATCAGAACAATCATGACAAAGAAAACATTATGATTGAACTAAGCAAAGAAAAGAATTATCATGGCAACTTCAAAATAAATAACGAACGAGGAGAGAGACGCAAAAATAAAATGAAGGAAGGGTGAGAAAGCAACTTGGGAAATTCAATGAGATGGACAACGTCTCTATGCATAACCTCACCCAACCCAGGCTGGGTGAGGCAAATGGTGGTAGCTGGTACGATTCCCAACGTTTGGAGGGTAGAACGTCCGTCCTGAATAATAAGTCAAATCGGGACGTTAAAACAAAACAGAATTACTGGATATGAAAGGAGCTTAGATATTGGATCTGTGCGTCCATATAATCCTCTCACCACCGTGACATAGCCAACTGTGCCGATCTCACGGACACGGAATTATTATTATACCATACATACTTCTGGATGCCATTGCTATTGGCCACCCTGTATTAAATATTTAAAGAAGAGAACAGATAATTAAATAAAACGCTTAGCGAACACAAGAGAATCAGAGGGGAGGAGAGAACATAAAAAATAAGTATACAGGGTGGTCCAGAAAGTTTGCACCAAAATGATAGGGGTAATAAAAGAGACCATTTCCAACAAAAATATTCCCGGACATTTTCCTTTATTTTTTGTCGTTTTCAAAATGGCGGCCAAAACGTGTGTTTTTTCAAATATTCCGACTTTGGTTGGCTTTTGATTTTTTCATTTTTTTCTGTACCACCTAGAAAAAAACGGATTGCATTTTTGAATTAAAAATCAAATTTTAATTAAAATAAGTTAAATTAACCCGTTCAATGTTTTAATGATCATGCTCATTTAGGCTGTCAACGTTCTGAACGCACATATTTGAAAAACACACGTTTTGGCCGCCATTTTGAAAACGACAAAAAATAAAGGAAAATGTCCGGGAATATTTTTGTTGGAAATGGTCCCTTTTACTACCCCTATCATTTTGGTGCAAACTTTTTGGACCACCCTGTATAAGAAAACATAATGTAGTATATAAATTATGTAGCAATCATATATGTGTATGATTGGAGACGAGAGGCTGGTCCAATACTTTCAACTTCCAAAATTTGAATGACCATTCAATAGATTTAGAGATATCACTTGAACTTAAAAACTTTCTTTAGGAATTCGATGCAAAATAATGAACATTATTGCTGATTAGTTGAAATATTGAGAAAAAAATTGCTGTTAAATATTCATTCGGTTCTGAAAGAAGTACCCAAAAATATCTTTCAGCTTACCTTAAACTTACTCTACATAATTCAGTTTTTTGTACGATTTTTTTCTCACATTAATTTTAAACGAACAACAATTTCCTTGGTGTTGTTTGAAGTGCTTTCTTTCAAATTCGAAACAAATAAATATAGGTAATAATAAAAACGGAAGAAGAAAGCAGGCCAGAACTCTCGCCCAGGTTTTAATCCTATGTACACGAAAAAAACAAGCAGCAAAATCTAAGTGGTGCCTAGATAACTAGAAAACAGGGATCATCTATTTACACACTGAACGTCGAGGTTGTGGGAGATGGAAGAAACGGCGAAAGCATGAACACATTGAATTGCGAAAGCATAAACACTGTCCCGGTAGCTCAGTGGTAAAGGAGACACTCTGTGAATCCAGAGATTCCAGAGGTCACGGGTTCGAAACCCAGCCGGGACATGACAAGTTATCATCCTATTTGGGATTTTTACCACATAATAATATGTCTTGGGCTTACTGCTGGAATAATGGGACTTTAATAGTCCTAATCGGGCAGTTTAAATAAGGCGATATTATTATTCCAATGCATTGGTGATCGTAGTATTTAAGGCGCTAGCCTTTTGATCAAGGTAGCGTAGGGATCCGTTGGTTCAAATCTCACCCAAGGCACACTTTTTGTTATACCTCTCTGGACTTAAGTCTACATTTTGCGTATTGTTTTAAATAAGGAAATCAATGCTTGAGTCCAAACTTGTGATCTCGATTCTTTCTATTAATTCTTCTTTATATCCCCGTCTTCTTCACAGTTTTAACTTTGAAGACGGGTATACCTTCCTATTATTTTTTATTGTAATAATTTATCTTTGTCAAATAAATGAAAATGTTGTTAAAAAAAAAAAAAAAAAAATCGCCTTTACTCTAATCACGAATTTCTTGTGATCTCAATTCTGTTAATTAATTTCGCCCCTAGTATATTTTAATTCATGGTTTCACCATCCTTCTCCTTCTCCCACGCACTCAGAACCTAGGGGGGGGGGGGGCGATTAGGGAGAGATAGACGAAAGACAAGGTTGTTGACATTGTGGTGGTGGTGGTGGTGTGGAGGAGGGGGCGGGGCTGATGGAGACGGGGGTTACAGCTCCATGTCCTTGGCTTCGTCCTCGCTGAAATCACTCATCGAGCTCTCGTCGTCCGAGGAAACAATGCGCGCGTCCGTCTCGCGCAATGCTTCCTCCGTCGCGTACTTGCGCACGTAGTCGCGCACCTGATGGGGAAGCAAATGAGAGCAGAGTTAGGCTGCTGGTATGCAGAGACGATTTTGTATTCCCTATAGGATTACAAAGAGGAAATGTGGCATCCGTAATGAGCACACTGAAGAAAGAAGACGTTTTTAATTAACACATTGTGAACGGCGTCATTCATATTTGTATGACAGTGGAAATCATTCATATTTGAATGACTCAGGCCCCCGTCCCTAGAGCTAATTTGCATTTTTATCCCCCGTACACAATGTGTTAAATATATTATATCACTTAATAAACTACTCAAAAAACATCCCTATAGGGTTCACTGTAGGGTGGTCCCGAGCTTGATATAGGGTTTACTTCGACCTTGACAATTATTTATTAAAGAAACATCTGATTGCACATGCGCACAGACGCTTCAAACAAACGTCTCTGAATAACAAAATCAGCTGAAGAGACAAATGATCCAGACATCCCTACAGTGAGGACTCTGCATACAACCCTTAAAGTCGTGCATTTTTTTTTTTTTTTTTTAATATGTGATATAGTCGAACCTGGATGATATTATTTTATACTCGAGTCAAATATAATAGAAAACTCTTTATAATTTTATGCTGGCAATATTCCTTCCCTCTATTACAAGGGAGTTGATACAGATACCCCTTGGCTCCGATCAAAAAATACACACAAAGATGTTATTTAATGTAAATACCATTCTTCTGTACATCATAAATTTAACGATTTCTGATTCGTTAAATTTATTTAAGCATTGTATGATTGAGATGTGAACTTTTAATTTAAAGTTTTTTTTTCATGTCATTTCACAACCTAACACTTTGCCCAAGGCTAGTTGAAAAAATTCAAGTTTTAATCATTGACATAAGTAAATAAACAAAGCAAGTACATACATTGATGACAGGTATATTAACTATTTTACATGGACTTCGCATTCAACAAGGGCCTTCGAAAGAGGAAACAGAGTAGGGATAGATCAAAGAAAGAACCAGAGTCTTTCTCTTTATCCCCAGCAGGAAATTCCCTGTTTCACTGGCACTCCTCATTCTCACTGAATTCACTCAGCGAGCTGTCAGCCGACGAAACAGGGGACATGGCTAACTTCTCATCCACGTCCATCGCATTCACTTCAACATGGGCAACAATCGGTTGACCGCTCTGAACACAGCCATCCCCATGGTCGGAATTGTTATCACCGTTGAGAACATAGTCATCTCTCGTGTACGCGTGATCGGAGTGACCTTGAGAGTAGCCACTGTGGTGAAGATAGTCAGAGAGAGAAGCGTAGGATGGAATAGGCAAGGAGGTGGGGGAGAGGACGGTGTCTTCGTTTTCTATGGAGGCAAGCTTCTCCAAGGTTGCGTACTTGCGAATGTAGGAGCGGACCTGAGGTGACAGAAGAGGGAGGGATGTTGAGGACAGGACGAGAAGGAGGGGGATTGAGGTAGGTCAGGATTGCAGAACATGATTGCATATAAGGAAAATAGAATAAAGGAAAAAACCTGGGTCATTTTTTTTTTTTTTTTTTTTTAAACGTCCCTTTCCAAAATATGATTATTTGTCTTAATATGATTTGTCTTCACCACGCTGGACGTCACTTAATTTTAGTGAAAGGTTGAGAACTGGTGTATTCATCGTACTATCGCCGCTGGCACCTAGATTGTGAACTTATTAAATAAATAACTAATACCTTGGTTTTTAACTCATTAAATCAATATGCAATACCTAGATTATTACATATTTTATTACGTATACCTACATATTTTTCCAACGAAATAAGGCTGATAGGTAGTCATATTTTAAATGCGGTTTTAGCTAAAAGTTTAAAAAATAGGAGAGCTTAGCCTCCTCGGAACCGGTGTACACAAATGTGCACATTTTTTTTTGTAGTGTGTTGGGACGTGAAATTTTTTCTATTTTTTTTTTTTTTATTTTTTTTTTTTTTTTGTCTTGGATAAAATATATTCTAGTAGTTCATCAACTTTAATAATTATTAGTATTGATATTTTTTTTTTACTCCATCTACAATTCCACAATTTTAACAATTGTTTTCATTTGACTGAATCCATACAACCATGCCATTCAAAAAAAGTTTCTGTTGTTGTTGTTTTAGCCAGCTTGGCTAGACAGCTGGTTTCTCGGTCCGAAGAGGATAAGTTGAGAAAAGCTAAAATATAACTCTTATTATGAAGAAAAAAAAAAAGTACTCACTTTCTTCTTATACTCGTCGGGTTTATGGAGATACATGGCGGCGGCGTCCCCATTGAGAGGGTCAATGGGGTTGGGGTAGGTGAGAAGTTGAGGGAGGAAAGACTCGAATATGTTGGACAGGTCGTAGAGAGCAGTCCATGCCTGGTTGATGACGTCGAGACAGACCGTGCCTGGAGAATCAACAAGGCAATATTATTAAAAAAATTTAAGGAAGGGCGGGGAAAAATCTTTGTCGATACAGACCGTGCCTGGCGAATAAAAAAGGCAATGTTATAATATTTTATTTTTTTTTTTCAAGGAAGGGCGGGGGAAAAATCTTTTATTATTATATTATTTCGCAAACATTTTTGCCTTTTATTAAAAAAAAAAATAATAATAATAATAATTTTTCTCCACTCATCTCCTTATTGAGCTTGTCCTTGAAACGACTTCTTTGGATGTCATGTCTTCCTAGAATTTTGACTTGAAATTTTGATGCTTAAATTTTTAAAATTCTAGCAGGACTTTATGCTGCCATACTGGCGCGTGCCTGGCTAGTTATTTTTATCTTTTAAAGATTTAAAAAATCTTTTAAAGACACCCGGGTCTTGGCCAGGGGTGTGGGATTTCCACCCACTAAAAACCCACCTTTCCTGATAGCATACAGCATACTGCACTTGGAACCGAAATATTTTCATTACATTTGTGACCGACCTCAGTAGCTTGATCGATAAGGCGGCGGACTTGTAATCTGGAGGTCAGTGGTTCAAGTCTCAGATTCAGCGTGGATTTAGTGAAGCGTGTTTGAGTAGTTGTGATATCACGAAAGTGATTACTGATTAACACAAATATGAACTACTACTACTAACTACTAGTTTATCGAGACTTAGCTCCACAGAGATATTACAAAAACATCTATAATTCCACACTAAGGGCGGAATTAATAGACGTTTTTGTAATACCTCTGTGGCGCTAAGTCACGGATTGCGTACTGTGTAAGATAAGGAAAACCGACACTTAGCAACGACTTAAGTTATTGATGTTGTCTATTAATTCCGCCCTAAATGTTTAAACTTAAGTCTGAGCACTGACTCTAGAGTTGGGTGAAAGCGATTTCCATAGGCATAATCAGGGGCGTAGCCAGCATCCGCTCTAGGGGGGGGCAACTAAGATATCCGTGTCGAAAGTGGGGGGGGGGGGGGGTGTGGGGTCCTTTGGGTGCGGAAAAGGCAGTGGAATCGATTTGTTTTGTTGTTGTTGAAATCCAAAGGTCCCACAAGAAACTGAATATATATTTGTAATTTGTACCTACATATACAACGAATACAGACAGCTTTTCTTCCCCTCAATAATATCTTAGAACAGGCCTCTTATTTATTGAATGGAATACAGATAACAATGTTATTGAAACTTATTTGATGCAAAGTTAATTTCTAAAAAAAAAAAATTAAAATCGAAAGCGCATTACTTTTGAGGTTTTTTGAGTATAAATATCGATTCGTCGCGAGGACATATACTTTATTATACATATTTAGAACCGCAATTTTATTGCGAATCTTAAACTGTGCCGATCGTAACGATTTGGGTAGTACTTTTTGAGCGAGGAGCCTTTTTGTACGGTCGAAACTTTTGAAAATTGCCGTAACGAAAGATCTTTATTGACCTATATTGACCCTACCTTGACCGATTTAAGAAAAAAAAAAAAGTTACTACTGATTGCAACTTCTAGTGACAAAACTTTTAATATGCAACACATTAGGTCAAAACGTCACAAAGTAGGTCAAAATTAAAAAAAAAAAATCATTTTTTTCAATCTTTCATTATTTTGACCTATTTGCCCTTGAAAAAAAAATCTGAAATTTTAATGGCAAAAAATAGAAGACATTTGTGTGGTTTTAACAAAAAAAGTTATCTTGTTACTATAAAGTTAACGCCTCCAAATAAGCCGACAAAAACAGGTCTGATGCAACAAATTTGACCTAAATTTGCCTTAAAAAATTCTCCAGGTCAATGCGCATCGAATGATATATAATAGGTCTAGTTTTGATAAAATTTTACAGTCACTTTGGGCAAATTAAAATTTTCCGAAAATTTAATCAATGAACCGGCCCCGCCCACATGCACTTTGTTATATATGAAGCTTTTCTTTTAGAAATTCTTGTAGCTGACAATTTTCCGGTTCGATCGATATGCAATATGCCCTGTTAACGTTTATAATAGCCCCGGAAAACGGCCCGGAAAAATCACTAAAAATTTTTAATTTTTCAAATAATTAAAAAAAATTCAAATGAATTAAAAACATGGTTAACGATTAAAATTTTCAAATTTATTGCATCGAAAAAATGTAGGAAATCACATGGAGAATCACCGCTCCTGCCTAACCCTTTAGCCCCTTTTTTTCAAAAAGCCGAAAAAACGTCTCCTTCTGCCTTAAAACGGCGTTTGAAAAAAACCGTTTTAATCGTCGTCTTGAAATTAATCAATTTTAAGGCTTAAGGCGGTAATGTTATACCTTTTTGGAAACGCGTCGTCAAGGCGAATCGAACGATATGTAACATCATGTGCTTGCGACATTTTATCGGTGCATAATTATCGATTGAAAAATAAAGTAGCCATTTTTTGACATATGTCAAACTTTTGACTTATCAGTTTAAACTTTAAGCTGTTTTTATAGCTGATATATTCTTGTAGCCCTTGTCTGTACAAACCTAACGCAACAAATTTCAGCCTTTCGTCATTAACACAGCCAGAGTTATAGCGAAAAAACGCAAAAAATTCAAGCGCCTCTGCGCCGCTGGCGCCACCAGATGAAGCGTCGATTTCCTGACAAAAAATGTTCATCTTGTATGAGAGAAGATATTTAGATGCCCAAATGGCGTCCAGAGGCTACCAAAGTGGCAGGGCAAAACTGGCACCAAAAAAAATCTCTGTTCCGCGCATAACTCGTGAACGGCGAGCGCCACCAAATTTTAGTACCACTAAAAGGTGCGCCTACACATTTCATATTCTATACATGTTTGCTTCATCTGCAACACAGAAGGAGTTAGAGCGGCATATATGGTTTTCCAAAAAGGCCCTAATATGGCCCTAGTAGGTGACGAATGGCCCTAACACTAACCCTAGATAGCGGCCATTCATACCTGTCGGTGGAACTAAGTTTGAACCTGATTGGCACCAAAGGCCATTTGCTCGCCTCGATTTTCCATTGGAGCGCCTCACTAATTATATAGCCAGGGAGAGCTTTGATATTTTTTTTAGGGTCTACTTGATATTTTTACCCTTTTAAAAATCCTTTGATTTTTGATTTTAAGGTTTTTCAATGTTTTTTTTTTCTCGAAAAATATTTTTCAAAAATATCATATGTAAATTTAAGTTGCCCCTTCCATGTTGCATACTATTGAGGTTTCTCTAGGGGGGGGCAGCTGCCCCCCCCTGCCCCCCCCTGGCTACGCCCATGGGCATAATAACTAGTAACCCCCCCCCCCCCCCCCCCACCCCCCTTTAGTTATATTTACCCATGTTATTCATGTTGCTTATGTTTTTTATCTTTTTTTTCTTGCTTATATATTGTTCTAAATTTTGTATTTTAATTTTTATAATTATTACTATAATGTAGTATATTTCAAAGGTAAAACATTTCTTCGAGCTCACTACCGAGAGGAAGCGTGCCTCCGATGATCGAGCTGTTTACTTGTTTTTTAAGCTCTATTACTTGTTTGTACATAATATGTCCCATTAACACGTTCGTTACCGAACGGCCATATGTGGATGTTTTTGTGTTTTTCTTTGGGACCGAAAACACACATGTGGTTGTTATCAGAATTTTAACGAGGGACCGGACATCCATATATGGCCTTTTGGAGGTAGGTTGTTAGTATTAGAACAGATATAGGATCGATTCTTGTACAAATACGATGCCAAATATGCAACAACAAAAAAACCTGGGGACCAAATTTTGGTCCCCAGGATGCAACAGCAACTTTACCGCCTGGTCCCTACGTAAAACTTGAAAAAATTGGCTTGGTAACGAACGTGTTAATTCTAGGGCCGACAATAACAACACAGGTACAGTGGTACACTCACCTGAGACCTCGTCAATGTTGGGGTGGTACACCTTGTTCATGAACCCGATGGAGGGCGACTTGAAGGGGTAGTGCTCAGGGAGGTGCACCCGCACCTTCCATACTCCCCCCTCGTAGGGGGTGTCGCGGGGGCCGAAGAACTTGACGCAAAACTCGTTCAGGCCTGGAGGCGAAGTGGAAATCATGTTAGCATTACATTATAGTGTCGGACACAAGGGCCGAATTATGAAGCAGGATTAGATTTCATCTATTTATTTTACATGCATACACACGCAATAATAATAATAATAATAATAATAACACTCTTTAGTGGAAGGTAACCACCAAGCGAAGTTAATGCTCAAAGCATTTTCTAACACCTAACCCTCAAGAGTCTTATTATCTTTGCTGAACTTGGGACTTGAACCACCGGCCTCCCGTGGCCCGTTCCAGAAACAATTTCCACTCTCCAAATACCCTAATCTCCGTTTCAACTGTCACACAACGCACTCTGATTGGTTAATTTGAAATTTGAACACAATAACCTATCAGAAAGTGCGTTGTCTGACGGTTGAAACGGAGATTCGGGGATTTGAAGAGTGGAAAGTGTTTCTGGAATGGGCTACAGGTCTGCCCCGCCTTATCGATCGACCTACTGAGATCGGTTCAGAAACTGCAATTAGTTGACATAGAAAAAACAAATTCATACATATTCTCTCCGCTGCGTAGGTTAGACACGGTGACTACTATCAGTCAACGCTTTCCTCAAAGGTTTCGACAGCTCAACTCCAGCCACTCGAAAGCAGAGGAGGGGAGAGGTTTCGGGAGAGACTGAACACATCAAAGTAAGCTCTCTCAAGTGGAGAGAAGAAAATGGGTTTCAAAATAGAGGAAAAAAAAGTTGTACACAGAAAAAAAGGTTGGAAAAGAGAAAAATAATATACAGGCGAGGAGAAACAAAAAACATTCCTGTGGAGGAGGAAGAGGAGGAGGACGAGGAGGAGGAGGAGGAGAAGGGGGGGAGGTTGAGGGGAGGAGGAGAAGGGGGGAGGAGGAGGAGGGGGAGGAGTGGGAGGAGGAGAGAGACACGAAGGGAAGGGGAGAGAGAAAGAAGAGGAAGAAAGAAGGAATAAATTGTCTGGAGAAAATAAAATTCTTGTGGTTGCAGGAATAATGAAAATCAATTCACAAATTTTGAGAGTCTCATTATTCATACATTATTTTATTCCATTGTAAATTATCGAGCCAAGGCACAGACTTCTCAATTTTCCGACATAAACCTGCTGAACCAGGTAATAATAATCATACAACATTTTTATTCTTATTCTGACTCACTCAACTATCATCGGATTTTCATGGATATCTTTATTTAAGCCATTAAGATAGCGCATCGAATGACACTTTACACAAGTAAATCAGTTTAAGTCTATCCGCTACAGTTTATATCGTATGCTGATTTTTTTTTTTAATTATGTTATTGAATATTTTAATTTAATTTAATTTAATTTATTTATTTATTTTTAAGTGCAATACAAAACAGATGTATGTCAATTACAATGAAATTTGACATACACCCAATTACATTATAATACACTGTTAAGAAGGTGATAGAAGAAGAATGATAATAATCAAATAAAATAAATAATGGGTGAAATACAATATATATAAATTAAAGAATTTCATTTGCCATTCTAACTATATAAAAAAAAACAGTTTACTTTTATATATCAAAATTATCACATATACCTTTTTTTTTAAAAAATTAGAGAAGTTTAACCAATGTTAATTCTTTCATCACATCAGAAAATTTCATTATGTTTTGGCTAAAGTCAAAATCAATAGCATTAATTGCCAGTTTGTTACATGTAAACATGAACCTATTCAAAGGGATTAATGGGGAAAGATTGCCTAGATTAGGATAAAAAGGAGGCTTTTTCCGTGATCGAATATTTGGAATGTTAAAACATTTCATTTGCTGGAGATATGTACTATCAATTATATAGTTTAACAATTTGTAAATAAACAGAACTTCTTTATATTTACGCCTTTGTTCTAATGTGGCCATGTTATACATTTTTAATGATTCATTATAATGTAAAGAGTGTCCAAATAGTTTGTAAGTTAACTTTCTAAAAAACAATCTTTGTACAACATCAATTTTGTCACAGTTGGTGATGCCTAGATCACCTCAAATATGGAGTATCACCTAGATCACCCCAAATATGGAGTATAACGGGGCATTAGGGGGGGGGGCACTCCCTTGATTGGTATTTCTATGTAAACACCAATTACTTTTATGAAAAAAATTGAGAGGTTTTTTTTTTATCAATTCAATGGGTTTAAATGGGGTCAAATCGATTTTTTCGAAATCTTCAACCGTTTAGAAGAAGAAAAAAATGCAAAAATCCACTCACCATAGACCACCAAGAACCACATTTTATATTGCACTTCTTACACTTACATTTAATATTGAACTTGCGCTTACCTAACAATATTCAAGTGCACTGGTAGTCAAGTGGTTAACGCGCAAGTCTGGTAAACCAGGTGGCGTAGGGATCCGTTGGTTCGAATCCCCACCCACAGTGTACGAATTTTTCCTCATTAATTTGAGTTTGTGACCACATAATAATGACTCTGAGGGTTACGTGGTAGAAAATGCTTTGAGCATTAACCTCGTCTGGTGGTTACCTTCCACTAAAGAATTTTATTATTATTTACTTCAACTACACATAATAATACAATAAGATCATATTATGTATAACTGCCGCAAAAAAGAATTGCTCATAATAATAAGAAACTGAGGGTTAGGTGGTAGAAAATGCTTAGAGCATTAACCTCGCCTGGTGCTTACCTTCTACTAAAGAGTGTTATTATTATTATAATATTGTACTTTAGACTCACCCCCAAGGATGGTGACCTCATGTTTGCTCTCGATGAGTTTGATCACATCCGTGTCCATCCTTCGTTTGCCGGCGCTGGGAGAAGACATGCTGAGAGTGTACGAACTAATTTTGACAGCTTTTCCGGGGGGCACCCGACCTCGACAGCGATCAAAGAGCTCGGGGAAACTCGTTGATTTCCGGAATCGAACGAGGATCAACGAGGTTTTTCGGAATCGAGAGTTCGCAGATGTGTGCTGTTGGCGGGGAAACTTCTTTGGGAGTGCTGATTCTCTGAATGTGGTATGGAATAGCAAAGAGGTTATTCTTGCTTCTGGCGAGCTGAGGACGAATCAAAAGCCACTGGCGAACTGCTGGTAACTCGATTCAAATTTTTATCCTATTCGAACACAATTTGTTCACACGCGAAAAAAAAATCACTTTTTCTCAATATGAAACGACTCTCGATAAACTCTATGCACGATAATTTGTAGGCTTATTATAAACTGGTGAGATCGGCTGAGGTAGTATTCAGTTGATGCTATTCAACTGATATACTCAGCGGATGAGTGGGGCTGAAGTTTTTGGGCTTCATCATTTTTCCGGTGGGCTTTCTCGGCGATAGGACTAGCTGATTGGGAAAGCGGGGACGTCCACAGGGGCGTCTCTTCTCAGGGGTTTGATCCTTGAGAAAGGTTCCTTCTCAGAGTTGGATCCTGGGTCCTGACTATTTCCAATGAGGAGACGACGGGATGAGCACTTCCACTGTAACAGGGAGGACGGAAATAAATTGGGGATAAGTTAAAACGGTAAATAAATAGCCGCACTGAGGACCTGGCTGAAATGGTTGAAAGTTTATGATTTTTCATAGATCTGTTTCGTAACCTATGGAGTGATAATGAACCAGATGGATTGATTAATGAACTAGAGATTTCCATAGTGATAATGAACAGATAGAGTGATAATGAACCATTTGATAGAGATTGCATTTAATAAGATAATGAACCAATATATTAAAAGTAGATTTAATGAACTAGATAGAGTGATAATGAACCAATAGATTGATAATGAACCAGATAGAGTGATAATGAACAGATAGAGTATAAGAAAATAGGTGATAATGCAAAAAGAAGAAATTTTCCTGTCCAGCCCAAGCTGGGACAGTATGGAGGGTAACACACCCATCCTGATCAGGACGTTAAAACCAATAGAATCGTTGGCGTAGGAAGGGCATCCAGACATAAAAAACGTGCTCCACCCTACCAACCTCAACTATGAGGTTGAACAATGGCGAATCCAATAGCAACATAAGCTAATATGGGATAAAGGCAAGGGAGATATATGTAGCTACTAGCGGGCTGTCGCCCGCTTTGCGGCCGAGGCATGGCCGTGCGGAGAAATAGCGGTGAGAGCAAAAAATCTTTTTTTGCCAATGGCAGGTGTTGTAGTGGAATTTCGAAAAATCCCGTCTTATTGCACATCTAGACTATAAGACAAAGCTACCTACCAAATTTCAGCTTCCTAGGACTCACCAGTTCGCAGAAACAGTGATGAATCAGCGAGTGAGTGAGTGAGTCAGTCAGTGAGTGAAACTCTCTTTTATAAGTATAGATAAATTAATAGTATTTTACACGAACGCCCCCCTCTTGTGACTAATCTGACTCCTGGCTGGTGGGTTGTTGACCTTAATTTGAGTTATGCAGTGGATTTTTTCAACACGAGGGGAAGATGTTGTAAGTTTTGTAACACATTTCAGAGCGAGAAGTTGCGGAGTGTTGAGTGAAATGCTCGTACTGAAATATTACATGCTCGGCATTCAAAAAGAACTTGGCTTTTCGAATTCTCGTGCAAATATCTGTATCACAAGTTTATTTGCAATGGTGTACAGGGTGGTCCTGTAGTTTTTATTATTATTATTAAACACTTTATTAGATAAGAAGACATAAGTAAAATACAAATAATTATTATAACATTGAAAAAAATGGAAACAAAATGTACAATAAAAAGGAATAAGAAAAGAAAAATATATATAAACATATGTTCTAACTAAAGGGCGGGGTTATTGCCTATGGCAATCTCTTCCATTTAACCCTTATGTTATCTTATGAACAAAGTTATGTTCAACAGAAATAATTTCGTTCCTGATTAAAATATTGAAAAAGAAACAACGTATTTCTTTTTATTAAAAAAAAAGATGAGTGTTTCACAGCCATTTTTATATCGTAGGCATGAAACAGGAGCTTATACTATAGACGCTTGTGGTCTGTGTTGTAGCCAGCCCATCCCGTAGTATGCCTCCCCTCTGATGGGCGAGAAGTGACACAATACGTCCCATTTAGGTGCTGGGTCAACACCGCACCGGAAGGTATCCCTTACAAACAAATTTTTGTCGGCACGGGGGATAGAACCCGGGACCTTCCGCATGGCAAGCGAGTGCTCAACCACTGAGCTAATCTTATTTGTTATATGAGTGGTATTTTTTTTATACAGGGTGTTGCACAAGTTGACTTTTCGGTATCAACTCACTACCTATGTACGTTCTATCACAGTAGTCCCACACTGTTTTCCATTGTGTTCCTGCACTAAATAAAGTGTTCAGAGATACAGAAGCAAAAAAAGAGAGCGAGAGAGAGAGAGAGAGAGAGAGAGAGAAAGAGAGAGAGAGAGAGAGAGAGAGAGAGAGAGAGAGAGAGAGAGAGAGAGAGAGAGAGAGAGAAAACAGAGAGAGAAAGAGAGAGAGAGAGAAAGAATTGAATTGAATTGAATTGAATTGAATTGAAAATAGGGCAAATTTATTTACATCAAGAAAATATACATTTTGGATCACCTCCTAAGCTAAACTTAACTTTTTGGGAGGTAAGCTCCTCTCTTATGTAAAAATTTAAAACTAGGATGAAATAATTTTATCATAAGCACAAAATTTAAGCATTTTTTTTTTTTTTTTTTTTTTTAATTAAACAATGATTCAGCAAGTCAGTACCAAATGAATCAATTTAATACCAACAACATAGAGAATCGAACCCTATATTAAGATTTCTGACTTTCAAGACATGGTTAGAAAATTGTGTCTGAAAAGGTAAGTACATAATAATTTTACTATGTTCAGGGGCTCGAACCCCGATTTAAAATACTCTCTTTGAGTTTTGATTTAAGCGAATTTCTGTTTGTTTCATCGATGAATTCCTGACAGTATGCATTCAGGAGCCTGGGCAGTCTGTATTCAAGTCTCCTGTCCCCGTAGCGCTTGGTGTTGACTCTTGTGCGTCTGAACGCCTGGTGTCTTAGTTGATATGGCTGCTCAGTGAGTTGTCTAAATTTGTCATTAAAAAAGTTAGAATAGATAAGTACATAATTTGACAACTCATCTGGTGTTAGACACGACACGTTGATATGATGAAACAGGAGTTTTCTAATTTGCTTCTGCTGGGTGTTGAGTGGGCTCAGGACATATTGAGGGGCGTAAGTGTAGAGGGTGACTCCATACCGTAGGATCGAATCGACAAGCGAGAAATAAATCGTTTTTTTAGCTGTAATCGGGAAGGCTTGAGCGTTTATTTTGTTGAGCTTATATTTTATTATGCGCATTTTTTTGCAAAGATTGACAACATGCTGTCTCATTTGAAATTCATTATCGATTTGAATGCCCAGGTATTTAGCGTTATTTTTATAATCAATAGAATTACATGAGCAAGAGGTTGTGTATGTTTTGTGGTAGAGACAATTCCGGTTGTGGCAAATTATTTTACTGTAGTTAATATTTCTTTTGCTCATGTAACCCATAATAAGTGCTTCTGTTTTACTTTCATTCAAGAATATATGGTTGTTATAGAAATATTTTTGTAGATTAATAAAATCAGCCTGTGCATTTTTCACAGCTATTTCTGGATCTTTATGTATGGAAATTATGCAACTGTCGTCTGCAAACATTTTCAAGCTCCCTGTTCTTTGGACATACTGCACGTCGTAGGTGTAAACATTAAACCAGGTAGGGGAATTAATCCCCCCCTGAACAGAGCCTTGCTCTATAGGTAGCTCCCCACTGGTGGCGGTTCCGATGCGCGTTACCTGTTTCCTTCCTTCTAGATAGTGTTTGAATATATTATTATGCGACATTCCTACTTCATTGAATTTTCTTAATAGGACAGCATGGTCCAAAGTATCGAAAACGAAACTCAGATCGAGTAGAAGTATCACCACACAAAGCCTTTTGTCCAGGGCGGTATTTATTTGGTCTGAGAATTCTTGCAAAAGAGTTATCGTACTTTTCCCGCTCTGAAAACCATGCTGAAAATCGGGTAGAATATAATTATCTTCTAGGTACCTCTTTGTTATATTATTCATGTGTTTTTCGAGAACCTTTTCAAAAATGGGTAGAGATCCCACTGGCCGGTAGTTTCTCAACTCGTCAGGTTTACCTCTCTTGAACAGTGGTGTAATGCTGGAGGTCTTCAGGCTCTGAGGTACGCAAGATTTATCGATCATTAAATTTGTAATGTGCGTGACCAGAGGTGTAAACAGAGCGGCGTTCCGGACCACGTCACCGTTTCTGATGCCGTCAGATCCTCGGCCTGTCTTCTTCATATTCTTCAGGATGGTATAGATTTCCTTCTCCGCGGCTTTCCTCAGAAACATACTGGTTTTATTACCCGGTAACTCGTGTTCCTCGTACTGCACGTCCAGTTCTGGGCCTCTGTTTCTTACCTTAATCTCTTTCACTTGATTAATAAAATTATTATTAAACAGATTAGATAAGGATCCAAGGTCATCAGTTTGGAAATGCCGTTTTAATTTCATTTCGATGGGTTCTCGTACTTTTCTGTCCATCAGTTCATTAATTATCCTCCATGTTTTTAGCATGTCCCCCTGGGCGTCTAAAAATAATTTATAAATAAATATCCTTTTTTCTTTTTTGATCATATTTGTAGTAATATTTCTCTGTGCTTTATACTGTTCATACAACAGTCTATTATTTTTATTGTTACGCCATCTTTGCAGTAAAGTTCTTTTCTTATTAATTTCCACTTTTACCTTCTGGGTGACCCATGGCGTTTGAAATTTAGTTTTCTTGATCACCTTTTTTGTAGAGGCATCATAAATTTGCAAAAATTTTGACGTGATTTTTTCCATGAGTTCGGTGGGGTCGTTGTATTTTTTTAATGTGTCCCATTCAGTTAAAAGAATTTTTTCTTGTACAGATTTATTAGCTAAAATATTTATATATTCGGGGTCCTTATTTATTATAATATTATTACGCTGTTTTGTACATATTCTTAAGGATACCCAATAGTGATCGGCTATTTTATCGTTTATTACCGATGGACAGGCAACGTAATAATTACGATTGATTCTATAATTAACATGATCAATGCAGGATACAGTTGGCTGTTCATTCAACATTTCTTCCCTCGTAGGTTTTGTTATAGAGGGTATAAGGGTATTATCATAAAGGATATTAAGATATCTAGAGTTTTTACCTGTCTTCTTAAGTGTACAGATATTAACATCGCCAATCATAATAATATTTTCATCCCTCCCACATGCATTCTGAAGCCAGAATTGTAAATCGGTAAGAAACCTGTCCAGGTTGAGTCTGGGGGGTCTGTACAGAGCCACTAGGGTGAAAACGTGTTTCCTCTGAGGGTGGATCATTCTAAGACACAGGTTTTCAGCTTGATCTAAATTATATTTCAGGTTTTCCACGTACCACGAATCTTTATAAAATACAATTACCCCCCTCCACTCCTTAGTAGCCGACATTTACTTATCTGGGTAAAGTTTCTCAATTGGTATGCGACCGCTTCCTCCTCTCGAACATTGACTTCCGTCAGAATAAGTATGTCGAGCTTTAACATCAAATCTTGAATTTTTATGCACAGAAGGTCCCAGTGTACGCGTAAGCTTCGGACATTTATATGTAAAAGAGACAAGATATCATTAATAAATATAGATTCTTTCCATTCTTCAAGATTTTCAAAAGAATCACAGTTAGGTAAAATATTATTATGTATGCTGTTAAGTAAATTTAAGTTAATATTATGAGTCATATTTGATTATGAAAGAGACATTTATGTTATTAAACATTGATGAGACTTTATGTCTTACAGTTTTCCCAGATCATCCATGCATGTGAGGGTATCGATTTTGGAATCATCCGTTTTTTTTAATAATATTTTCCCATTTTTTATCCATAGAAAAGAAAACTTTTTATCAACGGCTAAACGCTTAGCCTGGTAAAATAGCTCCTTATAATATGGTGTAAGAAGCTCATTGAAACCAAGCTTAGAGCACCTGCCTTGTACTATAACATCCATTTTGTTATAAATTTTGTACTCTTTGATTTTAGTCAGCACACTACTTCTGATTGCTTCGGAAGTAAACTGGATAACAAGGGAATTGTTTTTTTCATTTTTATTTTCTTTGTTTGGCTTTGATATTTTTTGTACCCTGTACTGTACCTTACCCTCAGCTGAGTGTCCTGTTTTGGCCAGCAGCTCCTCCACAAAGGCTTTCTCGTCCACATCAAAATTCTTAAATCCCGTGACCTCGAGTTTGGTAGAAATGTCACTCTGCTCTCTTTGCTGCACTATGACCTCTAGCTTCTTCACTCTGGTCCCCAACTCTTTGCTCACTGCCTCCTGGGTGGCTAATTTCTTCTCGAGGAGAATGTTTTTCTGCTCCAACCCTTTCACAGTATTTACCATATCAGCTAATGTCTCACCATAGTAAGTTAAAGAATTCTGTAGCTCACCAAATTTTTTATTCATAGATGATTCCAGTCCCGCCAGCTTACTATCAAGCACTCGTTCTAAGAGTTTAGCAACCCTATTTTCCTCACCTTCGTTCTCATCTTCAGTTCTGTCTACAGTCCTTGTATCCTGAACACCAGCATTGTTTCCTTTTGAGGTAGCCACTTTCTTGCAGTTATGACACTTCCAGGAGTTCCTTCTTTCGCCCATGGTCCTCCATGAGACATCACTTAGAGTGGAGCAAGGCGAGAAGTGGAATCCTCCCTTGCAAACGCTGCAGGTTACAAAATCACCGTCCGTAGGCAGTGGCTTGAGAGAGAGAGACAGAGAGAGAAAGAGAGAGAGCGAGAGAGAGACAGAGAGAGAAAGAGAGAGAGAGAGAGAGAGAGAGACAGAATACTTAACAATGCTACTCACTTTATCTAGTGGAGTTGTTATCAGATAACAATCCAGAAGCTATTGTGTGTCGTGGTTATCTCTCCCTTTCACCCCATCTTATCTTACCAAACCTGTCTCCCCCTAACCCCTAGCTACCAACACTCTCCCCCTACCCCCTAGCTCCCTACCTCTTCGCCCCTTTCTCCCTCTGCTTTTTTTCTTTCTACCTCTCTCTCCCTAGCTTTTTATTCTTCAGAAGAATTTTTGAGCTGTAGCTTGAGTGATATGGTCTAACTTATAATTTACTTAAGTTTGTTACTTCTTAAGTTCTATTTTTACCTATCTCCTACCCCATTTCTGTATCTGTATATTTGACTTGTGTAAACAAATTGTAAATTTGATGTACACCAATAAATAAATCTTATCTTATTTTAGTTTACTCTTGCTCTCTCTTTTTCTTTCTTTCTTTCTATCTATATCTATCTCTCTCTCTTTCTCACCCTGCCCAAAGAACAGAAAAATAACTAAAAAGTTCGATGATGTATAAAATGTACAAGTTGGCAGTTACACGACAAGAATTGTACTGAGAAGTTATATCATGGGTCAGTTTCACATTGAAACACAACTTATAGCGGACGTTGCGGTAAGACGCAGCGAATGATAAACTAGAGGTCTCGGGTTCATGTTCCGGCCGACCTTGGAATTTAATTCCTCGTGATTTCGATAAGCTCAGGACCTATAACTCTCGTTAATTCTGACTCGTTATTTTTTTATTCAAGGCCGTTTACCAAATAAAATAAAATGAACTTGGAACTCGAACCCTGGACCTCCAGGTTTTGAGAACGCCGCCTTATCGATCGAGCTAATGAGTTTGATCTAATTTAATGTGAGCAGCGACCAGTGGCGCCATTTTATTTTGTCCATAAAATGGCGCCACAGCAATCCACCACATACTGAAAAGTACATTGGGCTGCAGGAACTATTAAATTTAATATTAAATGAAAGATATGTATTGATGAAAATATGTATAGTAAAGTTCCCTCGCTATTCGACGAGGAAATGTGACATCCATTTTGGGTACCCTGCCCAGTGAAAAATATAATAATAATAACAACACTCTTTAGTGGAAAGAAACCACCAGGCGACGTTAATGCTCAGAGCATTTTCTACCACCTAACCCTCAGAGTCTTATTACCATGTGGTCACAAACTCAAATTACTGAGGAAAAATTCATGCACTGGGTAGGATTCGATCCAACGGATCCCTACGCTACCTGCATTATCAGAGTAGCGCCTTAACTAGTGTATGGTTCTTGACGTAGCGCCTTCCTACCAACGTGCAACGGTATCATAAAGCAGAAGAAAGGAGCGAATCCCTTAAATTCTTTTCTCTTAGGTTCACTGAATTCTGTTGCGCTCTCAATCTTCAATTGTTCAGGGCATGGCTTATGGATACTACGAGTATTGTGCTTATAGTCGAGCACATTGCTATCAAGGGCACGCCCGTGTTTACAGTGTTAATGTGAGAGGAGATTGATACTATATATCATGAGGTAACTCTATAGCCCGATCTCAGTAGCTTGATCGATAAGGCGCAGACTTGTAACCTGGAGGTCGGTGGTTAAAGTCCCGGTTTCAGCGTAGATTTAGTGTAGTGAGTTTGAGTAGTTGTGATCGAAAGTGATTAACACAAAATATATATGATAACTAAAAGGTACATAACTCTCTTGTTGTGGAATTCGCGAGGAGATGCACAATTTTCGACTCCCGGCTGCACCCAAGGCATGGCCCCATATTTATTTTTCCTAACCCTACTCTACACAATGAGGCATTGCCGTACATCGTTTCGGGCCTCGATTTGGCACCACCGCTGTTCCCTGTCAGATACCACAGGGATCTAAATTGGCCCCGCCAAGTCTGCGGCAGACGTCCTGTGCACTGGTAGTCAAGTGGTTAACGCGCTAGTCTGGTAGTCCAGGTAGCGTAGGGACCCGTTGGTTCGAATCCCACCCAGTGCATGAATTTTTCCTCATTCATTTGAGTTTGTGACCACATAATAATAAGACTCTGAGGGTTAGGTGGTAGAAAATGCTTTGAGCATTAACCTCGCCTGGTGGTTACCGTCCACTAAACAGTGTTATTATTATTATTAACTTGGGACTTGAACCACCGACCTCCAGATTCCGAATCTGGAAATCCCTGGATATAAGAAAATAATAGCCTTCCTTCCTTTGATTTTTGACCAGGCACGGCGAAGCGCTCCTTTGTGGAAAACAATCTACTGTGTATTTTCTTCTGTATCTACATTGTATTTCTTCTTTGTATCTGTATATATTTTTGTAAAAGAACACTACAACTTAAGAAGTGAATATGTTATTAATAATAATCTCTTGTGTATTTGCTGAAGTATAAAACAAAATCCGTGATGAGATACTATAGGCTGTGGTTAAAGGACAAACAGTATTATCATCTGTACGGCGTCTAATCTGTGTTGAGATACATTAGATACTCGTATAAATGGAGCTGTGAATATGTATCCGAGCAGAGATACAATAGAGTTGATGGAGTTCTGAATGAGAAATTGAGAACCTCCCCCCTCACCTTGGGAATATACACCGCACACGTGTCAACAGCAACAATTAATCTATCGAGATCGTGAGTGACGCATGACTTCCTCGTGGAAACGATTTCAATGAAAAACCTCATTAAACCACTCTCTAGGGTTAAGCTACACGGGGTAAGGACAAAAAATGGATGGGTGACACAAAAAAATTACATTTTTCGACCGAAACGACATTTATTCTCAAAATTTGTCGTGATGGCGCCAAGGCGGCGGCGTATCAACTCAAGATAGGCTCATCAGAATTTCGTGATTTCTCAGGCTGGGTGAGGTTAATTTGAGTAGCTAGTTTGTGAGTTTCCAGCAAATGGAGGGTTAAAATTCCCGTCGTGATATGATCATGCGGTTGAATGCGACGTTAAACAAAAGAAGTGACGTTAAACCAAAATAAGTCAAGTAAAAAAAGCGTTGGGGTATTGGCTGTGATCCTTGCCTACTCTGGTTCAATTTGGCAATGATGATTGTTTGGTTTTTTTGTGTGTATATTACCTATTTTTTAAGAAGTATTTTTTTAAAAAAATAGACCAGAAATGCCTACGAAAGAAATTCATTTGTGCGGCAGTTATACATAATAAGATCTCATTGTATTATTATGTGTAGTTGAAGTGGAGTATGTTGGGTTGGGTGGAAGAGATTGCCATAGGCAATAACCGCGCTCTTTACTTAAGACATGTTTATATACAGGGTGGCGCATAAGTAATGACAACATTTGAAAATCCTATAACTTTTTTTCTAAATAATTTTTTCTTGTTATTTTTTCAAAATCTTGAAATAAACTATATGCAAGGTCATTATGCAAAAGTACACAACCTTACAATGAACCAAAATTGTACAATTTTATTTTGAAAATGGACGTTCAATTACACAAACTCAGTTAGCGTACAAGCGATATTTCCAAGTTCGAAAGGCCCCGATTTACAGAACAATTATGAAAATAATTGAACGTTTTCAAGAACAAGGTGCAGTCAGAGACCTTCCGAGACCAGGAAGACAACGTTCAGTCGTCACTGAAGCAAATCGACAGCGTTTTTCTGACAATATTGAAAGCAGCCCAGGCACTTCAACACGACGGCGCTCAACCCAATTGGGAATGTCTCGCAGATCATAATTTCTTGAGGCGAGCTGTTGAAAATCACCCCTAGATATGGTTTCAGCAAGATGGAGCCACACCACACACAGCAGGCACAACAATGGCACTTCTACGGGAAATTTTTGAAAATCGCATAATCTCCCGAAATAGCGACTTCCCATGCTCACCTGAATTATCCGCCCCAGACTTCTTCCTGTGGCCATATCTGAAGGAAAGGGTGTACGTGAACAAACCTCGGACCATACAACAACTAAAGAACAACATTACACAATAAATTGAAGCGTTAGGAGCAAACGTTCTCCGATCAGTAATGGAAAATGCCCTGGAAAGAGCCCGACTTTGCGAAGCTGGAAATGGCCAACACTTACGTGACGTAATATTCCATGTGTAGTATGGAACAAATTCGCCAAGCCTGTAGAATAGACCAATAAAACTTTCTTTACGATAGAACAAATAATAAAAAAAATATCACAAAAAAACTTGTTGTCATTACTTATGCGCCACCCTGTATATTATATTTTTCTATTCTTTTTCCTTTTGTTTCCATTCTTTCATTGTTATAATAATTATTTGTATTGTACATATATTATGTCTTCTTATATCTAATAAAGTGTTTAATAATATTAATATCGCCTTATTTATACTGCCCGATTAGGACTATTAAAGTCCCATTTTTCCAGCAGTAAGCCCAAGACATATTATTATGTGGTAAAAATTCCAAATGGGAGGAACACTTGTCATGTCCCGGCTGGGTTTCGAACCCGCGACCTCTGGAATCTCTGGATTCACAGAGTGCCGCCTTTACCACTGAGCTACCGGGACAATAATAATAATAATAATAGTACATATTATGTCCCTATACACAGTGCTTTATTAAGATTACCGGCTCACGACAAGTAACTACTTGTTACAAACTACGAGTAACAATGAATAATGATTAACAAGTGGTACAACTGTGTTCGCTATTGTCATGTAACAACTTGTAACAAGACTAGAATGTCACATTTTTGTAACAAGATCATATTTTTGCAACATCATTATGATGTAGTGGCTGTGACTCTCAGACAATTTTTTTTTTTTTTTTGACAAACAGAATTCTAAGTTTCTACTCTGTTTTTATTTTTACGGTGGCGCCGAGTTACGGCCCGAAACGATGTTCGGCAATGCCTCATTGTGTACTGTGTAGAGTAGGGTTAGGAAAAATAAATATAGGGCCATGCCTTGTGCTTGATTAAAAAAACCGCTAACGTTAATGATAATGCTTATAATCAGTAAATCTTATAATTTTGATAAATATTTTTAATTTTGCTTTTATTTTGTTCTTATATTTTGTAATCTTGTTAATGTTTATATAGGTCTTGGCCCGTAAATATACACCTGTTTAACAGGTATTATTGTTATTATTATAATTCAGAAAAAATGATCATGCTGATGTAACATCGTTTTAGACATCACAGAAATAAAATAAATATAACTTAACAACTTTATCCAGATACTTTATGTACCATCCTGTAGATTTCAAAAGAAGGTAGTTGTGCCCCGGTACCGCTTTTGCATTACTTCAGGACAAATTAACTTTACATCCATTCCTTTCTGGAAACGGAAAATCTCGGATAGAATTATCCGCTGCGGCCGCGATTCGAACTCGCAACCTCCGGGTCAGCAACCAATGCTCTTATCCACTGCGCCACGGAGGTCAGCATCATCCTGTAGATTATTGTCTTGCAGTTAACTTCACAATCTCCCCATCTCTATTGTATTTGTCTCTAGGCGTTTCCCCTGTGTTCAGCACATGCAGTCATGCCTATCTAATAGATCCCAAATTAAGGTTCCTCTACTGGGTATCTGCATAGTAAAGTGCACGGTGGTGCGTCACGCCAAGTACAAAACCAATAACAATAATAATAATACTCTTTAGTGATAGTGGAAGGTGCTTGAGTTTCTCCTCGTTTATTTTAGAATTCGACCAAATTATAATAATTCATACTCATTTTGTACTCACAGGTTACAGGATACTTTCTACTATGCATTTCCAGTTTACTATGCAATCAGTGTGGCTGGGGGACTATAAACAGGGTTGTAGACAAGCATTCTGGCTGGGGGACTATAAACAGGGAGTAGACCAGCAGTCTGGCTGGGGGACTATAAACAGGGAGTAGACCAGCAGTCTGGCTGGGGGACTATAAACAGGGAATAGACCAGCATTGGCTTTTGGGAGCCCTTGTCAATTGTTAGCCTCCTTATAAAGACAGTGGTAAAAGTGCTGAGTCATTCCTCCACTGTCTGGCTACCTTCGTTCACGATGACGCCACCCTATGATGATGATTGTCAGTTCGAGTTCCATAGTTTCGACACAAACCACTACACTAAACACTGCTTCGGAGGGTCGAAAGTGTTTTATACCCGTAAAGTGTTTTATACCCGTAGCAATGCTTCCACCACCATGACATACCACTTTGGACACAGAAAGATAAGTAAGTACAGGATATTTAGAAAAACATAATTATGTAGACTAAATTTAATTAATGTAGAAAAAAAACTTCCAAGTCGTGGGCGTAGCCAGGATTTTGGCTAGGGGGGGCAGCTGATGAAGAAAATCAATAATACCTAGTGAACAATCAATAGTACCTAGTGTTGCATACTACCTGGAATTTTCTAGGGGGGGGGACAACCCCCCCCCCTCGGCTACGCCCATGTTCCAAGTGCTATTGACAATTTCAAAAAAAATCTATTGTCTGTTGTCTAGTTGAATACATAAAACTCACTACCAAGTCTGTTTTTCTTCATGGACTTGGCATTTCATTTTATGTTTTTGTGGGAGTACTATCTCCATTATTAAGTTGACCTATAGAGCTCATAGTTTGGCTTAAGCCTATGTAAGCCCATGATTAATATCATGGCGATTCCCTGCTTGATCACTTTTACTACTCATGCTACGCGATTGTGTAATGAAAATGACCGTAAATGTAGCTCAGATATCTTATACATAATTATGTATTACTAGCTGAATCCCGGCACTTTGTCGCCGTTGAGGTTATTGCCCGTGGCTGGGGTCCTGTTTGAATCATTATTGAACCAGAAAATCCCGATATCTTGAAAATGCTTATAGATATTTTAAATTTGATAATTTCTTAAGTAGTTTGACGGTGGTTTAGGGGAGGGTTAACTCTCATGAAAATTTCAATATCTGTTACCGTTTGTGCTGTGGAATTGTAAACAGACAACCCCTAAGACCCTAAGAGGACATAGTCAGCCAGACACGGACATATTTGAGTTTTATATATCTAGAGATTAAGATGATTCGTATGTTTCAACTCTTAAACTCGATAACAACAAGCTCATTGAACTCAAATTTTGAAAAGTTATACACAATACATGACAGTCTATAGGTCCTTTTGTACTGCCAATAGAAACCATAGGAAATTTCACCTCGATTGGACGAGTACTTCTCAAGATATGTCGATTTCGTGAAAAAGATCAACTTTTGAAAAATGGTTAGTTTGAACTTTGAATAAAGCAAACCTCAGTTGTTTTGACAATTTGTTATTGGTAACTGATTTGATTAGGTTTAACGTCACTTTCAACTGCATGGTCATATTACGACGGGGGTTTCACACTCTATTCGCTGGAAACTTAAAAACTAGCTACTCAAATTAACCTCACTCAGCCTGAGTGGGGTCGGGAAGAGCCTGCATCACGAGGGTTCGAATTTGAATCGTCACACAGCCAAGTCCTAAACTCGCTGGACGTTGATTAACTTCAGTGACATAACGAGATCTTTTGATTTGTTTATTTGCAATGTTTCTTATTTCAAATCACGACACACTTTGCAGTTTATTCTATTCAGAGTAGTGAAAGGTTTCCAAGATTCACTTTCTAATAAATCAAAATTTCTCCATTGATGTCAAATACTTCTTAAGTATTTTGTAATAAAGGTTACAAAATATTGAAAAATATTTTGACTAAATTCATAGGTTTCAATAAATGAATTGACAATCTGTTTTCTTCTACCGGATAAAACAGAATTCTTTTACCAAATTATAATTGAGTTAGAATTAAACCCTTTGTTGAAATTGAAATTGTACAACAATAGACCGGATGTGGTTACAGTAGTAATAATAATGCTGATACAGATGTTTTTGATGTTTTAAAAGTTGATGATATTCATCGTCATCATTAACTTTTAGAAAATCATTTTGAAAAATCAACGGCGGTTCATGTCCGGAGCACGACAAATTTTGAGAAGACGAGTTCATTATTAATCGTGCCATCAGCCTTGTGGTTAACACAAAAAAGATAACCTTAAACTTTTTCAAATGTCGTTTAATTATGTAGTTGATCATAATAATAAATCTAAATATAAAATAATGATATATTTCTGATATTCATGTACATCTAATACAACATATCACTTTTCTGTTTATACTATACAGATTAATTGGTACTTGATTAAAAAAGATAAAACATTTCTTTAAAATCGTCTGAAATGGGGCAAGCGCCAACTACCTATATACGCTTGTACAATGGGTTCAATAAATTAATGATTTTTTGTACCTGTCTAAGAACGGGCAAGGATGGATTGGCATATCCAGTATATGTCCATCAAGTGAATAGTTGTACAAAGTTTGCACAGTTGCGAAAATCCTAATACACCCCGGAGGTAGCAAATCTATGATGCTCTACATTTTTTATGATTTCTGCTTGATCGCATTCGCCAAGATCTGATGACTGAAGCACTACGTATCTAGACAGTTCACTTTGAACATTACATCGATGTATGTACCGACCTCATGAGGTCTTTTTTAAAAGATGGGTGTTTCTCAGCTCATTTTATTTTGTAGCTATGAAACAGGAGCTACTGTAGACGCTTGTGGTCTGTGTTGTAGCCTGCCCATCCCGTAGTATGCCTCCGCTCTAATGGGCGAGAAATGACACAATACTTCCCAATTAGGTGCTGGGTCAACACGAGCGCACCTTACAAACATTTGTAACCAAATTAAGAATACAAATTGTTGTCGGCACGGGGGATCGAACCCGGGACCTTCCGCATGAGAAGCGAGTGCTTAACCACAGAGCTAATCGCGCGCTATAGATCGTAGATCATTAATCAACAATACGGTGGACTTGTAACCTAAAGGTCGGTGTTTCGAGTCCAAAATATGCCAAAAATTCTTCAGTGAGTCAAGTTTGACAGCACAAATATGGTTACTCTTTTACTTTCTTTTACCTATTAGGTGTAGAAAGTATTGATTTCATGTATTAAGTATAAATTATAGAAAGTATTGATTTCTTATATTACCTACCTATAGATGTTCAATTGTTCACGTTGAATTTTTGTAAATTCACTTTAAATGTAAGAATTTGTAAATAGATGTGGTAAGAAAATCTCACTTGATAAGATGTATACTGTATAGCTATGTAAAAATGAGATGAATTGTACATATCAGACACTTAGACAATGTTATTTTCGATAAAGGTTTACTAACTTGGGCTGAGATTAGTAGACAAGGAGTGAATAACGTACATGTATAGATTGTATAGCTGTAAATTCGAGATGTACAACACAGTCGGACGGTTTTATAATTTGACAAATATGATATTATGGTCCGATGTGGTAAAACTTTCTGATCATGGTGTCTCTCTATAATCTGATATGTACACAACTCAGTGGGTCAGTTTCATAATTCAACAAAAATATGATATTATGGTCCGATGTGGTAAAACTTTCTGATCATGGTGTCTCTCTATAATCTGATATGTACACAACTGAGTGGGTCAGTTTCATAATTCAACAAAAATATTATATTATGGTCCGATGTGGTAAAACTTTCTGAGCATGGTGTCTCTCTATAATTCAATAAGTACAAGCCAGTGGGACCGTTTCATAATTCAACAAATATGATAAGGGTTGGGTGGAAGAGATTGCAATAGGCAATAACCCCGCCCTTAAGTTAGGACATATGTTTAGTTTATAAATATTTTTCTATTCTTTTTCTTTTTTATTGTATTTATATTGTTTCCATTTTTTTTATTATTATAATAATCATTTGTACTGTACATATTATGTTTTTATATATCTAATAAAGTGTTTAATGATAATAATAATAATAATGGTCCGATGTGGTACAACTTTCTGAACATGGTGTCTCGCTATAATTCGACAGATATAATATGGTCCGATAGGCGGGCTGAAATTAGAGATAGAGAAAGTGGAACACCTAGGATCCGAGTTAGGGGGAACTTTTTTTCATCTCAGACAGAAATCTCATCAGGTCAGTTCGAGCTTTGGTAGCTCAGGCTAATTACAGGCCAAGAGTTATGACCAGGGAGCTACTCAGAGGAGATATGATAATTGTTAAGCATATACGAGCACGCCCAGGCAGTATATGATAACAAGTCGGATGTCGGAGTTGAAAATAAATGAGGAATTATTAAAATTATTTCAAGTATTAAACTATTTTAAAATTAATAATCTAATATGTAATTCAACACAAATAAGATGATAACAAGTCGGATGTCGGAGTTGAAAATAAATGAGGAATTATTAAAATTATTTCAAGTATTAAACTATTTTAAAATTAATAATCTAATACTTCAACACAAATAAGATAAAAAAAAAACCAAAGTTGCTCAGGAGGTTATGAAACGTCCAGAAATATGAAAAAAATGCAAAATCGGAGCAAAAAAATATTTATTTTTTTTCAAAAAAAAAAAAACAATACTTCCGATTTCTAATATTAGAAATTTCTCGGAAGTAAAATAGCTATCAATTTGTGTTTATCACAATCGTGATACTTAGTAGTCTCGGAGATCTCCATAACCAAGAACACCTCGTCCTAAGACTTACGCTTCTCATGAAGGAAACAGACTCATGGGTGTTCAGTATTGGACAATCCCTCCCAACTAAGCCCAGATGGGCCGTCAAAGGCACAGGACTAGGAAATAGGATGAGAGATTTTCTCCCTGGACACAATAGATCTTACTAGGTCGCAGTGTTAATTGTATGGTGTTTCATCTGAAACCCTGCAACCAGGTTTCATAATAATAACAATCATGATACTTAGTAAAAATATTTGCCACGCTGGGAAGCTCGAACCAACGACCTCTACGTTACGAGTCCACCGCCTTATCGATCGAACTACAGAAGTCGGTTTAACAACTTATAATTATATATATTTAAAGAGTATAACCGACCTTGGTAGCTATAAGTGGTCAGTGCAATGAACTCTATCTTATATGAAGGAACCCTAAATATAAGGGTCCGATTTCCGGTCATGTAAATAAGTAATAAAATACCTAATAGTGTAATTTCCAATGAGGACGAC
>CM044964.1:12374959-12392765 GCA_024516035.1 Bactericera cockerelli
AAAACATTCTACATAAAACAAAAATAATAAAACAACATACAATAATCTAAAATGGTAGTGTGTTTATTTGAGATGTGAAATATGCCTCATCTTGGGCTAAAATTGCAGAACTAAGTTTGCCATCTCAACTAAACATTTAACAAAGAAGTAATGATGATAATTTTATCTCAATTTAAGTACATTATAACTTGTGCTATTTTAACTAGTCTCTAAAAGTATTTGTAATGTATGGGAGTAGAATGGCAAAGTTGGGTGATTTTGAAAATGGTGTGCCACTTTCTAATAATAATCATGTAAACCAATAAGGGTAAACAAATGCTATTATATTTTCTAATTGTTGAACAGTCTGTTTAACACATACACGACCGGTTGTCCCACCAGTGGGACAACTGCGTGTGTACTGAATGGACCGGTTGTCCCACCGGTGGGACAAGTGAGTATGTACGCAATGGACTGGTTGTCCCACCAGTGGGACAAGTGACCTTCTTGATTTCAAACCTGCTTGTCCCACTGGTGGGACACCTATTCCTATGTTTTAGTATAGAAATATACTCTATACCCCTGTATAATTTTACTCTCCAAGCGGGTTTTTTGGTCCCAGGAGGTCAGATATGCTCAGATATAGCGGTCCCATGCATACATACACTGAAAATGGTGCCGGTTGTGTATGTGTTAACAGTGGTTCAAGTATTAACTTGGTTAGAGCAGCAGTTTATCCATTTTAGGTGAGGATGTGTTCTTCATAACCTTACTCAATGCCACTCTAGTTGATTCCTAGTTAAAGTAGACTCTTCACACAGAAAATTCTGTTCCCCTGCCAAAAATGTGAGGCACTTCTGGCCCTACCCATACTGAATGAGGTTAATGTGGGTATCTGGTACAAGTGGAGTATTTTAACCCATCCTGACTTTTTCAAATCAGGATGTTCAACCAAATAGAATCAATGGACATAAACATCAAAGGAGCCTAGCCATTGGATCTAGGAGTCCATATAATCCTCTCACCACCATGATAATCATAGGTATCTGTACCTATCTCACAGACATGGATTTATTATTATAATCATTGATTTGAACACATTATAGGTAATGAAACCAAAATAACTGCTGCATGAAATGGTTGGACAGGTGTAGATAAAGCACAAAGCTTAATAATAAATACCTACATAGCTTTTGGAAATTCAACAATTTTTACTAACCATATTCAGAAATTTCAAGGCCACTGTCAGATTTTTAGTTGACATAGTAATAGCTTGAGAATTATCTGCTACTTTTATTTTCAGATATTTTTATTTATTTTTTACACATTTTATGCATATATAATGCTCTTACACACAGAATACTTGAGTCTCTTACACACAGAATACTTGAGTCACCCTTTATAAATGAAGTTTAGTTTGCTCAATGCTCATGCACATGGACAAATCTGTTGCCATTCCTCCTAGATAAGAAATTGCACATGCAGTAGTGTGCACTGAAGATCTTATGTCTTGTGTATTGAATAGGGTCCAATATTTACAAGGTCACCTGTGTGATGATTACGTTAGCATGATGACAATCTTTATTAATTAAATGTGCTATACGTTTTTATAGCTTCTTGTTTGATTTTTTATTAGTTTTTGAATTTTCTCTTGTATGGTAGTTTTTATTTTAGTTAAAAATTAATGTTTTTGGTGTATACAATAAAACAAGATCTGTTTTATTTATTTTTCAAGGACATTAGAAGTTAATTGAAGTCTGTAAAAGAAGTGTTTTTTTTTTTCTCTCTTCATAGCAGTTTATTGAGGGAGAAACCCATTTCTGTAAATAAATAATACCTAACGTATTAAAATTTGATAAATGAATAAATTTAAAAGAAGTACATATTTACCGGTCATAGTTTTAAAATGCTCTAACTTGGCAATAATAGAACTAATGTTAGATTTCTTAACAATAGTGGACCCATGTTAGATTGTTGGTCTTTATTCATATTGATAGATAACAGCATATTCCATTTTGGCCAAATCTGGAATACCAGCTAGTCCTTGGTAGTGAAACCAGTCATTATTAACACATGAAACTTCATTTCATTTCATCCATTTATATTTTACATAGAAATGTTACCTTTATAAACCCATGAGGATTCTTTTTCTCTCACTTTGCCTTTCCCCCAACTATTTGGGTTGACATTGTTCAACCTCTTCCCCATGGTTGAGGTTGGTTGGTTCTGGTACTCATGCACATTTTACGGCTGGACTCCCTTCTGAACACCAACCCTATTAAGGGTGTCCAAGATTTGTGTTATTGTCTTTTGGTCTGAAAGAGCTTGTACTGTATCTGGTGAAGGAAATATCTATTAAAGAGAATAGAATTTAGATTTTTTTAGAAGAATTTAGAAGAAGATTTTTTTTTTGTTTATACTGCCGAGGTAAGACTGAAAAGTCCCTTTACTCCAGCAGTCAAACAGGTCTTATATATTTTATAGAATACTGTTGGTTGTGCTCATTTTTTTCTTTCTCAGAGGAAACCCATTATTTAATTAACTGTTGTTGATTTTTTTTATTTATAAACCCATCTTAATTTTAACCTGCCAGACTTGTACTTTGAAACTATTTTTCTTGGACTGATTTCTCTTCTATCCTGTTCTGCTATTTGAATTTACATTGATGTAAAAAAAGAATTTAGTTTATGGTTACTTGTTGAAAAAGTCTTTGACATTGAACATAGATACCTATATACCAACTTACTTGTCCTTTCGTAAGAAAGTAAGGTAATCCTGTCAGCCACATTCTCACCTCAATGAGAAGTACTTTGCATTACAATCATTTACATTGTTATTATTATTTAACTCTTTATTAAAAGAACGTATGTATAAACAGGTAACAATGAAAATTAAAATTCAAAATTGAGAACAACATAAATAATAAAAAAAACACTGCCAATTATGGACACAATACTTCCTCGTGATTGCTTCACATTGTAAACACGTGCCAATTTTGAGATTTTATAGAAAATTACTTGTATCTCCAAAACGGCTCAACCGATTTTCTTCAAATTTGTTTTATATGGTAGAATATCGTTTTTTCTACAATCTGAATTCCACAAAAAATTCTGTATCGGCAAGTCGTGGTCCTTATTTTTTTACTTTTTTGTCAAAATTTTCGGATTTTCTTAAATATCAGAGTCAAATTATAATTAATTCAAAAATAAATATAAATAACCTATGTCAAACAATAATATGCATATTCTTACAAAATTTTATCGAAATCGGGTGTACCGTTCACGAGATATAAGCGTTTAAGTAAAAAGTTAGTGGTCAGGCGCATGGTCTCTTTCACCCAAAACCGCTGGTATGAATTCGATAAATTTAAAATGGGACCATCTACAGAATGTCTCCTAGATGTGTGCAAAATTTCATCAAAATCGGTCGAGTAGTTTCCGAGATTTGCGCGTTACAAGGAATCGTTTTAACAGACCGACAGAACGACAGACCGACAGACAGACAGACACAAAACCAAATTTACTCAGTAGGTTATGAAACGTCCAGAAATATGAAAAAAATTGAAATCGGAGCAAAAAATATTTTTTTTTACAAAAACGAACACAATACTTCCGATTTCTAATATTAGAAATTTCTCGGAAGTAATACAATACTTTCCTTATTATAGGATAACGAAAAAGATAAACAACATATGTAGATAACATGAATAAATAATTGAATGGGTGTCTGGAATAACGGCCTATGTTGAAAAAGTTTTTTTTGCAGTTTTAGGGCCTATGTAGTGTTCTCCTTCGATTGGTATGAGCGGAGGGGGAAAAAAATAATCATGCTTAGGTAAAACAAGAAAAAAGAGTGTGGGTAATCTCAGATTTTTCTGATTTCCAAGGGCCTATGTTATACTAATTAGTAGTCTCGAGCGTCGCGTACTGTCGTGATCTTAATACCTTGACATTACATTTTATGGAAGAAGGGCCTATGTTTAAAAAATAAATAATAAAATCTCATATTTCTGAATTTTTTGCTTCTTCCTACTTTAAATGGCTCTCCTGAAAAGTCCACGAAAATAACATAGGCCGTTATTCCAGACACCCATTCAATTATACAGATGTCCTAACTACAGGGCGGGGTTATTGCCTATGGCAATCTCTTCCACCCAACCCCTATGTTAAGTAGGTACCATACTTCATGTTTTTTCTGAGACTAAGAAAAAAATTATGTATTTTAATAATAATTGTGGTTTATTTTCAATTCATTTACTTTGTAGGAATATAGGGAAATAAATATGTTGGTACCTATTTCATTAGTTAGTTATCGGTTCCTTGGTAGAACTATTAAGTCTAGCATACATATTCTCACACTGTTGATTAAGTTGATAATATGCATATGGATAAGGCTGGTGGCAGAACTCTGATTCCAATGCCCATACTCCATATTCTTTGCTATCAAGGCTGCACGTTCATATGCAGTGTCAGTTTCACGATTAAAAGTTTTGCTCCAGCTTTACTCAAACTTTTCATACAGTTTCAAGTGGTGATGTATCCCCATATTTATAGGACACTAGGGAGATTATTATTATCTGACCTGGTTGGTTGGTTGCAGGGTTTTCAGTGAAACCTTTACAATTAACACTGCGACCTAATCTATTGTGACCAGTTGATTCTATTCGGTTTTAACGTCCTGATTTGAGATAGATAGTCAGGACGGGGGTTTTACCCTCCATTCGCGGAAAATCGTACCAGCTACCCACATTAACCTCACCCAGCCTGAGTAGGGCCGGAAGTGACAGCCTCACGTGTTTGGAGGGGACAAAATTTTCTTCGAAAAGTCTGCCCCAACCGGGAATCGAACTCGAGACCTCTGGACTATGGGCAGTAGTCATAACCGTTACCCGGGACCTTCCGCATGGCAAGCGAGTGCTTGAGCTACTCGTGCGCTTGTGTTGCATAAAGTTACCTTTCTCCCACACTTTTCTTCTTCTCCTACAGAAGTGCAGCCCTAATATAGAACTTTGCATCTCCTTATAGTACTTATCAAGATGTTCAATGTGTACCTAGCTACCTATACCTTATCCATATTGAATACATATTAAGTTTGTATTCTGTTAAGTCTCATTATAGTCAGAAGAGCCTACTCATACTTTACTAAACTTAGTCAATAGTCAGAAGAGCTAAACTTAGCCATGAATTGAGAATTAATATGCATCTCAGCTGTGATCTAGTGTCAGGACAATGCATATGGAAAACTACAGGGTGGAATGTGTTACTTGTGTCCTTTGTGTTGAAAATTAAAAGTACTCTTTTTTACCTGGACACCATGTATAAACCGAAATTTAGTTGAATTAAATTATTTTAAACAAATTCCATCAAGATTTATCCATACAATAGAGATTAATTCATACATACAAATGTAAATTATTGAAACAAGACTTGATCAAGGGTGGTACAAATCAATACCTACGTCATTTTTTTACAATATAGTATTTAATATCATATTATTATACTAATTATTCAGATGATTCAGTTCTATTTGAGACTGCTTTCTCTATTTTTAAAATGATTCATCACTTCAGTGAGATAATATGCAGTGTTATATCAGAACTCTCCTATGGAATTCCGGTAATACATACTGTTTTATTTCCGAGCTTGTGAAACATTTTAGAGATCTCTGGTAATTTAATTTTTTTTATTTTTATTATTATTAAATTATGAGCAAGGGAGTAGACCAGCATTGGCTTGGTTCTGGGGGGGCCCTTGTCAATTATTAGCCTCCTTGTAAAGATAGTGGTAGTAGTGCTGAGTCATTCCTCCAGTGTCTGGCTACCATCTTTCACGATGACGGCACCCTATGATGATGAGCAAGGTTAGGTTTGTCTGGTCTACTCCTTGTGTAAAGTTCCCCACAACTTTAATACTGGCCTACTCCTAGTTCATACTACCCAAGACTTTAACAAAGGCGAGATATTATTGTGATCTACTTGAAGAAAATTTTCGAATGTGGAGAATCCAGATAATTTGCTTTAGTTGTTCAGTAGTGTAAAGAACTGCCTAGCAGACCACCCTGTATATGAAGTAATCAGTTAATCCAGTGTAGGTCATGCGATACCTGTAGGTTGTGAAAAGGAAGACACTCTCTCTCTCTCTCTCTCTAACACACACACACACACACACACACACACACACACACACACACACACACACACACACACACACACACACACACACACACACACACATACACACACCTCCAATTTGAATTGAGAAGCACTTTTATACCGTCGCGTTAATTTGCAATCATTTACTACGTAATTAAATAAATAATTATTTTGCATAGTCAGTTCAAGAATACCTTCTTCTAATAAATGATAAAATACCTCAGCACTAGCTTGGTCGATAAGGCGGCGGACTTGTAACCTGTAGGTCGGTGGTTCAAATCTCAGTTTCAGAGTAGATTTAGTAAAGCGAGTTTGAGTAGTTGTGATATCACGTAAGTGATTGACACTAATGTGATAACTTAACTTATTAATAAGTATCATGTAGGTTTAATTGGTATTTTAAGAAGAACTTAAAACTGTTGTGGTGGAATGTTTGTCATAATTCCAAAATTAGAATGGTCGTCCTCATTGGAAATTACACTATTAGGTATTTTATTACTTATTTACATGACCGGAAATCGGACCCTTATATTTAGGGTTCCTTCATATAAGGTAGAGTTCATTGCACTGACCACTTATTGCTACCAAGGTCGATTATACTCTTTAAATATGTATAATTATAAGTTGTTAAACCGACTTCTGTAGTTCGATCGATAAGGCGGTGGACTCGTAACGTAGAGGTCGTTGGTTCGAGCTTCCCAGCGTGGCAAATATTTTTACTAAGTATCATGATTGTTATTATTATACAGGGTGTCCCGTATACAGATGCAAATATTTTGAGGGTAGGTTCAGCCCACCGTGAACTATCATATGAGCGAAACTTGCAGTGGGGCATTTTGCTTCGTTAAAGAGTTATAGCCAAATCCCTGTTTTTCCCACAGGTCTAGAGGTCACTTGGATCGATGCACGTTTTCAAAGAAATGATAGCCAGTAAGTAATTTTTTACTTCATGTATGGATAATCATGCATATTTCCCTTCAAATGCAGTTGGTTGCATGAAAAAATATTGAAAGACCAGAGAGACATTTAATCATAAGTTCAATACTTTTGTAAAATTTGATTTTTCCCTTTTTTCCCTTTCGGGAATTTAAAGTACTTCTACAATTGCAATTCTGCGTATCACTAGTTAAAAAAATACCCTATTATGTTTAGTTTTAGAAAAAAGAAAGCTCACTTATATCACTTTGAAGATCATGGAACGCAAGACACACAAAGCTCAAAAAATACTTCTGAATCATGATGGAAAATTCAAAGTTGGCTGAATTTTAACAGAATTGGCGCGTAATTTGAGGTATAAATACACTGCTCTGGGATGTTGACCAGAGGGAAATTGATCATTCACAGTGGTCGGTCGGTGTGAACTTTTATGTGAATGGGGTTTCGGGGTCACAGGGTTATCGTGAGGAAAAATGAGAGAGGCTGCAACGAAAGCAGCAACCAGAGGTGTAATAATGGACAAAGAATACACATGGAGAAAGACTCTGCGCTAACAACAAAAATTGTGATTTTATTTTTAGAATTAAAATTAAAAATATCATTTTTGTGTTTATCACAATCATGATATCAAAAACATAACAAAAAAGTGCCGAAAATTAACCTTGGGTAAAACTCGAACATCCAACCTTCAGGTTCTATTATTATTATTAATACTTTATTGATAAACTACAAACATGATACATTCTGCAAAACAGGACATGAAATGAAAAGAACCCAAAAGAATATGTAGCGAACCAAGGGCGAGGTTAAAGCTTGTGGCTTTCTCTTCCACCGAACAAATTGATCGTCTTGTTATTTTAATTATTAGATTTGATTGATATAGTTGGTTAATAGAACTATTTGTACCTACTCAGAAAATTTTCATTTATAACTTGCAGTTGGCACAAAAATGGTCACACAGACCGCTTCAGGCATCGAAAGTTCTTCAAAATGCAATAGCGCCCAGATTCAAAATTTGAACGATGTGTTTCTCTCCTTCTGGTGCCGTTTAATAGGTCGTATCTCATCCGTTCCTTCACGCGTCTGGAAGAACTTGGAATTTATTGAAACAAAATAGCAGAGGGTATTTTTTTAACTAGTGATACGAAGAATTGCAATTGTAGAAGTACTTTAAATTCACGAAAGGGAAAAAAAGGGAAAAATCAAATTTTAGAAAAATATTGAACTTATGATTAAATATCTCTCTGGTCTTTCATTATTTTTTCATGCAACCAACTGCATTTAAAGGGAAATATGCATGACTATCGATACATGAAGTCAAAAATTACTTACTGGCTATCATTTCTTTAAAAACGTGCATCGATCTAAGTGACCTCTAGACCTGTGGGAAAAATAGGAATTTGGCCATAACTCTTTAACGAAGCAAAATGCCCCACTGCAAGTTTCGCTCATATGATAGTCCACGGTGGGCTGAACCTACCCTTAAAATATTTGCATCTGTATACGGGACACCCTGTATAACTGGTGTATATAACTAAAAAGTTGAAAAACACCACTTTAATATAATAGAATATAGATCGATAGATTATGAAACCTGGTTGCAGGGTTTCAGATGAAACACCATACAATTAACACTGCGACCTAGTAAGATCTATTGTGTCCAGGGAGAAAATCTCTCATCCTATTTCCCAGTCCTGTGCCTTTGACGGCCCGTCTGGGCTTAGTTGGGAGGGGTTGTCCAATACAGAACACCCATGAACTGTTCCTTCATGAGAAGCGTCAGTCTCAGGACGAGGTGTTCTTGGTTATGGAGATCTCCAAGACTACTAAGTATCACGATTGTGATAAACACAAATTGATAGCTATTTTACTTCCGAAAATTTCTAATATTAGAAATCGGAAGTATTGTGTTCGTTTTTGTAAAAAAATAATATATTTTTTTGCTTCGATTTCAATTTTTTTCATATTTCTGGACGTTTCATAACCTCCTGAGCAACTTTGGTTGTTTTTTTTATCTCATTTGTGTTGAAGTATTAGATTATTAATTTTCAAATAGTTTAATTTTCAGGTAATTATTATATAAGCCTCCTTTTTAATATCAATTAATTAATTATCAATTGATTTTTTCCTTTTATTGTACATAATTTTATTCAATAAAATTAATTGTTACAGCTCAGAAATAATGTACATCTCTTATCACTGATTACCAATACTTTTCATAACACGTCACTAGCACACAAGTGCAGGGCGTTACTTTGTCATTCTTCTCTTGTCCAAACAACACTGATTTTACCCACAACCACAAGTTGCTGAAAAGATGTAAATTATATCTGAGCGCAACATTTTACCAATTGTTGAAAAAAAAAAAAAAAAAAAAAATAGTTTAATACTTGAAATAATTTTAATAATTCCTCATTTATTTTCTACTCCGACATCCGACTTGTTATCAAATATTGCTTGGACCTGCTCGTATGTTTAATAATTATCATATCTCCTGTGAGTAGCTCCCTGGTCATAACTCTTGGCCTGTAATTAGCCTGAGCTACCAAAGCTCGAACTGATCTGATGAGATTTCTGTCTGAGATGAAAAAAAGTTCCCCCTAGCTCGGATCCTAGGTGTTCCACTTTCTCTATCTCTAATTTCAGCCCGCCTATCGGACCATATTATATCTGTCGAATTATAGCGAGACACGATGTTCAGAAAGTTTTGCCACATCGGACCATAATTATTATCATTAAACACTTTATTAGATATATAAAAACATAATATGTACAGTACAAATGATTATTATAACAATAAAGAAATGGAAACAATATATACAATAAAAAGGAAAAAGAATAGAAAAATATTTATAAACTAAACATATGTCCTAACTAAAGGGCGGGGTTATTGGCTATTGCAATCTCTTCCACCCAACCCTTATCATATTTGTTGAATTATGAAACTGTCCCACTGAATTGTACATATTGAACTATAGCAAGACACCATGTTCAGAAAGTTTGACCACATCGAACCATATCATATTTGTCGAATTATGAAACTGACCCTTAGAAGAATTCCTTAGGGAGAGAGCCACAAAAATTGTAATGAAAAACTAAAATAAATATACATTATTACATTATTACCCACTGAGTTGTGTACATATCAGATTATAGAGAGACACCATGATCAGAAAGTTTTACCACATCGGACCATAATATCATATTTGTCGAATTATGAAAATGTCCCTCTGTGTTGTACATCTCAAATACAGCTATACCTGCTATACAATCTATACAGGCAAGTTATTCACTCCTTGCCTACTAATCTTAGCCCAAGTTGGTAAACCTTTATCGAAAATAACATTGTCTAAGTGTCTGATATGTACATTGTAACATATACATCTCATATGTATATTCATCTCATTTTTACATACCTTGATACCTAGGTATACATCTTATTAATTCGGATTTACTTACCACATCTATTTACAAATTCTTACATTTAAAGTGAATTTACAAAGATTCAACGTGAACATCTCTATAGGTAGGTAATACGAGTATAAGAAATCAATACTTTCTATAATTTATACGTATTATAAGAAATCAATACTTTCTACACCTAATAGGTAAAAGAAAGTAAAAGAGTAACCATATTTGTGCTGTCAAACTTGCCTCACTGAAGAATTTTTGGCATATTTGGGACTCGAAACACCGATCTTCAGGTTACAAGTCCACAGTATTGTTGATCGATCTACCCATTAATGATCTACGATCTATAGCGCGCGATTAGCTCTGTGGTTAAGCACTCGCTTGCCATGCGGAAGGTCCCGGGTTCGATCCCCCGTGCCGACAAAAATTTGTATTCTTTGGTTACAAATGTTTGTAAGGGATATACCTTCCGGTGCGCTCATGTTGACCCAGCACCTAATTGGGAAGTATTTAGTCATTTCTCGCCCATCAGAGCGGAGGCATACTACGGGATGGGCAGGCTACAACACAGACCACAAGCGTCTAAAGTAGCTCCTGTTTCATAGCTACAAAATAAAATCAGCTGAGAAACACCCATCTTTTAAAAAAGACCTCATGAGGTCGGTACATACATCGATGTAATGTTCAAAGTGAACTGTCTAGATACGTAGTGCTTCAGTCATCAGATCTTGATGGATGCGATCATGCAGAAATCATAAAAAATGTAGAGCATCATAGATTTGCTACCTCCGGGGCGTATTAGGATTTTCGCAACTGTGCAAACTTTGTACAACTATTCACTTGATGGACATATACTGGATAAATGCCAATCCATCCTTGCCCGTTCTTTGATAGGTACAAAAAATCATTAATTTATTGAATTCATTGTACAGGCCAACTACGCTTTTTTTAATCATGTACCTAGGTATTATTAAATATATTATTTTTTTTCTATTTAGATTTATTATTATGGTCAAGTACATAATTAAACGACATTTGAAAAAGTTAAAGGTTATCTTTTTTGTGTTAACCACAAAGCTGATGGCAATAATAAACCCGTCTTCTCAAAATTTGTCGTGTTCCGGTCATGAACCGCCGCTGATTTTTCAAAGTGATTTTCTAAAAGTTGATGTACTTTTAAAACATCAACAACATCTGTATCAGCAATTTTATTACTACTGTAATCATCCGGTCTATTGTTGGGTGGAAGAGAATGCCATAGGCAATAACCCCGCCCTTTAATTAGGATATAATTATGTTTATATATGTTTTTCTTTTCTTTTTCCTTTATATTGTACATATGTCTTCTTATATATTAAGGTGTTTAATAATAATAATAATATTGTTATTGATGTACAATTTCAATTTCAATAAGGGTTTAGTTCTAACTCAATTATAATTTGGTAAAAGAATTCTGTTTTATCCGGTAGAAGAAAACAGAATTGTCCATTAATTTATTGAAACCTATGAATTTAGTCAAAATATTTTTCAATATTTTGTAACCTTTATTACAAAATACTTAAGAAGGATTTGACACCAATGGATAAATTTTGATTTATTAGAAAGTGAATCTTGAAACCTTTCACTACTCTGAATAGAATAAACTGCAAAGTGTGTCGTGATTTTAAATAAGAAACAATGCAAATAAACAAATCAAAAGATCTCGTTATGTCACTGAAGTTAATCAACGTCCAGCGAGTTTAGGACTTGGATGGGTGACGATTCAAATTCAAACCCTCGTGATGCTGGCTCTTCCCGGCCCCACTCGAGCTGAGTGAGGTTAATTTGAGTAGCTAGTTTGTGAGTTTCCTGCGAATAGAGGGTGGAACCTTCGTCGTGCTATGACCATGGAGTTGAAAGCAACTTTAAAACTGATCAAATCAGTTACCACTGACAAATTGACAAAATAACTTAGGTTTGCGTTATTCAAAGTTCAAACTGACCATTTTTCAAAAGTTGAGCTATTTCACGAAATCGGCAGATCTTGAGAAGTACTAGTCCAATGGAGTTGAACTTCGCTATGGTTTCTAATGGAAGTACAAGAGAGCCTTTAGACTTAGACTATCATGTGTAAAAAAAATCGAGTTCAATGATCTTGTAGTTCTCGAGTTTTAAGAGTTGAAACATACGAATCATCTTATAATACAGGTATATCTGGTACATATATAAGATTTCTGAGCTACATTTACGGTAATTTTCATTACACAATCGCGTATCATGAGTAGTAAAAGTGATCAAGCACTGAATCGCCATGATATTAATCATGGGCTTACATAGGCTTAAGCCAAACTATGAGCTCTATAGGTCAACTTCATGGAGATAGTGCACCCACAAAAACATAAAATGAAATGCCAAGTCCATGAACAAAAATACGGACTAGTTTTAGAGGTTTGCGTTGGAATTATGCAAATCAATGACTACAGTAAAAAAAATCGCTCAGTAGCTTGATCGATAAGGTGGTGGACTTGTAGCCTGGAGGTCGGTGGTTCAAGTCTCGGTTTCAGCGTTGATTTAGTAAAGAAGTTTGAGTAGTTGTGACATAAGGAAAGTGATTAACTCAAAAATGATAACTACTACTACTAACTAATAGTTTAAAAATATTCTGTGACCTGTGGGTAAGAAATCAGTATGAATTATTAAAGTTATGATATTATTTTGTGTTTATCACTTTCGTGATATATCACAACTACTCAAACTCGCTTTACCAAATCCACGCTGAAGCCGGGACTTGAACCACCGACCTCCAGGTTACAAGTCCGCCGCCTTATCGATCAAACTACTGAGGTCGGAAGTATGATTTATAATTTGGTCGAATTCTAAATAAACGATAAAAAAAACTCAAACTCTGTTTTGGATCATAACTTCATAACACACATATTTATATATCTCGAGGCACTAGATTTACTAGCTTTTTAAAATTTTGTCTTTGTCTTTTTTTGTTGTTGATATTTATATTATTTACATGCATTGTAAATATCATAAAAATGTAAATAAATGAAAGTTATTTTTTGAGAGAAAGAAAGACCACTCCACTGTCAAAGCATTATAAATCAATTCTCCTTGATTCTCTTTTTTATCAACCAAGGTCCAAGGGCTGTCAATATTATTTTTACTAAACAAACTCAATCAAGTTTTATTTAGTAAAGAAATATTTACAAAGTAAATTTATTAAAACAAAACTTTATCAAGTGTGCGCCATAACTTGATAACCAATGCCTAAGGTCTCTGTTGGTTTTGTACTTGGCGTGACGCACCACCGTGCACTTTACTATGCAGATACCCAGTAGAGGAACCTTAATTTGTGATCTATTAGATAGGCATGACTGCATGTGCTGAACACAGGGGAAACGCCTAGAGACAAATACAATAGAGATGGGAAGATTGTGAAGTTAACTGCAAGACAATAATCTACAGGTTGATGCCGACCTCCGTGGCGCAGTGGTTAAGAGCATTGGTTGCTGACCCGGAGGTTGCGAGTTCGAATCGCGGCCGCAGCGGATAATTCTATCCGAGATTTTCCGTTTCCAGAAAGGAATGGATGTAAAGTTAATTTGTCCTGAAGTAATGCAAAAGCGGTACCGGGGCACAACTACCTTCTTTTGAAATCTACAGGATGGTACATAAAGTATCTGGATAAAGTTGTTAAGTTATATTTATTTTATTTCTGTGATGTCTAAAACGATGTTACATCAGCATGATCATTTTTTCTGAATTATAATAATAACAATAATACCTGTTGAACAGGTGTATATTTACGGGCCAAGACCTATATAAACATATAACAAGATTACAAAATATAAGAACAAAATAAAAGCAAAATTAAAAATATTTATCAAAATTATAAGATTTACTGATTATAAGCATTATCATTAACGTTAGCGGTTTTTTTAATCAAGCCCAAGGCATGGCCCTATATTTATTTTTCCTAACCCTACTCTACACAGTACACAATGAGGCATTGCCGAACATCGTTTCGGGCCGTAACTCGGCGCCACCGTAAAAATAAAAACAGAGTAGAAACTTAGAATTCTGTTTGTCAAAAAAAAAAAAAAAATTGTCTAAGAGTCACAGCCACTACATCATAATGATGTTGCAAAAATATGATCTTGTTACAAAAATGTGACATTCTAGTCTTGTTACAAGTTGTTACATGACAATAGCGAACACAGTTGTACCACTTGTTAATCATTATTCATTGTTACTCGTAGTTTGTAACAAGTAGTTACTTGTCGTGAGCCGGTAATCTTAATAAAGCACTGTGTATAGGGACATAATATGTACTATTATTATTATTATTATTATTATTGTCCCGGTAGCTCAGTGGTAAAGGCGGCACTCTGTGAATCCAGAGATTCCAGAGGTCGCGGGTTCGAAACCCAGCCGGGACATGACAAGTGTTCCTCCCATTTGGAATTTTTACCACATAATAATATGTCTTGGGCTTACTGCTGGAAAAATGGGACTTTAATAGTCCTAATCGGGCAGTATAAATAAGGCGATATTAATATTATTAAACACTTTATTAGATATAAGAAGACATAATATATGTACAATACAAATAATTATTATAACAATGAAAGAATGGAAACAAAAGGAAAAATAATAGAAAAATATAATATATATAAACATGTCTTAAGTAAAGAGCGCGGTTATTGCCTATGGCAATCTCTTCCACCCAACCCAACATACTCCACTTCAACTACACATAATAATACAATGAGATCTTATTATGTATAACTGCCGCACAAATGAATTTCTTTCGTAGGCATTTCTGGTCTATTTTTTTAAAAAAATACTTCTTAAAAAATAGGTAATATACACACAAAAAAACCAAACAATCATCATTGCCAAATTGAACCAGAGTAGGCAAGGATCACAGCCAATACCCCAACGCTTTTTTTACTTGACTTATTTTGGTTTAACGTCACTTCTTTTGTTTAACGTCGCATTCAACCGCATGATCATATCACGACGGGAATTTTAACCCTCCATTTGCTGGAAACTCACAAACTAGCTACTCAAATTAACCTCACCCAGCCTGAGAAATCACGAAATTCTGATGAGCCTATCTTGAGTTGATACGCCGCCGCCTTGGCGCCATCACGACAAATTTTGAGAATAAATGTCGTTTCGGTCGAAAAATGTAATTTTTTTGTGTCACCCATCCATTTTTTGTCCTTACCCCGTGTAGCTTAACCCTAGAGAGTGGTTTAATGAGGTTTTTCATTGAAATCGTTTCCACGAGGAAGTCATGCGTCACTCACGATCTCGATAGATTAATTGTTGCTGTTGACACGTGTGCGGTGTATATTCCCAAGGTGAGGGGGGAGGTTCTCAATTTCTCATTCAGAACTCCATCAACTCTATTGTATCTCTGCTCGGATACATATTCACAGCTCCATTTATACGAGTATCTAATGTATCTCAACACAGATTAGACGCCGTACAGATGATAATACTGTTTGTCCTTTAACCACAGCCTATAGTATCTCATCACGGATTTTGTTTTATACTTCAGCAAATACACAAGAGATTATTATTAATAACATATTCACTTCTTAAGTTGTAGTGTTCTTTTACAAAAATATATACAGATACAAAGAAGAAATACAATGTAGATACAGAAGAAAATACACAGTAGATTGTTTTCCACAAAGGAGCGCTTCGCCGTGCCTGGTCAAAAATCAAAGGAAGGAAGGCTATTATTTTCTTATATCCAGGGATTTCCAGATTCGGAATCTGGAGGTCGGTGGTTCAAGTCCCAAGTTAATAATAATAATAACACTTTTTAGTGGACGGTAACCACCAGGCGAGGTTAATGCTCAAAGCATTTTCTACCACCTAACCCTCAGAGTCTTATTATTATGTGGTCACAAACTCAAATGAATGAGGAAAAATTCATGCACTGGGTGGGATTCGAACCAACGGGTCCCTACGCTACCTGGACTACCAGACTAGCGCGTTAACCACTTGACTACCAGTGCACAGGACGTCTGCCGCAGACTTGGCGGGGCCAATTTAGATCCCTGTGGTATCTGACAGGGAACAGCGGTGGTGCCAAATCGAGGCCCGAAACGATGTACGGCAATGCCTCATTGTGTAGAGTAGGGTTAGGAAAAATAAATATGGGGCCATGCCTTGGGTGCAGCCGGGAGTCGAAAATTGTGCATCTCCTCGCGAATTCCACAACAAGAGAGTTATGTACCTTTTAGTTATCATATACAGAGTGTCCACTTTTAATGTGCGCCATAGGAAAAATACATGTAAAAACAGTTTTTCTTGTCTCAAAAGTCGCCATTAAGTATTTTAATTAAACCAAATATGTTAACTCATGTATTTTTATCTGAAGAATCCACTGGTGGTAATTTCATACACCTGGGACTTACAGTTAAAAAGTTAAGGGTTCGAAATCCGAGAAATGTGTTATGTTTGAAACTCAACATTTTTGTACAATTGGATACTCTATTTTATGTATTTTTTCACGAGAAATTGATTGGTAATATTTTCAATTACCTGGTGTTTACAGTTAAAAAGTTCTGGGTTCGAAACCGAGTAATTGCGTTATGTTTGAAACTCAATATTTTCGTACGACTGGATACCTACCTGGTTTCTGGTTTTACTAACTGTGATACCCTATTTTAGCATTCTTTAACTTTATTTGTGTATTTTTTCAATCGATTTCTGCTTCTTTTGTCCGAAGAAGACCTACTGAAAAAAGGCGTGTTTTAAACTTGAATTCATGACTTTGTAAAAATGGACAACTGATAATCAGTTTATGGGTAGGTACTTACTGATATTGAAGTTAGATTCGATTTTCAGACGAATCTAGTTTAAATCTGACACACGCTCCCAATTTTCAAATCTCACGGATGTGGGCCAAAGAAAATCCTCTATTCTTGGTCAGCCTCATACTCAGTACCCACAAAAAAGTATACGTCTGGGCAGGAATAGTAGGACAACACATTATTGGTCCAATATTCTACAATGAAAGTCTAACTTCAGAACTCTTCCTCGACCTCCTTGTTCATACACCTGGGACTTACAGTTAAAAAGTTAAGGGTTCGAAATCCAAGAAATGTGTTATGTTTGAAACTCAACATTTTTGTACAATTGGATACTCTATTTTATGTATTTCTTCAAGAGAAAATTGATTGGTAATATTTTCAAATTTCCTGGGGTTTACAGTTAAAAAGTTCTGGGTTCGAAACCGAGTAATTGCGTTATTTTAAACTCAAATTTTCTCGACGGTACCTACCTGGTTTTTGGTTTTTTAACTTGGAACCCCCATTT
>CM044964.1:12392865-12432379 GCA_024516035.1 Bactericera cockerelli
GTCTTAATATTATTATTAGATGGCTATCTAAGCCTCCTATTCTATTCCTTGTGTCAAGATATGTCTTTGTACCCTTTGTACAGGATATGTCTTTGTTTCCTAACACCTACCCTTCCTAACACCAAGAGAGACCATTATCTTCGGTGTTTGCTACGCCGTTACTACAACAACAACATATTACCTACAAGAACAAGATTACAACTTCAATTCTACTTGAGTTTGCATATTTGGCACTATACAGAAATATACTTTTCAGGTAGAACTACATGTATACTTTGTAATATCAGCCCTATCATTTTTGTCAATTTCATTGTTTTGACTATAATGTCACATAATGTATGCAACCACTTTATGTCAATTACTATCAGTAACGTAGAAGGGCCACAGTCATATTGTGTCTGCTATTGCCATAAGAACGTGCTGGGATAGGAATGTGTTTATGAGTCACCTATTTTTTACATACAGGGTGTATATTGGAGTATGGACGCTTTATTCAACCGACTTCAGTAGCTCGATCGATAAGGCGGCGGAGTCGTAAACTGAAGGCCTGTGGTTTGAGTGGTTTGAATCCCAAGTTTGGGTAATTTTAGTAACAGCTGAATTGAGTGATAGGTGACATCACACTCTTGAGATAAATGACAAATATAATGAGATAACCCTTTTTTCAGCCACATTTTACAACGACCTCTGTATTCTGCCGCCGGTCTGGTATTTCAGAGGTTGCTGGTTCGAAACCAAGCCGGTTGAACAAAGTACCCCCCCCCCATCTGGGATTTTGACGACATTATAATAGGTTAGATAAATAGTCCTCCCGATCGGGCAGTATAAAAAGGGAAATTTTTTTTTGGGGGGGGGGAGGTTTTATTGGCAGTATTCTCAAAGCTCTTCCACCCAACCATTATTAGTATGTATAGAAACCACCAGAGAATGTTCTGTGTACTACTAACTTTATTTTAGTGGATAAGGAAAATGTCTGACGTACTTTAACACACACAAAAACTTCACGTACATCCTGTATAGTATCTACTTTTCATGCAAACACTATATCTAGCAAATGAGTTCATTAGCACACAGACAGGAGGGTGCTGGAAAAATCTACGACATGGAGAATTAGCTGGAAAAGTTATGATTATTCACATGAATAATTGTGACGTCACGAGATTCGAACCCCTACCCCTCAAGCTGAAAGCTCCACGGTCCACCGCGCGAGATTGGTTCGAATTAGCATATTTGCCTATGTTGTAGAGAGTAAAAAAAGTTTATTTTTTATTTTTAAATTTATCATAGTTGTGTTAATCACTTTCGTGATATCACAACTACTCAAACTCGCTTCAATTAATCTACACTGAATCTGGGAGTTGAACCTCCGACCTCCAGGTTTCAAGTCCGCCGCCTTATCGATGAAGCTACTGAGATCGGTGAGAGTAAGATTTTTATTTATCAAACAAGAAGAACCCCGCCCTTTAGTTAGGACATATGTTTTCAAATATTTTCTATTCTTTTTCATTTTTATTGTATATATTGTTTTTTTCATTTTTTTCACTGTTAAAATTATTATTTATATGTACATAATGTCCTTTTGTATCTAATAAAGAATTATATAATAATAATAATAATAATTGTTCTTAAATTGTCCCCTAAATGTACAAAAAATACTTCCAAGGGATGTTAAATGAAAAAATGTGAAATAAAACGAAAGAAAGTCCTCCTTCCAAAAAATAATCATATTTTACACATGTGAATGGTAATTTAAGTGAGTAGGTAATTTTAAGTAGGTAGTTAAAGTAAGAGGAGGGTTTTGAGTTCGACAAAAGGTTTAAATTTTGTGATAACGTTAATCATCATAATCGTGATGTCACATTTACTCAAACTTGCCTCACAAAATATTTGCCAATCTTAGGTAATCGAACCATCTAGCTCCAGACTACTAGTCTGCCGTCTTATCGATCAAGCTACACTGAGATCAGTTGAGGTTTTCGAGTTGGAATCGAGACCAAGGGGTTTTTTTTAATTTTTTGCCAACCTTTTGATCAGAAACTGAGTTCAAATAAACAAGAAGATGCTTATCGATACCGTCCTCAAGAATTTATTTTACTCGAGGGAGGTCTATGATTTCCGGGGCCATACTGGTCGAAATCTAATGTTCATTACATTTATAGAATTTAAAATATAATATCTAAATTGTGAAGTAATTAAATTGAATTTGGTCTTATGAAGTCTTTAAATGAAATTATGCCCGGTTCATTTTTAGAATTTTAATTATATCAAGATTTGTGGCGTGCGTCAATCTTCGAAATGTATGTTATGTACATACGTATACAGGGTGAGCATAAAGTCTCACCCCACCCCCCGTATCTCGAGAATGGCTAAAAATACAAGAAAACGCAAAAACCCGTATGCCTTAATTTTTAGGGGGATTAATTTTCAGCCAAAAAAAATTGCCTACACGGCCCCAGTCAGGCTGGGCATGGTCCCACTTTAAAATCTTAAATAGAATGGTATGTCTTGTGGCATACTGTTTTAAAGGCCTCATAAATAGAATTCATTACAACAAATTTTAGTGAGCTACAACTTACCGTTCTTGAGATACAGGGTCGAACGTCCTGCGTTATATCCATATATTTTGACCTATAACTCGGTAACCGTAAATTATAGAAAAATGAAATTTGTTGATAATAACTCCCTATGACAAGCACTTTCTAAAAAAATATAACTCGACATACTCTGTTGATATTAGTTTCTGGTCGGTTTCGTCAGCCACCCGGACGAAAAGTCCGAAAAAATTTAATGAAAAAACAAATCCAGTTTTAACTTGTGCGAAAGTTCTTGCGATAAGGAGTTATTATCAACAAATTTCATTTTTCTGGAATTTACGGTCAACGAGTTATAGGTCAAAATATATGGATATTACGCAGGACGTCCGACCCTGTATCTCGAGAACGGTAAGTTGTAGCTCACTGAAATTTGTTGTAATGAATTTCTCTCTATGAGAACTTTAAAACAATATGCCACAAGACATACCATTCTATTTAAGATTTTAAAGTTGGTCCATGCCTGACTGGGGCCGTGTAGGCAAATTTTTTTTGGCTGAAATCTAATCCCCCTAAAAATTAAGGAATACGGGTTTTTGCGTTTTCTTGTATTTTCAGCCATTCTCGAGATACGGGGGGTGGGGTGAGACTTTATGCTCACCCTGTATATAGGTGTTGTATATGTCCAAAATAACGTTTATATATATGTATGTATGTATACTATGTGTGTTCTGTGCTGTAGGAAGGATTTAAAATGCATGTATTCTATCCGCCTGCTACAAATATGTTTGCCATGCATATTAGCTATTGAGTCATAGATGTTTTACGTCAGGGCTCTAAAGAAACATATTATAATTTATTAATGTATATGTATAGATTGTATAGCATATCTTAGCCGTTTCTCGGTACTCTTCGATATGGGATCAAAATAAAATGTATTTTAATTTGTAATTATTATTTGTGTTGTATATAATATTTATGTTCAATTAATAAAGTGTAAATAAATAAATAAAATAAAATTTAATCAACAAAAAAATGTGTGGCTCTGGACAACGGTAGATATGGCTGTGAGTTTTTTTGACACTGGTGTTGGCCATGCCTATAGTGTTGTTGGACTTTTGGTGTTTGGTTCGGAACATTGGGAGTTTATTATTCCCCCGATGGAATCCATGGAATAGATTATTATTAATCTATTCCATGGATAGATTCGTCGAATCTATCCATGGACATCATGGCACCTTCTGCTGGCTACCAAAAATATACAGGGTGGGGCAAAAGTCTGGAAACCCCTGAATAACTTTCGAATGGCTTCTTCGGTAAAATTAAAATTTTGTACGGTAAACCGGGCTAATAAGACCTTCTTTTAGAGTGGGGTCGATTTTTGTTACCGGCCCCCATGCCGGGGCCAGGGGGGCCAACTTCATTTTTTTTCAATACGAACCCCCACCTTGCGATACATTTTTGAAAAGCTCTTTAAATAAGAAATACATTGTTGCAAATTTTATTTTTTTTACTATTAACTGTTTGCAAATGGCGTCTTCTAACTTTGTGTATGCAGTAAAGTCTGGAAACCCCTGAATATCTTTCGAAAGGGCTTTCTCAGTAAATTTAAAATTGTCTACGGTAATCTTTGGTAATTAGACCTTATTTTAGAATGGGAACGATTTTTTTTTTTACCGGCCTCCATGTCGGGGCCAGGAGGCCAACTTCATTTTTTTAAATACGAAACCCCACCTTGCGATACATTTTTAGAAAGGTCTCATTACCCTAACTTACCGTGCATAATTTTAAATGTACTGAGAAAGCCCTTTCAAAAGATATTCAGGAGTTTCCAGACTTTACTGCATACACAAATTTGGACGCCATTTGCAAACAGTTAATACTAAAAAAATAAAATTTGCACCAATGTATTTCTTATTTAAAGACCTTTCCAAAAAAAGTATCGCAAGGTGGGGGTTCGTATTTAAAAAAAATAAATTGGCTCCCCTGGCCCCGACATGGAGGCCGGTAACAAAAATCGACCCCACTCTAAAAGAAGATCTTATTAGCCCGGTTTACCTTACAAAATTTTAATTTTACCGAAGAAGCCATTCGAAAGTTATTCAGGAGGAGTTTCCAGACTTTTGCCCCACCCTGTATTGAAATACAGTATAAAACCTACCAATGATCAACCACCTCTCTATCTAACACCACCTCTCTCTCCGATTACTCATCTCTTTCTAATAGCCACCTCTCTCCTCATCTCCCCAGGGGCCTTGTGGTGTGGAGGAGCCACTAACGCCATCATGTCTGACGACGAGGACAAACCCCCCGCCCCTCCCCTCCGCCTCACCAGCAATAACAGGTAAGTCCACTCTCCAACCCTGTTGCAAAAACAGATATGTCCACTCTCTTACCTGTAGTAATAACATGTCCAATCTAACCATGTAGCAATAACAGATAAGTCCAATCTCTTACCCTGTAGTAATAACATGTCCAATCTAACCATGTAGCAATAACAGATAAGTCCAATCTCTTACCCTGTAATAATAACATGTCCAATCTAACCATGTAGCAAGAACAGATAAGTCCACTCTCTACCCTTTAGCAATAACAAGTAAGTCCACTCTCTGATTCTGTAGCAATAACAGGTCCAATCTAACCATGTAGCAATAACAGATAAGTCCAATCTCTTACCCTGTAGTAATAACATGTCCAATCTAACCATGTAGCAATAACAGATAAGTCCAATCTCTTATCCTGTAGTAATAACATGTCCAATCTAACCATGTAGCAATAACAGATAAGTCTACTCTCTATCCTTTAGCAATAACAAGTAAGTCCACTCTCTGATTCTGTAGCAATAACAGGTCCACTTTTTTCCCTGTAGCAATAATAGATAAGTCCACTCTCTCACCCTGTAGCTATAACAGGTAGGTCCACTCTCTCACCCTGTAGCTATAACAGGTAAGTCCACTCTCTGACTCTGTAGCAATAACAGGTCCACTATATCCTTGTAGCAATAATAGGTAAGTCCACTCTCTTACCCTGTAGTAATAAAATGTCCAATCTAACCATGTAGCAATAACAGATAAGTCCACTCTCCACCCTGTAACAATAACAGATAAGTCCACTCTCTTACCCTGTAGTAATAACATATTCAATCTAACCATGTAGCAATAACAGATAAGTCCACTTTCTACCCTGTAGTAATAACATGTCCAATCTAACCATGTAGCAATAACAGATAAGTCCACTCTCTACCCTTTAGCAATAACAAGTAAGTCTACTCTCTGATTCTGTAGCAATAACAAGTCCACTCTATAAACCTGTAACAATAATAGGTAAGTCCTTTCTCCAATCCTGTTCCAAAAACAGGTAAGTCCACTCTCTAAACCTGTTGCAATAACAAGTAAGTCCACTCTCTGATTCTGTAGCAATAACAGGTCCACTTTATCCCTGTAGCAATAATAGATAAGTCCACTCTCTCACCCTATAGCTATAACAGGTAGGTCCACTCTCTCACCCTGTAGCTATAACAGGTAGGTCCACTCTCTCACCCTATAGCTATAACAGGTAGGTCCACTCTCTCACCCTGTAGCTATAACAGGTAGGTCCACTCTCCTGTAGCAATAACAGGTCCACTTTATCCCTGTAGCAATAATAGATAAGTCCACTGTCTCACCCAGTAGCTATAACAGGTAGGTCCACTCTCTCACCCTGTAGCTATAACAGGTAAGTCCACTCTCTCACCCTGTAGCTATAACAGGTAAATCCACTCTCTCACCCAGTAGCTATAACAGGTAGGTCTACTCTCTCACCCAGTAGCTATAACAGGTAGGTCCACTCTCTCACCCAGTAGCTATAACAGGTAAATCCACTCTCTCACCCTGTAGCTATAACAGGTAAATCCACTCTCTCACCCTGTAGCTATAACAGGTAAATCCACTCTCTCACCCAGTAGCTATAACAGGTAGGTCTACTCTCTCACCCAGTAGCTATAACAGGTAGGTCCACTCTCTCACCCTGTAGCTATAACAGGTAGGTCCACTCTCTCACCCAGTAGCTATAACAGGTAGGTCCACTCTCTCACCCTGTAGCTATAACAGGTAGGTCCACTCTCTCACCCTGTAGCTATAACAGGTAGGTCCACTCTCTCACCCTGTAGCTATAACAGGTAGGTCCACTCTCTCACCCTGTAGCTATAACAGGTAAGTCCACTTTCCTGTAGTAATAACAGGTCCACTCTATCCTTGTAGCATAATAGGTAAGTCCTTTCTCCAATCCTGTTCCAAAATCAGGTTAGTCCACTCTCCAACCCTATAGCAATAACATGTAAGTCCACTCTCCTGTAGCAATAACAGGTCCACTCTATCCTTGTAGCTATAATAGGTAAGTCCTTTTCCAATGCTGTTCAAAAAATCAGGTAAATCCACTCTCCATCCCTAGAGCAATTACAGGCAAGTCCACTGTCTAAACCTGTTGCAATGATAGGTAAGTCCTTTCTCCAACCCTATAGCAATAACAGGCAAGTCCACTCTCTAAACCTGTAACAATAATAGGTAAGTCCTTTCTCCAATCCTGTTCCAAAATCAGGTAACTCCACTCTCTAAACCTGTAGCAATAATAGGTATGTCCACTGTCCAACCCTTGAGCAAAAAGACAACCATAAGACCACCATTTCATACACACTTTAGTCCAAAAGTGTATGAAATGGTAGATATCAGTTGGATAAGTTTTCATCCTGTGATATCAACTTGACTTGTGACGGCACAAGGATTCAAAAATATGTCTTTGCTTTTTCGTTTCTATAGTATACATTTTCAGTATTACAAACACTTGAAAAATAAATTTAACACTTGGAAACGTAACATCACTGCGTCTTGCTATTGTAATCCTCAGTTAAATGATTTTTCTATAGAATTTTTTCTACTCTCTATTTTTCTTTTTATTCTCAAGGTCGTTATGAAGGTTAAGCTAGGTACATACATTGAATAAAGTTATTTCTTCCTCTTCCTCCTCCTCTCTTTCTCTCTTCTCCCCTCATATTTATCTCCTATCGTTCATTTTCCTTCCGTTTACTCCTCCCTCTCTCTTCTATACATCCTCCTAATAGCTCTCTCCCTTCAGTAGGGTGAAACTTTCAAAAAATCTCCCTCTTCTTCCTTCAACTATTAGTTATCACCCTCTCTTCTTCCCTCCCTCCATCTCTTTCATATGGCAAAAGAAAGAACATTTGTGCTACCTCTCCCTTCTATTATAGTTTTTAACTTTATCAATTATTTCTCCCTTTTCTTTCTCCAGCTATTCTTTGTTCCCCTCTCTTCTCCTCCATCTTCCCTCCCTACAGTATGATAAGAGGGAGTACATGTCCTCTCCCTCCCTCTCCCTCCCTCTCCCTCTCTCCCTATTTCTCTCTCTCTCTCTCTCTATCTCTCCCTCTCTCCCTCTCCCTCCCCCCTCTCCTCTCTCTCCTCTCCTCTCTCCTCTCTTTCCTATCTCCCCTCTCTTTTCCCTCTCTCTCCCTTCTGTACTTGTTTAACCTACCCCAAAGTGAGCAGCAAGATAATGACTGTGTTATTACACGTTGCACGTGTACAATGATAATAGCGACGAAATTATTGATAAGAAAGGACGAGTTTTTTCTCTGTTAGGAAGTCCCATTGTATCGTTGTCTACCAGGTCAGCTTATTTCTGAAGCAATTTCAGCGTTACCGATGCAAACCTAACAGCCATATTAATCATTCTTAAATATATAATTATGACATAATAATAATAATAATGCTTTTCTTTGTGTTATTATGTCACAATTTTAGTGGGTAGCGCAGAATCATAGGACTTTACCACTTTAATTTACAATAGCTTGTATTATTTTTTTTGCCTAAGATTCTGCCACTGGTCGCTGCTTCACATTAAAGCAGCTACTCATTTTTCCTCACGAGGTATGAGTGGACCCCGAACAACCAAGTACAGAGAAGAAAAAATCCTCCCCCGCTGGGAATCGAACCCAGGTCACCATGTGTGCAATGCCTAGCGCGCTAACTCGCTCTGCCACAGTGACTACTTATAGGGTACATAAAACAATAATAAAATTATAGATTGTCGCCCTCTACAAAAACTCAGCTGAGGGAAGATCCGAAAGCATACTTGCCGCATTCCGCTTCTGCACCGCCAGGATTTTATCGAAAACTGAATCTTGGTGTGCAGTAGCTCGTTCCAGAAACACTCCACTCATGTCTTGGTTGTTTAGTCTTGGTAATTGCGAGTTGCTTTAATTTAATTATATATTTATTTATTTACGCTTTATTAATTGGACATATTATATACAAAACACAATTGGGCAAAATTGAGATTTCACTCAATCGAGTGAGTGTCTTCATCTTATTAATTTCATTCATAACTTTGTTTTTCTTTTTTTCCAAAAGAAGTTCAAGATTGCAATCTGTTGACCCAAAGATTATAACATGTTGACCTTTCTAAAGTTGGCACACATGCTTGCAATGTTCAGCAATATATCTTCTGAATAGCTACTGCATTTCCTCTCATATTTACATGGGTGCATATAGGTAGATAATGTAAATAGGTGTACATTAGATAAAATTGCAGTTTTTTTTAGGTACATTATTAATAAACATATTTCGGCTATTGATACAAGATGGATCAATAAAACTCGTTCTAGAGTTTTTAGGGTTTTGTTCATATTTATGAAGAAAGTCATGGTATCACGCTATCTGGATTACCAGACGCGCTAGTCTGTTAATCCAGATAGTCTAGGGATCCGTTGGTTCGAATCCCACCTAGTAGAATTTCCTCATTAATTTGAGTTTGTGAGCACATAATAATAAGACTGCGGGTTAGGTGGTAGAAAATGCTTTGAGTATAAACCTCGCCTGGTGGTTACCTTCCACTAAAGAGTGTTATTATTATTATTATGTTCAGACCGCACCACGGTTGCCGGCTAATTGCTTATCATTAACGCAACTCCATAGAGCTATAGAAAGTCCATAAAAAGAGTTATCAAAGAGTGGAGATTTCGCTTTCAATAAAACATACAAGGTATTATTTTCCGATGAGCCATCAGGTGACCATGATGGGTTTGCAGATGTATTTTTCCGTATTTTGATGAGCAGTGACCATGGTATAACTAATATGAATAACCATATGTGCACATCCCGCCAGAAAGGACGAGGTTCATATACAAAATGCGAGAACAATGAATTGGAACACATTGCCGAATGCATAATTTTCCATTTGAAATGAGGAGACTGGTGCGCGAAACTTTTGTTCCGTGTGTTCTGGATGGGTTCCCGGTGTTCCCTCTCTTGTTTTCATTATCTCTCACATACTCTCTTTTCTTCCTCCATTCTATTTATCTCTTCCTCTTTTTTCCCCTAATATCTCCCTCTCCCCCTTTCATATTCAACCTCAGTTCCCTCTCTTGTTTTCATTATCTCTCACATACTCTCTTTTCTTCCTCCATTCTATTTATCTCTTCCTCTTTTTTCCCCTAATATCTCCCTCTCCCCCTTTCATATTCAACCTCAGTTCCCTCTCTTGTTTTCATTATCTCTCACATACTCTCTTTTCTTCCTCCATTCTATTTATCTCTTCCTCTTTTTTCCCCTAATATCTCCCTCTCCCCCTTTCATATTCAACCTCAGTTCCCTCTCTTGTTTTCATTATCTCTCACATACTCTCTTTTCTTCCTCCATTCTATTTATCTCTTCCTCTTTTTTCCCCTAATATCTCCCTCTCCCCCTTTCATATTCAACCTCAGTTCCCTCTCTTGTTTTCATTATCTCTCACATACTCTCTTTTCTTCCTCCATTCTATTTATCTCTTCCTCTTTTTTCCCCTAATATCTCCCTCTCCCCCTTTCATATTCAACCTCAGTTCCCTCTCTTGTTTTCATTATCTCTCACATACTCTCTTTTTCTTCCTCCCTTCCATGTATCTCTTCCTCTTTCTTCCCCTATCTCCCTCGCCCCTCCCCTTTCATATTCAACCTCAGTTTCCTCTCTTGTTTTCATTATCTTTCACATACTCTCTTTTTCTTCCTCCATTCTATGTATCTCTTCTTCTTTCTTCCCCTAATATCCCCCCCCCCCTTTCATATTCAACCTCAGTTTCCTCTCTTCCTCCCATGTTCTCATGCTCATTCTTCTTCGTTCCTAACACTCTCTTTTTCTTCCTCCCTTCTATTTATCTCTTCCTCTTTCTTCCCCTATCTCCCTCCCCCCGTTTTATATTCAACCTCAGTAGCCTCTCTTCCTCCTATTTTCTCATGCTCATCCTGATCTATGTCTGTCATTCTTCCTTCTTTCCTACTATCTATCGTTATCTCCTTCCTCGTTCACTTTCTAATTCTTCTTTCCTTTCTTTGCATCTCCTCCTCTCTCACCCTTTCCTCTTTCTTCCTATATTGTTTTCCTTCTTTTCTTTCTCTTTCTTTTTCACTCTTTCCCTGTTTTATCTCACTTCTCTGACTTCTCCGTCCCCTTTTATCCTATTCTCTGTTACGTCTTTCTCCTTTAATTTCGACTCTTTTTCTTGTGTGCCTGCAATTCTCTTTCCCTCCCTCCCTCTTCTACTCTCACCCTTTGTAGCTTTCCATTGTCCTCATACACTCAACCTAGACACACACTCACTCACTACACAAATATCCGCGGGCGCTGTACGGGTTGAACCTATGTGTTGTCTAGAAGTCAAGTATCCTCGTAGCCTTGTCTCATTGTTTTCGTCTGCCCATCATCTTCCTTCTTCTGTTTACCTCGTTGATGTACCCACTCACACCTTCCTTCTTCTGTTTACCTCTTTGATGTACCCACTCACTCTTTCCTTATTCTGTTTACCTCCTTGATGTACCCACTCACACTTTCCTTATTCTGTTTACCTCCTTGATGTACCCACTCACACTTTCCTTCTTCTGTTTACCTCCTTGATGTACCCACTCACACTTTCCTTCTTCTGTTTACCTCCTTGATGTACCCACTCACACCTTCCTTCTTCTGTTTACCTCTTTGATGTACCCACTCACACTTTCCTTATTCTGTTTACCTCCTTGATGTACCCACTCACACTTTCCTTATTCTGTTTACCTCCTTGATGTACCCACTCACACTTTCCTTCTTCTGTTTACCTCCTTGATGTACCCACTCACACTTTCCTTCTTCTGTTTACCTCCTTGGTGTACCCACTCAAACTTTCCTTCTTCATTTTACCTCCTTGATGTACCCACTCACACTTTCCTTCTTCTGTTTACCTCCTTGGTGTACCCACTCACACTTTCCTTATTCTGTTTACCTAATTGATGCAAGAAATTCCAAGAAACCCCAGAAATTAGTATAATCTCCTGTGGGCGGGAATCGAGCTGTTGAACGCCTAGACACGAAGAGTCTAGACTAGCCTGCAGACTTCACAGACATGTAGGCAATTCATTAGAAAGAGAGAAAAAATATAGGTAAACAAAAGAGGGTCTTGATTTAGATGATTTCTACGAGTATGTTGACGCGAATTGAGACATTCTTATTAAATTTAAAACTACATTTCGGGTATGTTAACTTTCCATTTTATTATCTGGAATTAATTCTATGGAGAAAACAAAGGGAGAAATGTATATGTATGAAAATGATGTTTTGTTAAAAATTCTTAAATTTTTACGAAAGAATGTTCGTGCATCAAAAGAAGATTTGTTTCACTCATCAAAGCAGAATTACAACACTGCTAAAATGTTAAATATTAAAACTCGAATCATTTAACGCCGCTAGGGATGGGAGTTAAATGTCATTCAGTTATAGTGATGATGATGGTTAACAACAACTGAAAAACGATTTTAGTTCAATTTTTTATGTTCAAACGCAATGTGTACTGCAATTACAAGAAACTTAAATATATTGATTAATATTTCTAAACCTAGTTGTTGCTTACATTCTTTCTTAAAGATATTAAATTAATCGCTGTTCAAAGAGGTAACGTTACTCAGTGTTTCTCTGTACTATTGTTTTGCTGAAATTATGGTTAATTATTAAGATATTAATTTAGAGAAGAACCGGAATCCTAGTCACTGAGATGTTTAATTGTTAAGCTTGATAAAATAATTAATAAACACTAGTATAAGTTTAATAAATAATTAAAAAAACACTAGTAATAATTTGTATCTCACAACAACAACGACAATTGGAGCAATGGCACACGAACAATGGCATGTAGATTAGATCTTTAATGTTGTAACCGAAAGTATAATTGTTAATGAAATAAAATGTGCTTGGTTTTAAACTTACATATCTTAAGGATTAAATGCAGTAAAGAAAGAAAGAAGAGTTATAATATATTGGCAGATTTGAGTAGTCATTGTTAGAAGTTTTGATATACAATTATACAATGAAATAAAGTTTATGATTGTTTCTCCGCGGTGTATATATATATATATGTACAATGAAATATTATGTTACTTAAACATACACAATACTCCACAGGACCCGGAAAAGCTCACAGTGTAGTGCACCGCAGATAGCATGGTATCAAAACTATTACTGCTGAGAGAGCAAATAGCTCGAACAGCTGTCCAGGTATGTCTGATACTGTACATCTAATACAACTTCTCACTTTTTGATACTGATTTGTTAATTGAACTGCTTTTATTTATTTAAACTAACTTCGTCGTCTGTTTACAGTTCGCGCGTCCGAGCACATCCCCCTCTGGGTACCCTCTACCCCGTCGACATGAAGCCTGTCCCGCGAGGGTACCCGAGGACGGCCGCATGAAAGCCGAACCGCCACCCCCCCCCCCCATGGGCAGCACACAACCGAATCTCTACACAACTTGAGCACAGGTCATGGTTCGACGCCTTGACGGGCATTTACATAGTTTTTTTTTTTCGTCTTCTTGCCATGTACCAACAACCAGTAAGGTTACTATAGAATGTATGCTTCACTTTTTTATGCCTCTTTTTTGACACTGAAAAAAAATATCCTTGTTTAGCTCGTAAGTTATCCTTAAACGGATGAATCGGATTACTTTAAGAAAAGATTATTTGTCCTTGCACACTAAGACACGATACAAGGATAAATGTTAATTTAATAATGAAGTGAGAATACAGGGTGGGGCAAAAGTCTGAAACCCTGATAACTTTCGAATGGCTTATTCGAAAAATAAAAATTTTAAGGTAAACCGGGCTAATAAGACCTTCTTAGAATCGAGTCGATTTTGAGGGGGCCACTTTCATTTTTTTAAATATCGACCCCTTTCGATACAATTGGAAAGGTCTTTAAATAAAATACTTGTGTAAATTTTATTTTTGTTAATATAAACTGTTTGCAATGGCTCAATTTGTGTAGCAGTAAAGTCTGAACCCTGAATATCTTTTGAAAGATTTCTCAGTAATTAAAATGTGCCAGTAAGTTGGGGTGATTAGACTTTCCAAAAATGTATCGCACAGTGGGGTTTCTATTTAAAATAGTTGACCCCTGCCGACATGGGGCCGTAAAGAAAATCGGTCCAATCTAATATAATTATTACCAAAGATTACCGGACACAATTTTAAATTTACTGAGAACGCCTTTCGAAAGATATTCAGGGGTTTCCAGACTTTACTGCATCACAAAGTGGGCGCGATTTGCAAACATAAATTAAAAAAATAAATTTGCACCAGATGATTTCTTATTGAAGGCTTTCCAAAAGTGTATCGAAGTGGGGGTTCGTATTAAAAAAAATGAAGTTGGCCCTGCCCATCTAACAATCGACCCCACTTAAAAGAGCTCATTTAGCCCGGTTTACCGTACAAAATTTTAAGTTTTACCGAAGAAGCTTTAAAGTATCGTTTCCAATGCATAACAATAATATAATCATCTTATATTTTAACATTGTCTTCAAGGATGAATTATTATAATTTTTTTTCTCAGTGATGTACCAACCATTTAAGGTACCTATAGAATTTATTGCTTTCGGTCACTTTTTTTCGAAATGGAGCTGATAACATTTACATATGTCGTTTTTGACACTGAGTATTGACTAGAGTTATCCTCGCATTTGGGATTATTTAACGACATGTTTAAATTTGTCCTTGGACTTAAGCTCGAATAATGGATTTAGTTAGTCTTAATAGGCAGTATAATATAAGCTAATTTATATTTATTTATATTTTTTTTCTCATTATGATGCGTCTTTTTTTCTGCATGTACCAACCAGTAAGGTAGCCTATAGAATGTATTGCTTTCGGTCATTTTTTCGAAATTGAGCTGATAACATTTTTCATTCTTGACGTCTTTTTTGTTGTCTATGTACCAACCAGTAAGGTACCTATAGAATGTATTGGCACTTTCGGTCACTTTTTTTCGAAATTGAGCTGATAACATTTTTCATTTTGACGTCTTTTTTCTTGCTATGTACCAACCAGTAAGGTACCTATGGAATGTATTGCTTTCGGTCATTTTTCGAAATTGAGCTGATAACATTTTTCATTCTTGACGTCTTTTTTCTTGCTATGTACCAACCAGTAAGGTACCTAAAAATGTATTGCATGTATGCTTTCGGTCACTTTTTTTCGAAATTGAGCTGATAACATTTTTCATTATTGACTCTTTTTTCTTGCATGTACCAACCAGTAAGGTACCATAGAATGTATTGTTGGATTTGCTATTTCGGTCTTTTTCTTTGTCTTTTTCGAAATTGAGCTGATAACATTTCAAAGAGAGTCAAGACTATACTGTACTGACAGTAGAGGGTTCAGTAGTCTGCCCGGAAATGTTTTTTTTTTTTTTTTTTTCATAACCATTTTTGACATTCATTGAAATATTTAATTTTGGTTTTTTGTGCGTAACATCTCTTAATAGGTCATTTGAAATAGTGCTGTCCCCCATTCGCTAGAAACTCACAAAACAATCTACTCAAATCAATCTTTCCTAGCGTGTCCGGGGTTTGGACCTGAAGCCAGCGCTCAGCTTACGAGCGTATAATATGTATTTGAGTTCTTGTCTACCAAGTACCTGTCCTTGCTGCACGTTGCTCAACTTCAGTGATCATACGAGAACTAGAAGTCGTCGTGGTCCAGTGGGTAACTCACTCGCGGTTTGCTCTCAAGCGACCCTGTGGTTCGAATCTTGCCCGGGGGGTAGATAAGTTTCTTCTCTGTACTTGGAAGGCCCCGGGTCCCTTAATATGAGAAACGTAGATGTGATATTACCACTGTTTCATGATCAAGCTTTCTTCTTTATCTGTTTAGTGTTAGTTGCTTAAATGCTGAGTATGGTTATAAGCCCGCTTTGCGCTTGTTATAGCTATCCATGTATATATTGTACATATTAGATTGATTGTTATCTTATGTTGCTTACAAAAACTTGGTGAGAATTTCTTCACCACTGTAGAATCCTAAAAAAAAAAACATTAAAATATATTTTATTGCTTATTTTTATTTCTCATGCTTTGTGTATACTGCAATTGAATGCTAACTACCATTATTTTCTGACAAGTACTTTACAAACCTGAATTCATGTGTGATAAGCTTTCGCGCATTAGCTTGCATTTATGTGCACTACACTCATAACCACATACCAGACCACAGACATACATAGATTGTTCGGTCGGTATTTGGCCTCATCAATGTTTTGCCCCTGTTTGATATGATTCTCTGCGGCCTTCTTTGACAGGTCACTTGTCACGTATCTATCTGTGATACACTGAAAACCAGACCATACATGCATACACACATACACAGTATACAGTCAAATCTGGATATAAGAGATGTAACCTAGATATAACCGTGCACTGGTAGTCAAGTGGTTAACGCGCTAGACTGGTAATCCAGGTAGCGTAGGTTCGAATCCCACCCAGGGCATGAATTTTTCCTCATTCATTTGAGTTTGTGACCACATAATAATAAGACTCTAAAGGTCAGGTGGTCGAAAATGCTTTGTATCAGCTATACTCAGTACTCACATTAACCTCATCCAGCTTGAGTAGGGCCGGAAATTATGTTGTCAAATCTTCGTAATAATGTTACCCAAACCTGCTGTTTTTTACTTTCCTTATCCTATATAAGGAAAGTATTGTATTCGTCGAAAATTTGACCCACCCAGTTTTTCACATTTCTGGACGAATCATACATAGCCTCAGGACACCAAAAAAGTTATTTTCAGCCATTGGTCCGTGCGTCTGTCTGTCTGTGTGTGTGTGTGTGAACAGGATATCTCAAGAACGGTATGAGCTAGAGACTTTAAATTTGGTATGCAAATCAATTTTATACACCAGCCGAACCATGAAACTTTTGGTTGAAATCGGCCGCAAATATTGGCCGCAAGCGCCGCTTCTATGAATGGGTTAAAGATAAAAAAGTTAGAGAACAACATTTTCTTATATTAAAAAAATAATAGGGGTCTTTTCTATTCATTTTTTTGATATCTTGAACTTTTTGGACCTTGGCCCCAATTTACCGGTATATTGGGGGGGACCCGCTTTGACTAACTTTTTTATTATTCATCCTAGATGGGGATTGTGACATATCAAATCCAATGATTTTGAGGTGCTGATTACGAATTCGGCTTTGCTTTTTAGCTAACTGTTACCTTTGAGTCACCACTGGCTTTTGATCCTGTTCCCATTCCTAATATGATAAGGAAAGTCGTGTGATGCTTACACCAGATTTTTTCTTCTTTTTTTCTCTTAATGATGAGTGTTTCACAGCCTTTTTATTTCGTAGCCATGAAACAGGAGCTACTGTAGACGCTTCTGGTCTATGTTTTAGCCTGCCCACCCCGTAGTATGCCTCCCCTCTGATGGGTGAGAAATGACACAATACTTCCCATTCAGGTGCTGGGTCAACACCTAAACAGGACACAATACTTCTGTGGTGTTTATACACAATAAGGGTGGTGTGGAAGAGAATGCCGTTGGCATTAGCACCGCCCTTGATCAAGTTTTGTTTTATTAATTTCAATTTCTATTTATATATTCTATCATCATCATCATCATCATAGGGTGGCGTCATCGTGAACGATGTTAGCCAGTCAGTGGAGGTATGATTCAGCAAAACAGCACTGCTACCACTGTCTTTACAAGGAGACTAATAATTGAAAAGGGCCCCCTGAACCAAGCCAATGCTTGTTTACTCCCTGTTTATAGTCCCCCAGCCAGATATATATGCTATGTGAATTTTAAATAAAACTTGATAGAACGTGTTTACTAATAATATTTATCAATTAGCTGTTCAACCAAATGAACTTGCTAGTCCTATTCGAGCAGTGTAAATAAGAAATAATTATCATCTCCGCCAAGCCCCGGCTAATGTTTGTCAATTCTTCACTCCGCACAATATGGACGTCACTTTCTCCTAGTAATTTGCAGTATGCAAAATGCAATTTCCGCTTATCCATGAGGCAATGGTCTGAGGGTACGTAGGAATCTATCAAGGAAGATCACACTATACAGGGTGTACCAGACTCATGGTGACAGAGGACCGAATTATGAAACAGGATTAAACATCTAGGATTTGTTAATCCGAGCCACTATCACTTAACAGCTGATAGAAATGCGCTGTGATTGTTTGAAATTCCCATCTTGAAGGCGTGTTAAAGTATAGTGTAGGATTAGTTAATCTAAGCCTGTTTCATAATACGGGCTGGCGAAGGGTTGCTAGATCTCGTCATTTGCCTTTGTCTTCTGAGATTTTGAAATTCAATACAATACAAACTAAAGTGGTGGTGGTTGAATATAGCTTTTTATTTTAGTCCAAAATTCAGGCCATTTTATGAGATTTTAACAAAGCATCTATAAATTCCTTAGCACAAACTACAATTAAATGAAGAAAAAATTGTACTCAAAATTTGAAAATTTCAACAACAGCAAATGAGGAGGTCTTTGGAAGAAGGGCACTATTGCAAAAAGTTCATTTTGAGATAACGCGATTTTAAGTTTTCAAAGACTCATAAAATGTTAAAGAAATATCTCAGGTAATTGAAATAGTAAACTATGATGAAAAATGTTCTTTTATATCGATTTGAAAGGTCAATTTCGGCATGAAAGGCTTTGATTCCGCAGAAAAAGGGAAATTCTAAGCATCAAAGATTGTCCTTTTTCCAGAGAACTGAAAAAAAATAAAGAAGTATTACTTTTTTCACAGGATGTATTATGATTTTTTAATTGTAAAATGAAAAATCACACTTCTTACAATGTCTTTATATAACAAATAAAAAGAAAAAAAATACACTGCCAATCGTGGACACAATACTTCCTCGTGACTGGTTCACATTGTTTACTCTTGGCAATTTTGAGGTTTTATATAACATCACTTGTATCTCCAAAACAGCTTAACTGATTTTCTTCAAATTTGTTTTAAATGGTAGAATACTGTTTTTTTCTACAGTCTAGAATTTTAGATCCTACTAAAAAATTTGTCTAAATATAATAACCACGTATTAATGCTGATCTCTGGAAAAAGGACAATCTCGAAAGGTAAATTTCATTGGTCAACAATCTCGGATATCATCGGAACCACTCCCCCCACCACCATGAAACAAAAAGCGTCTAATAGTAAAAAACATGGGGAATTCAAAAATGTAATCTCCCGAAAAAGGGCAATCTCGCCATATTTACCTTCTTCCAAATACCTCCTCAAATATGGACGTCCCCACCCATTTTCTACTATAGAACCAAGAAAGTTTTCAAAAATGAAAAAGAAAAACACCTTATTGTAAAAAGTCCAATTTTACTACGCTTGATGGGTGTCCACGTTATTCTATTTCACCCTGTATAGCTTATCATTTACGAATATTAACGCCATGTAGCTTATGTATGTCGCTGTCGCCATTTAATTTCTGCGTGTGATAATATACAGGGTTTCTGAGTGAATGTTTTATTTTATTCTTTATCTACGTGATCCATATGAGCAGATTTTGTGCCAACACTAAACAGCCGTAGGTCGAGGGGTTGAATTGTATTCACACGCTAGTTTTAAATTTAGTTATTCTTTTCTTCTTCTTTTACTCTGTCTTATCCCGCTCAAGCAGGGTCGACGTTGTTCAACCTCATGGTTGAGGGAAGTTGGTTTTGGCACATTCTTTTACGGCTGGATGCCCTTCCTAACGCCAACGATTCTATTTGATTTAAGGTCCTGGATTAGGACGGGGGTTTTAACCTCCATTCGCTGGGAATCGTACCAGCTATCCACATTAACCTCACCTAGCCTGGGTAGGGCCGGAAATGCCAGCCTCACATGCCAGGAACAGAATATTTTGTGTGAAAAGTCTGCTCCGACCGGGGTTCGAACTCAGGATCTCTGGACTACGGGCAGTAGTCCTTTAGTTATTGAACACCTTTTATTTGTAATTTATTTGCATTAACAATTTGTACATAATAGCTGTATAATGGGTAACACATATCTAATGCTTACTACCCCACACTAAGAGCATTCAGTCCTCTTGTTCTGTAAGCAGATACACCCAACCGACTTCCTTTTAGTACGAACGTCAGGTTTAAGGTCTTGGTGTAGTGCTTATGGCCAAGCCATTTTGTTAATAGTCCCTCAGACGTCCTTGTTCGATTCCCGCCCGGGACAGATCTCAGATTGGTTTCCATTTTGAAACAATAGGACCCTTTACTCTTTACGAGGTGGCGCCAAATTATTAAATAAGATTACTACAAATATAAGGGAAGACCGCCATTTTGCGGCCGCAAGGGCCGCTTCTTTGAATTAGTTAAAGACACAGGGGTTTACTCAGATCATTTTTTGATATTTTGAACTTTTTGGAGCCCGGCCCCAATTTACCGGTATTTTTTAGTGTCCCGCTTGGACAAATTTTTTAAATTTAATTCTAAATGGGGGCTGTGACATATCAAATGCAATGATTTTGAGGTGCCGATTACGAATTTGACATTATTTTTTAGCTAACCGTTGAGTCACCAGTGGCGGTGATAAGGAAAGTCGTGTGGTGTCACAGCAGATTTTCTCGTTATGAGTTCGCACATCATCCCCAGTCCATCCTGTACACAGGCTTTGTCAATACAGATGACACATAGCATGGAGGTGTTATGTACTGCACAGTATGTGTGAGGGTCACACACAGGAAGAAGATGTGTACAGGGTGTACCAACCTCAGTACACCAGTCTTCTTCTTATTTTACTCTGACTTATCCCGCTTAAGCAGGGTCGACGTTGTTCAACCTCATGGTTGAGGTTGGTTGGTTTTGGGACGTTTAGTAATAGTAGTAAACTCTTTATCGAAATTTATTTACATAAATCACAAAGGGCGGGATTTTTGCCTAAGGCAATCTCCACCTTTGCTTAGGGAAAGTGTTGCTTTGTAAACTATATGTATATTGATTCTAAATAAAACAATCTATCTTATCTTATCTACCATCCAACCTACATACTCTTAAGTCAACCATACTAACCAGTGGTTAGTATAGTTGAGTTAGAACTAGGAGGTTGGCGTTCAAGTCCTTGTAGCCAGGGGGTAGAAGAGTAGGCAAACTCTAAGTGGGAGGGGAGGGAACTGCAAGAAGTTGACCACCAGGCCAGCTAGCTTGGAGACAATACAAAGGGCAATATTAGAGCGCGATCAGCTCGGTGGTTAAGTACGCGCTTGCCATGTGGAAGGTCCCGGGTTCGATCCCCCGAACCGACAAAAAGATTGAATTCTAAATTTGGTTACAGTTGTTTGTAAGGCCCAGCATCTAATTGGGAAGTATTGTGTCACCTCTCGACTGTCAGAGGGGAGAAGACATACTACGGTGTGGTCAAGCTACAACACAGACCACAAGCGTCTACAGTAGCTCCTGTTTCATGGCTACGAAATAGAAAAGGCTGTGAAACACTTATCTTTTTTCTTTCCCATGTAGAGCAGTCAACCCAAAGGTTCGCATTTGGTTATGACAGTTGCATTTATGAGTGAATGTTCATTTTACCGTACATTGGTTGTCAAGTGGTTAAGGAACTAGTCTGATAATCCAGGTAGCGTAGGGAGCCGTTGGTTCGAGTCCCAACCAATGCATGATTTTTTTCTCATTTATTTGAGTTTGTGACCACATAATATTTAGATTTTGAGGTTTAAGTGGTAGAAAATGAAAATGCTTTAAGCAATAACCTTGCCTGGTGGTTACCTTCCACTAAAGAGTATTATGATTATTCTCACTCAATCCTGATGACTTCTAAATTTAAGGCAAAGTCCACTTTGTTTTTTGCTCCTCCTTGTCCTAATATAGTCCTCCCGAGACAATTTCTCGTAATTTTATTCCATAGAACGCCTTGAATTCATGATTAGATCTCGAGACAATGCTGACTTGAGTTTCTTCGAAATTTCAAAACGCCCGAGTTCACAGCCTAAAAATTAATGATATCAAATCGAGTGAAATTATTAGATTGCTAAAAATAAAATTCCTTTCATATCATAGGGGAGGTATGTAAGTGTGTGTACATGTATGTATGTATGTGTGTAATGTGTATGTATGTATGTCCCCATCAAAACTGTGTGCACGAGGATAGTTTTATCAAAAGTATTTCAGTCAAGTAAAGAGGGGAGATGGTTATTTTATTTATTTTCAAATTGCTTGCGAAATAAGTGTACGTAGAAAATATTAAAGAGCAAACCTCCGCTTTTATTGTTTTTCTCAGACTCGACATTCGGAAATACCGTTGTTTCGTTTTTGTCAAAGACTGCTACAGCAAGGGAAATCGTGTGTTTTTCTTTTCAATACATAATTTGTAGTTTTAAAATTGTTGTTCTAGTTGCATGAGTTGTGAAGTACGATTCTTGTACTGTCACTTCGGAGAAAAGTTGTGTACCAAAACGCTTCGTTTGTGACTTTTTTGAACAGTTTTTACAATATTTATCTTATTAAAAAAAGTATTTAAATTCAATATTTTGTAATTTTTTATTGTTGTTCGCCAATTCATTTTGTGTAAACTCAACTTGTATCTGAGGGTATTGTTGACTCTTATCACCATAGCAACGAAAAATCTTTATGAATTTATGTTTGTGCAGATGTAAATTATAGCAGGCGGCAAGTGATTTTTAGAACACACTGTATACTGTGGTGAAATGTTTGAATTTAACTAGCGAACTAATTGTTTTAACAGTGTAACTGATACGTCCTGTATCTATTTACTGGAATTTTTATCAGTGCAAAAAAAAATCGTACGAAAGTACAACATGGAGTTGCGCATGAGCAATATACGAATGGAAGACAATGACTAATGGCATATTTTCAATTTTCCCCACCTTCAGCACAAGATTTTTTATCTTTTGAAGGTGGGTATACCTCATTATTTGTTGAAGATGTTTATTTGTGAAATATTAATACATGGAAACTTAAAAAAATTCAACACATAACGGAAGGATGGAGCTATAATTTGATCTATATTTGAAAAAAAAATGGAAACTTAAAACTAAAAAAGAAAAATCGTATCGGACACCCTGTATAAGCAGACAGATCAAGATGGATGAAGACCCGGGCTATTTGAGCCAAAAGGTAAAATTAAATGAGACGTTTCTGGTCAGGCTGACCTTTGACCTAACGTATGTGCTACCCTGTATACTTTTATAGTTCGTGAAAACGTTGAGAAATTTCTAGGCTAGGTTTTGAGGTGAGAAGATAGCAACTAAATTTGAGAAACAAGTTTGTATACGAGTATGGATGACTAATATGAATGACATATTATTCATTTCTCATTGAGCACTCTGTATATTCAGACAAATTCTAGGCTAGTTTTTTAGGTGAGAGATAGCCATTAAATTTCAGAAACAAGTTGTATACAGTATGGATGACGAGTATGAATATCATATTATTCATTTCTCATTGAGCACTCTGTATATTCAGACAGGATGAAGCCGCGGGGCTATTTGAACAAAAAGTAAATTAATTAATGAAATGTTTCAGTTTTAGCATAGCTTTTAATTGAAAGAACTTTATTATACTACTGTCAAGCTGAAGTCAGTAAAAAGATGAGAGTTTTTAAGGCTATTCTGAACCAGATCAGTGAACTACCACTTTATTTATTTATTTACACTTCATTAATTGGACATATTATATACAACAAAGATAATTACAAATACAATATATATAGAAGTAAAAAGAGAAAAAAAATAAATAAATATATACATAATATATGTCCTAACTAAAGGGCGGGGTTATTGCCTTTGGCAATTTTCTTCCACCCAACCTTTGAAATTTTTCGCAATAACCAACCAATCAGAGTTCGTTGTAAGCGAGTTAAATGCATCGGTTCCCGTAGGCGCACCCAAGTTAACCTACGTCCAGCGAGGTGAAGACTTCGTGATGCTGGCTTTCCGGCCCAACCCCAGGCTGGGTGAGGTTAATGTGGGTAGCAGTTTTGTGAGTTGTCTGCGAGTGGAAGGTAACACCTCCGTCGTGATATGACCAAGCAGTTGATAGCGACATTAAAACTCAATTAAAAAAGAGTGCGTTGTGTGACGGTTGAAACGGAGATTTGGGAGTATGGGAGTGAGAGTGGTTTCTGGAATGCCTGATGACCGGACTCGTGGTTTAACCACTTAACCACCAGTCCACCAATGCATCACATCATTGTAGTTGGGAAACACTCGCGTTTATCCAATCACTCATTCGCGCTGATGCAATACAAAGTGTGAGTAAGACCTGATGTAGAATATACAAAGTGTGTGTTCATTGTTTTCATATTTCATTCCATATTGATGATTGATAACTGATGACGGTGAGATATTGGGAATTCAATGTGAGAATAATTTGTAATAATAAATCAGTATAAAACAGAACAGAATTACAGAAAAGGAGTTGTACGATATAATACATGAATAACAGAACATACATGGACAGCATGTTTTGAACTTATTAGCTCTCATCAGCAGGTATTCTGATTTTGGGATGACTAATCTAGGATGGGTGACCATTCGAATTCGAACCCTCGTGATGCTGGCTATTCCCAGCCCCACTCAGGCTGTTGAGGTTCATGTAAAAGTGCACCGGTAGTCAAATGGTTAAGGCGCTAGTCTGGTAATCCAGGTAGCGTAGGGATCCGTTGGTTCGAATTCCACCCAGTGCATGAATTTTTCCTCATTAATTTGAGTTTGTGACCACATAATAATAAAGACTCTGAGGGTTAGGTGGTAGAAAATGTTTTCAGCATTAACCTCGCCAGGTGGTTACTTTCCACTAAAGAGTGTCTTTATTTTTATTATGTGAGTTGCAGGTTTGTGAGTTCCCAGCCAATAGAGAGTGACACCTCCGTCGTGATATGACCATGCATTTCTCTTATCCTTCCTCTGCCTCCTTCCTTATCTTTCTCTCTATCCTCCTCTTTCTTCTCTTATTCTTCTTCTCCTCCTTTTCTTACTTCTTTTTCTCCTCCTTACTTTCTTCTCTTATTCTTTCTCCGCCTCCTTCCTTATCTTTCTCCTATCCTCCTCTTTCTTCTCTTATTCTTCTTTCTCCTGCTTTTCTTACTTCTTTCTCTCCTCCTTATCTTTCTTCTCTTATTCTTTCTCCGCCTCCTTTTTTCTCTTTCTCCCTATCCTCTTTTTTCTTTTCTTATTCTTCTTTCTCCTCCTTTTCTTACTTCTTTCTCTCCTCCTTATCTTTCTCCCTATCCTCCTCATTCTTCTCAAATTCTTCCTCCTTTTTCTTTATCTCTTTTCCCTTTCTTACTTCTTCTCCTCCTCCTTCCTCCTGTTTCTCTCTTCTCTTCTTTTCGTCCTCATTTCTTCTTAATCGTCCTGATTTTCATTCCTTATTATCTAGTCTGACATAATGACCCATTAGGATAAGAACAGTCTCGCTTCTTGTTGAAAAAATTAACGAGACGGCAAAGTTTATGTACAATACTTGTACTAGCTGTTAGCCCGTGCTTTATGACGGGCCTGAATTTGAACTCAACAAAGTTATGTCCGTACTAGTAGGTAGGTACCTTGATCATTATCTCTGAATGCCTGATCAATTGTAGGAGGTGACTTCTATCAATGTTTCGATGTGTGTTACCTTTTGGTCTGTACAAATGGAATGAACATAACCTGATGCGCTGGGAGACCTTAATTTTATTGTCTCGCTAGGGAACATTAGGTGAACAGATACAGTTGTATATTTATTGTTCTTATTTTTAAGATATTTCTATGTTTGTATTTTGAATTTGTACCACGTACGTATGTATATTTGTACAAGAAAAACATTCATAAATAAAATAAATAAATACAGTTTCAGCTTTGCCAGACCAAAAGACAGTAACATAAATCATTGGCGCTTTTAGGCATTCGTTTTGGCGATAGGCAGACCATCTGACCGTAAAATATGGAAGAACCAACCAACCTCAATCATGAGGAAGAGGTTGAAGAATGCCAACCCCGAATAGGGAGAATACCACTCGCCGTTTGAGATTTACATAAGTTATATTAAGATATGTATATTATGTGCTTAGGTAAACAATGCTTGACTTTTATGAGCTCTGCTTAACTTTTCTCAATGGGAAAGTCTAATTGCTTGTAAAATTTAATCGCTAATGATGTTCTTTTTGCTCTGGGTATTTGAGTGAAAGTCAAGAAGCGACTGTTTAAACTAGTTCAAATAATAATATTAAAAACACTGCCAATTATGGACACAATACTTCCTCGTGATTGTTTCACATTGTGTACACGTGCGAATTTTGAGTTTTTATACTAAATTACTTGTATCTCCAAAACGGCTAAACCGATTTTCTTCAAATTTGTTTTATATGGTAGAAAACTGTTTTTTCTACATTTTAGATTCTACAAAAAATTCTGTATCGGCAAGTCGTGGTTCTTATTTTTTGACTTTATTGTCCAAAATTTCGGATTTTCTTAAATATCAGAGTCAAATTATAATTAATTAAAAAGAAAATATAAAAAGCCTGTGTATATTGATAATATGCATATACATACAAAATTTCATCAAAATCGGGTGTACCGTTCACGAGATATAAGCATTTAAGTAAAAAGTTAGTGGTCAGGCGCATGGTCTCTTTCACCCAGAGCCGCTTATACGAATTAAATGAATTTAAAATGGGACCATCTACAGAATGTCTCCTAGATGTGTACAAAATTTCATCAAAATCGGTCGAGTAGTTTCCGAGATTTGCGCGTTACAAGGAATCGTTTTAACAGACCGACAGACGGACACAAAACCAAATTTGCTCAGGAGGTTATGAAACGTCCAGAAATATGAAAAAAATTGAAATCGGAGCAAAAAAATATTTTTTTTTACAAAAACGAACACAATACTTCCGATTTCTAATATTAGAAATTTCTCGGAAGTAAAAAACTGAAGGGGTATTTTTCTTTTGGATAAAAAAAAATTCCAGGTTCGGTATTTCCAAATATTTCCAGTTTAGCTCTATTCCAGTTTAGGTATTTCCTCTATTCGTGAAAGAAAAATACTTTTTTTATATTTAAAAAAAAAAACATGAAAATTATTATCAAAAAAAATCATTATATCAATATGCGCCTTCGTCTTCGTCTTCGTCAACATCAAATTAACACAGGAAAAGTTGGACTGAGTTCAATGACCTATCGTCTGCTCTTGATGTGGCTGCCTGTAGTCGTTCTCTTCCACACAACTCCATCTGTATATTGTTCTAACATTGACCATTGACCCTCGACACGATGTCTGGCTTTTCCATATGATTCATTTCATTTAGCTCTATTGCTTTTACTTTCCATCACCCAGGTATAGAAATTATTTTTACTTTCTATTGACTTTGAGCTGTGGAGGCTATTGCAATATTTTTTCTCGTTGTTCAAAATCCATTCAACCGTTTTCACGGTCAGTTGGCTGGCCATATTGCTTGCGACATGAAGGGTTCAGGCTTTGTGCTTTATGGTTTATTTTTCATAGTAGAATATACATTATACATACATTGTTAGTATTTTAATAGTATTTTTATTGTTTAAAAATACATAAAAATAGTCAATTTGCAGACTAAAGATTATACATTATCTAAGAATTACCTATTGCAATGGAAACTTACTTTGAGTCAGTTGGATGTCACCTCTCATTATGTCACTGAAGTTAAGCAACATCCAGCTAGATGAGAACTAGGATGAGTGACCATTCAAGTTCGAACCCTCGCGATGCTTGCTATTCTCGGCCCTACTCAGGCTGGACGAGATTCTTTGTGAGTTTCCAACGAATGGAGGGTAACACCTCTGTCGCGCGATATATGACCATGTAGTTGAAAGCGGTAAAACCCCCATCTTTCATTATATAAATTTGAAATTATCCCCTTATAGGGTGAGTAAAAATACTCACGCCACCCTTCACACTCAGTACAGCCAGCACACAACTAAAATTTAAAAAAAATACAGTACTATATTTTAAGATGGTCTGTTTTTTATACAGGGTTTTCACATCAAAGAGTTTCATTTTTCTAACAATTACGATTCATGAGATACAAGAAGGAAAACTTAGTGGGGTGGGATGAAACTTTATGCTCTCCCTGTATGCAAAAAATAAAAATGACTACCGTATGAATCAATATCTCCCGACTCTTGTATCTCACATGTTGGGGGGTTTTTTTTAAAGAAAATTATCTGAAGGGTACTTAGGGCCACATTATGGAACAGGATTAAAGTTAAGCTAAGCCATGCCCTCAATTTGAAAGTTTCGACGAATTACAGCGCACTATAGCCCGAGTTAAGGGACAGTGTCCCTATCCACTTATCATGACCCTAATCCTGTTTTATAATTTGGCCCTTATTCTCTAAGGAAGGCATTCTGTGTGACGCTTGTGTGTGTTTTGCTTTCTGTTTCAAGCTGCCCTCGAAAGTAAGTAGACTCAGCCGTGAGGCGTGTACCGGTTGGGTGGAAGAGATTGCCCCAGGCAACAAACCCGCCCCGCCCTTCAGTTAGGACATGTGTATTGGTTTTACTCTTCTCTTCTCTTGTCTTCTCTTCTCTTCTCTTTATTTTCTATTACATATCTATAATTATCGTCATTTTACTTCCGATAAATTTCTAATATTAGAAATCGGAAGTATTTTTTATATTTTTATTATTATTGTTTTGTTGCAATTTATTTTTATTGAATGTTCCAATAGTAAATAATGAAATAATAATACGATTTAATAATATTATAGATTGTCGAGGCTTTTTGGTTTTTGCGTTAGGCTTCAGAGTTGGGGTGTAGATTGTAGATGATTGTGGCTTCAATACAGGGCCACAATCTACCATCAGTAGTGTAGAAGTGAATACATAGATGATTTTATAATATAATTTGAAGAGAAAAAAAAAAAGTAAGATGACTGTATGGAGGTTTGAACGGGGAATTGAGGCTATTGCCGGCAGGTGCCCCCTTTCAATCGCCCATCAGGGGTGGATGGAGAAAGCTTACAACAAAAAAGATGATCAGTCGAGTGGGGGATATCCCCGGCATGCTCACTACAGCTGAATTTTAACAATTTTTTAACTGGCTGAGTTTTAACTGTCGCATGAATTTTATTTTCTATATGGGTTTTTGTTTATGATGGTCATAAACATAGGTGCACTGGTAGGTGGTCAAGTGGTTAACGCGCTAGTCTGGTAATCCAGATAGCGTAGGGGTCCGTCGGTTCAAATCCCACCCAGTGCATGGAACCATATTATAATAATAAGACTCTGAGGGTTAGGAGGTAGAAAATGCTTTGAGCATTAACCTCGCCTGGTGGTTACCTTCCACTAAAGAGTGTTATTATTATTATTATTATTCACAAACCCTCAGAGTCTTATTATTATGTGGTTACAAAGGCAATAACAGTTGCGTTCATACGTACATTATTCTCTCCTTGGCCAAAGTCTTGGTGGAAAGAAATTACTGTACACTTATTGTTGTTATCGTTGTTTACTGTTTACATTGTTAATGGACTAACACAGGCAATGGTCGGCGCTCATGTATATGAGGCACTTGATGTGCGACCGTTGTGTCGGATATCAGAAGGGTATTTGGGGTTATTCCGATCCACGTCATTGTTGGTGTGTGGCGGGCCGGGGACTATCCAGGCAGTAAACTTATATATTTATTATGTTATTGTTATTCAAAACATTGTAATGAAATAATGATGTACAAATAAAGCGCGAATCTTTAAAAAAAAAAAAAAAAAAAAAAAAAAAAACAGACTAAACAGGAGTGCTCAGGTAGTCAAGTGGTTAACGCGCTAGTTTGGTGATCCAGATAGCGTAGGGGTGCGTTGGTTCGAGTCCCACCCAGTGCATGAATTTTTCCTCATTAAATTGGGTTTGTGACCACATAATATAATAAGACTCTGAGGGTTAGGTGGTAGAAAATGTTTTGAGCATTAACCTCGCCTGGTGGTTACCTTCCACTAAAGAGTGTTATTATTATTATTTTAAATAGACCAGTAGTCTATGCTCGGGGATAGTATGTGGAGTAAGCAGACCAGTATTCTAGCTAGATTTGTGTTGGAGGAGTCTAGTAGTCTGGCTGAGGGACAATATTTGCGTGTGTTTCATGGCCCAAAATTAAAATACTGATGTCTGAAATGAATCCATACTTTACACAAATCAATTCACTCTTCTTGTTCCTTCTTCTTTCACTTTGCTTTTTCTCAATCCTACTACTTGGGGTCGGCATTGTTCAACCTTGTCCGTATGGTTGAGGTTGGTCGGTTCTGGCACTCCTCTCTAACATCTTACGACTGGTTGCCCTTCCTAACGCCAACCCTGATCAGGGCGCCAGCCACTTGTGTGATATTTGTCTTTTGGCGTGACTTCGCTGATGTTACCATTTTCACAAATCAATCCATAATTCCATCGATTTCTCATGATGATCAATTCGTTTCTCAATGATGCGTCTTTGTTTCATTCTATAGATAGGTTTGTTTTCCCATTTGTTTTCCCATTCGTCATTTTAGGAGAAATAACTTAATCAGCACCACTGATAAAATAGTGAGATAAATGTTGTGTGAATCTGATTTAATGGTTGTGTCGCTTTACTTATTTTAAAAATTTGTGAACTCAAAGAAATGCTTATTAATTCAAAGAAACGCTTATTAATTCAAATAAATTCTTTAATTGACCTTGCACGTACATAATATTTGACGTGACTGCAGACTAGCTTCATCATCATAGGGTGGCGTCATCGTGAACGATGGTAGCCAGACAGTGGAGGAATGGATCAGCACACTGTCTTTACAAGGAGGCTAATAATTGACAAGGACCCCCAGAACCAAGTCAATGCTGGTCTACTCCCTGTTTATAGTCCCCCAGCCAGACTTGGCTTTTTATCTCTGAAAAATTTCATTGGTGGTTCACTGATCTACTCCCTGTTTATAGTCCCCCAGCCAGACTTGGCTTTGATGATGAAAAGAAAAAATGCATAACAAAATTCAGGTCGTTAAATTCTCATCTTCTCTTCGTCTTTTCTCTCCCAATACCTCCCCACTCACTCCCAAGGTATGCCGGAAGTTGCCTCCCCTAGAATATTTAATTCTCCCTCCTAGATCCTCCTCCTCTCCTCGCTGACAGGGAATGCCAGAAGCTGTAACTCCTTTTTTTAATTTAGGTTTAACGTCGCTTTCAACTGCATGGTCATATTGGTCATATCACAACGGGGGTGTTACCCTCCATTCGCATCAGGAAACTCACAAACCTGCTACCCAAATTAACCTTGGTAGGGCCGGAATGCCAGCATCACGAAGTCTTCACCTTGCTGGACGTTGCCTAACTTCGGTGATCCTACGAGAACCGGTGCAATCAACGCGCCATCGACGCTGGCAAACTAACTCCCCTTTTGTAGTCATACCTGTGGCCAAGTGGTAGCGCACTAGGCATGGTGACCTGTGGGTTCAATTCCCAGCTGGGCAGGATTTTTTCTGCTCTGTGCGTGAATGTCCGAGGTCCACATTTTCCTCGTGAGGAAAAATGAGTATCTATTTTGTGAGCAGCGATCAGTGGCGGTATTAGGCAGAAATAAGATATTACGATATTAATGGCACGAAAAAGTCCTATAATTCTACTCTACACCAATAAAATTGTGATATTTATAATAACATTAATAACACAAAGAAACACATTTATTTATTATTTTATGAGAATATGCTTTGTGAGTAGCGATCAGTGGCGGCATTATAGGCGAAAATAAGATATTAGCATATCAAATGTACGAAAAAGTCCTATGATTCTGTGCTAGTACCTCAGCAAATAAGCTGAATTGGAACCAGTTGTTCTGATAAATGTTTTAATTTTAATGTATGTAATATTTCTGTTCCAAATAAAGGTTTGTTTATTTAGTTATTTATTTATCTGAGCGCACGGTAGTGCGCCAGGCCAAGCTCCAGTTTATTTATGCTTTGTGAGTAGCGATCAGTGGCGGCATTATAGGCGAAAATATAAGATATTAGCATATCAAATGTACGAAAAAGTCCTATGATTCTGTGCTACCCACTAAAATTGTGATATGATAACACACAAAAAAAACACATTTATTTATTTAATCCCCCCTCCCGTGTTGCAGGGTATTAAATATTATTCACACCTCCTAATGTCTTAATACCCCATAAGAGAGGTCTTACTACTAATAGTAATGATAATCTCCTCCTAATCCCCCCCTCCCCCCTCCCGTGTTGCAGGGTATGCCCCATAAGAGAGGTCTTACTACCTACTAATAATAATGATTATCTCCTCCTAATCCCCCCCTCCCGTGTTGCAGGGTATACCCCATAAGAGAGGTCTTACTACCTACTAATAGTAAGACCTCTCTTATGGTTATCCCCCCTCCCCCTTCCCGTGTTGCAGGGTATACGGTATACCGGTATACCCTATAAGGGAGGTCTTACTACCTACTAATAGTAATGATTATCCCCCCCTCACCCCTCCCGTGTTGCAGGGTATTAAATATTAATCGTACCTCCTAATGTCTTAATACCCCATAAGAGAGGTCTTCCTACTAATAATAATGATAAGTAAACTACTAATAATAATAAATAAAAAAAAATAAGTAAAAAAAATAATCTTTTTTTTTTAACTTATTTATTTTGTCATTTATTATTATTATTTTTTCTTTTCTTTTCTTAATTTTATACTGTTACCTGTACTTTGTCCTCCTAATAAAGCTTAAAAAAAAAAATGGAACGGGAAAATCCCATTGGGAAATCTATTAACACTTAGACGACCGGCATGGTTTTTAGTGAATTCTCCCGTGGGACCGGCGATGTTTAGACGTAGTGCATTTGTGTACCACCGGTGGTACACCCGGTCCATTCCGCACAGACACGCGTGTACCACCGGTGGTACACGCGGTCGTCTAAGTGTTAAGGAAGAGTACTAGAGAGGGGAGGGAGACTGAGAGAGAGAAAAAAGAAAGAAAGAGAAAAAAGAAAGAAAGAGAGGAGGAAAAACGAGAGAGAAGAAGAAAGGGAGTGTAAAAAAACGCTTGCATACGAGTCTGCAACCATTGGGACATTTTCATCTTTACTATTCAAGGTCCAAAACCCAACTGACCAAATTTCGTATTGTGCGCATGACACATACCTTCTCTCTTCTCTCCCTCTACAATTCAATACTTCGCCATTGTGCGCATGACACACACTTTCCCTCTTCTCTCCCTTTACAATTCAATATTTCGTTACATAATATCGTTACATAATTTCGTTACATAATTTCGTCACATAATTTTGGTTATGTGCCAGAGCAAAGACATGAAAATGTCAATATCGTTACATAATATCGTTACATAATATCGTTACATAATATCGTTACATAATATCGTTACATAATTTCGTTACATAATTTCGTCACATAATTTTGGTTATGTGCCAGAGCAAAGACATGAAAATGTCAAAAAAAAAATGATTATCTCCTCCTAATCCCCCCCTCCCCCCTCCCCCGTGTTGCAGGGTATGCCGGAGGCGTGGGCCCGCCTCCTCATGAGCTCCAACATCAGCAAGCTGGAGCAGAAGAAGAACCCCCAGGCCGTGCTGGACGTGCTCAACTGGTTCGACAACAACTCCTCCAAGGAGGCGAAGGGCTCCAAGTTCATGACCACCACCAGGATGATCGGTGAGTAGAAAAAAAAAAAAACACTGCCAATTATGGACACAATACTTCCTCGTGATTGCTTCACATTGTAAACACGTGCCAAATTTGAGATTTTTTTAGAAAATTACTTGTATCTCTAAAACGGCTCAACAGATTTTCTTCAAATTTGTTTTATATGGTAGAATATTGTATTTTATACATTCTAGATTCTACAAAAAATTCTGTATCGGCAAGTCGTGGTCCTTATTTTTTGACTTCTTTGTCCAAAATTTCGGATTTTCTTAAATATCAGAGTCAAATCATAATTAATTTAAAAATAAATATAAAAAGCCTATGTAAAATAATAATATGCATAACCATACAAAATTTCATCAAAATCGAGTGTACCGTTCACGAGATATCAGCGTTTAAGTAAAAAGTTAGTGGTCAGGCGCATGGTCTCTTTCACCAAGAACCGCTAGTACGAATTCGATGAATTTAAAATGGGACCATCTGCAGAATGTCTCCTAGGTGTGTGCAAAATTTCATCAAAATCGGTAGAGTAGTTTCCGAGATTTGCGCGTTACAAGGAATCGTTTTAACAGACCGACAGACAGACCGACAGACCGACGGACCGACAGACAGACACAAAACCAAATTTGCTCAGGAGGTTATGAAACGTCCAGAAATATGAAAAAAATTGAAATCGGAGCAAAAAAATATTTTTTTTTACAAAAACGAACACAATACTTCCGATTTCTAATATTAGAAATTTCTCGGAAGTAATATATTTATTAAACATAAAACCTCCGTGGCTGGCTATGTTTAATAAATTTATTAAACATAGCCAGCCTCCGTGGCGTAATGCCGTTGTGACTACTGGCCGTAGTCCAGAGATCCTGAGTTCGATCCCCGGTCGGAGCAGATTTTTCACACAGAAAAATCTGTTCCCTCCGTACATGTGAGGCTGGCATTTCCGGCCCTACCCAGGCTGGGTGAGGTTAATGTGGGTAGCTGGTACGATTTCCAGCGAATGGAAGGTAAAACCACCGTCCTAATCCAGGACGTTAAATCAAATAGAATCGTTGGCGTTAGGAAGAGAATCCAGCCTTAAAAAATGTGCCAAAACCAACCAACCTCAACCATGAGGTTGAACAACGTCGACCCTGCTCAAGCGGGATAAGACAGAGTAAAAGAAGAAGAAGATAAAACATCTCGTCGAAAATGCCAGTTTTTGGAATTGCTCCCAAAAATGAAGCTGCGTTTCGTTTCCTCTCTGGATTGATAAACCAATCCTCTGCATCAAGAAGAGACTTTATCTGGGATCTCCAGTTTTCGCAACAAGGCGCGCGTTCGCCGATACAGTTGACCAATGTCTTAGCTTCGCTGCACCACGGTCCCATAGTCTCAACTCAGAAGGTATTGAAGAGATATAGGTAACATGTTTTCTCTTACAACCCTTGGTATCCATCGGTGGATCGGTGACTTATTGAAATATTTGACTCTATAGCTCTGAGTTTTGACTCGATAATAGATGATACGTGAGTGAGGTGTCCAGCGCTGAGTATTCATCGGTGGATCGGTGACTATGCAGGTCTTTTTAAATATAATTATGGAAGAGATAGCTCTGAGTTTTGAATTGATAATAAATGATCGGTGATTTGTGTCCAGCGCTTGAGTATCCATCGGTGGATCGGTGACTTTCTTCTGTTGCATTTTTTATTCCTAATTGGAATTCGCCATACAGGAATTGGTAAGTTGTCCAGCGCTTGAGTATCCATCGGTGGATCGGTGACTTGAGAGTTTTCCAGCGCTGGCGTATCAACCGGTTGATCGGGGATCCATCTAGCTATCAAGTACGAGCTCTTATTGTCCTCAAAATAAAATGATAAATTTATTCACTTTATATATTTTTTTATTTTTTTTAAATAATAAAAAAAATAATAATGAAATTACATGTTGTGCGCGCCGACAGTATTTAGTAAAGCACTGCATACAGTGCATACTACATTATTGGACTGACCTCAGTAGCTTGATCGATAAAGCGGCGGACTTGTAACCTGGAGGTCGGTGATTAAAGTCCCGGTTTCTGCGTAGATTTAGTGAAGCGAGTTTATGAGTATTTGTGATATCACGAAAGTGATTAACACAAATATGATAACCAACTACTACATTCTTTGAAGCCTCCTTTTTTGCAGTAAACAATTTCTTTCTCGGTAGTAGATTTTATTTTTTAACCGACATTTTCGTTTGTTTACATTCGATAGCCACTATCGTTTCCAGCTAATTTTGCCATCTCATGTTATCAATGAGTTCAAAGTAAGCGCATCGAATTACGGCCATTTATGTCTTTATTGGTTCTTCTCAGATTCCGTCTAATAATATATAATAACACACTTTAGTGGAAGGTAACCACCAGGCGAGGTTAATGCCCAAAGCATTTTCTACCCCCTAACATTAAAGCAGCTACTCATTTTACCTCACGGTGTATGAGTGGACCCCTGTACTACGAACTCAATGAAAATGAACTTAATGAACTACGCAATTGCACAAATCAGCATTTATGTAATCAACAAGCTCTGTGCTCTATCAACATACTAATGGAGGCTAAATAAGTTGCCAGCCGATATCAACCCGTGACACGTGGTGGTTTGCCTTTGAGATAAAGGAGGAGAGGGCACGTGTCCATAAACGTGACTCGGGTGTTTGCATTTTAATATAAAAAAATAGAGCTAGTATTTCTATTGCTTTTTTTCAAGTTTCAAAAGTTACAGGAGAGTCATAGAATACTATTATACTTACGAGGTAGCTACCGACCTCAGTAGCTCTACTGATAAGTCGCTTTCAACTGCATGGTCATATCACGACGGGGTGTTACCCTCCATTCGCTTAAAACTCACAAACCAGCTACTCACATTATCCTCGCCCAGCCTGAGAGGGGCCGGGAATAGCCAGCATCACGAAGGTTTTACTTTGAATGCTGACGCATTTAAGTCCTAACCTCGTTGGACGTTGCTTAACTTCAGTGACACAATGAGAACTGGTGTATTCCTGACTAATATGATTAATAATTTGAGATCTCACACTCTCTACACTCTACAGCAGTTTTCAATCCTCAATTATAATCCGGAGGTCGGTGGTTCGAGTCCCAAGTGAGTCACAAATTTAGTAAGGCGAGTTTCAGTAATTGTGATATTACGATTGCGATTAACACAACATGATTCTTTATAATATGAACTACTCTCCCACTCTGTAGAGTCTCAAGTGATTCACAAATTTAGTAAGACTAGTTTTAGTAATTGTGATTAACACAACATGATTCTTTATATGAATCACTCTCCACTCTGTTATCTACTCTATAAGTTATCATATATTATTTATTTGTGTTAATAACTTTCGTGGTGTCACATCTACTCAAACTCACGCTGCTAATTTTTTTTAACCGAAATTGGAACCCGAACCACCGACCTCCAGTTTGCAAGTCCGCCGCCTTATCGATCAAGCTACTGAGGTCGGTTACTCTCCGACACTGCCTCTGCCGTCACGTGTCAAATCTTTTCCGTGCGGCCGATTAACTTGTTGATCTCCCAGTAATCTCTAGAGTCTAAAGCTATAGTGTCAAAGCTCGCAGTGATACACTCACTACAAGTTGCAATCTTCTTGTCTAGCTACAGTACGAGCTGACACAAAGCTCAGTGTCTGTCCCGGTAGCTCAGTGTTCAAGGCGTCGGACTGGTAGTTCAGAGGTCGCGAGTTCGAAACCCAGCCGCGACATGACAAGTCATCCTCCCAGATAGTATTTTGACCACATATTATAGTACGTCCTGGGTTTTCTGCTGGCATTTCCGGCCCTATCCAGGCTGGGTAAGATTGATGGGTAAGATAGCAAATGGAGGGTAAACCCCTGTCCTAATCAGTACGTTAAATAAAAGAGACTCGTTAGCGTTAAGAAGGGCATCCAGCCATAAAAATGTGTCACAACCAACCAACCTCAACCATGCAGTTGAACAATGCCGACCCTAAGTAGATTTGGGAAAAGGCAAAGTGAAAAAAGCAGAAGATAACTAGTCTGGTTTTAAAATTAGACAGTGCAACGTTACGCGAAATCAAAAAAAAAAAATCTACTGTGTAGAAAAAAAAGTAGATAATACAAAACGTCTGTCTAGTGTCTATTAATTAATCAATAAATTTCGTCCTTATCCCTGTTTATCTCCATCTCTCTCCCTCCCCACCCCTCTCCCCCAATACCTTTACTTTCAAACAGACATCAACTAACGGTTTTCTGTTCATCAGCTTATCAGTGGACCGAAGCAAATCAACACGCAAGGTGACCGATCGAAATCATATCTCGAAAATTTCTCTCGTAAAAATATTACCATCTTCGAGACACTCTGTCTTTTGTTCTGTTGACAATTTGACAGAGAACTGAGATAGCGTTCATACATTGTGACTTTGGTTTTGGTGCGTTTTGTTTTAGGGACTAATCATATTTTTCATGTATTCATTCTATCGAATAATTGTTATTATTGATAAATGTATTGATATTTTATACAATTTCGTGTTATTGTTTAATTATTTAAGCGCAAGACCATCGCAGTGTTAATAACGATAATAACGATTAAAAAATAAATAAACGGAGAAACAATGTAAAAAATTCGCCATTTTATTTTTTTCATAACTGAAGTCATTGGAATTAATATTTCTGCTTTGTAATCATCCTAAATTTATTTTTTCGTGTGATATAAACTTGTTCGAATTTCATCTTTTGTGTTATTTTCGGGAACGGAAAATGAATTTATTTTTTGGTGATTTTTCTCTGGTCAAGTTTTAGGTAAATAAAATAACAATCTGTCACTACTTTTTAGGGCATTAGGTTTGACGAATCTAAAATTAATACTCTAATTTTAAATGTTTTTTGGTACTTAGGTATACGAGTTAAGGACGTTCAATAATTAGAATTATCTTGTTCAAATTTGACGCGAATTTTCCAAATAAATTACTCAAGATTTTGGAGCAGAATTTTAACGTTTTGTGATTTAAAAACCATTTATTTTTTAAAAAAACAGTTGACTCTTGTCACCAATTTTGTTTGTCACGATTTTTGACATTTTAAGCGAACATAACCAAATTTTTACTCAAACTCAGTGACCAGTGGTGAATATTGTGACTACTTCTTCTTCGCATGACGGATTGAGCAGTGGCGGATACCATGAAGAACATTATGGACTGTCTGATTGACCCAAACCTGTATCCTCACTATTCGGAACATTGCTCTTGACACAGAGGATCTGTTTCAGGAGAGGGTGGTCGATATTTGGTACGGTGACCTTTGCTTCGGAGTCTCTACAGTTGGTGCTCGTGTGGTACTCTTGAGGGGGGGAAAAAGAAGAAGAAACCAGCAAAAAAAAAATCTTTGAAAGTTACGTTGACCTGCAAGCTTGTTCAAAAAGTTGGTTTTAAATTTAACTTGTAAATCGTGTTTTTTATCTTCCACACAGTGTCCACAGTCAAACCCCATGGCGCTTTTGAATATTAGAATAGAACCGCAAAAACCATGTAAATATGCATTTTGTAAATAAAATTGTTGACTTATAAAGAAATCCGTCTGTGTTCGTTAAAATTTCGATTTCTCTCGAAGTCTGACAGAAACGAACGATCTAAGCCGAAGTCGTTCGCGTCAACTTCGTGTGCCTTCGATCACCGTGTCGGCTTCGATCGTGGGTTCTTTCTTCACCGTATATGTCACCGTCTTCGTGTTTACGCTTTTTGGCGCGATTTCTCAAGACTCTGATACAGAAGAAGAAGAAGAAGAGGAGAATTTCGACGGAAGAGAGAAAGAGAAGGAAGAAGATGGTGGTGTCGCTGAATCTACTGCAGGTGGTCAAGATGAGGTGGAGGCGGTTCAAAGAGAAGCTGAGGAAGAAAGGTGAGGATGGGGACGTTTCAAAGTAAAAGTAGCATGCATGGTTTAATAAGTTGTTGTTGTTGTAGCCAACTTGGCTACAGCTGGAGGGGGGAGGGATGATGGTCTCCAGCCAACTTTATTTTAATGTTGGCTCGTCCT